>JALIZH010004596.1:100000-407500 GCA_030522465.1 Rhipicephalus appendiculatus | reverse complement strand
CATCCACAGGGGTTGATTTATGGAGCAGTGTCGAGGGCTACCGTCCTCTCTAGCACAAGCGCTACATATCGGCTAACCGCTTCTGGTGTTGCTAATACACATGTTGCGGTCGGCATCGTTACGCAACTGTAAACAACTGGTTATATAAAACATATGCGACTGTTCAACATATGTCTGTGCGCACAACATTTGTACATATATTTAAGCGTCATTTCGTAACGTTTCGCTCAATAAAAAAATTACGACACAGTCACCTTCCCTCCGCATGCTTCGTATAACATTGATTCCTAAGGTACATTCGCGCTCAATATGAGTTGCAACACGTTGTCTCTACTCAAAATGTCGCCAACATCGCAAACTGGCACCTATATAGAAAAAAATTGGTGAATAAAACCCTCTCATTTGGCGGTACTTCCTGAACCAATTTAACGTTTGTCGGTATCATTGTTCAGGCTTGGGGTCACTTTAACCACAGCCAGCGTGTTGCAACTCATATTGAGCGCGGCTGTACGTGGAATCGGCCGAATTTTTGTTCTCTTTTTTGGCCCCGTTCGCCGATTTTTTCCTGCACTTTACCAAGTTCTACTATCGGCCATAAATGGAACGGGAAGAGCGGAGCGCGTGGCGTATTAGCTTAGTACATATGGTCACAGCTTCCAGTGCACTCCGCGACGTTAAATTCGAAAACTAAAAGCAAATGCTTCGCTACCTGTGCAGTTCATAAACAATGGAAAGGAGGAAGCACACTATTCGACAAGTGCACTGCTTGTATCAAAAATTGTTTTATATTTCGCGTTCAGCATTTGTACTGATCTTCTGTTCGAGGACTCTCCCTCTATGGCAGGGGTCTCAAACTCACCTCAGCCAGCGGGCCGCAGTCACGCAGTTTTGTCCCGCAAGGGCCCGGGAAGAATGTAAAGTGAGGGGGGAGGTAGGGTAGTTTGTAAAAATCGTCCGCAGACGTTGGCATTTGAAAGAACACCTTTCCATTATATTGCCACGCGCGTTTCCTTATTTTCACTTTTGCTGTTTTCGGTTTTCGCCCACAAAGACTGTCAGCAATGCTCAGCGCAAACCGTGCCTCATTGTTCGAGAAGCTTCGCGATTATTGTGGGTCGTTTTGTTAACCCATTAGGGACCAGTGTACTTTAAAAAGTACACTTCCTTTTTCGGGCATAGAAAATACAAAACAGAATATTCTGGTCTTGCTCATTACAATTTCTGATGCCAAAGGTTGCAGCAAGAAAATCCTAATTTGGAATATTGACTCGGTTATGTTTTTTCTGTTTTATGAGCCGTCAAACTTTAGGAAATTGAGAGCCTGTTAAACGCACGTGGTCAGTACTACTTTTTGTAAATTAATTTGAAGTTTCACATTTTATATGTTGAAAAAACGGACGGTTCCTGCTTCAGGAAGAGCAATTCAATCCCTGCAAAGCGCGAGAAGCCTATAGAGGGCACAGTTTTGCTGTGAGGAGTGATCAAATGTTGCTGTACTTTATTTAGTACACTGGGACTTCGTGGGAGCATACATGTAACTCTTGTTGTGCGTTGCATCATAGATTCAACAGGCTTTTTTTGTTATGCCGTTTTTTCGGTTATCTCAGACTCATGAGGCTGCGAAAGCTGTCGCTGTGAATATACGAGAGCCTCTTGATGTTGTAATTGGCGATTTTGGCCCTAACATGGGAACTTAGGAGGAGGAGGGGAATGACGACGGTACAAATGGATGCTCTCTGCTAACGATAAAAAACATGGAACGAGAGGAACGTGGGTAAGATAACTTCTGTTTTGACTCAGGAAAGCATCTTTGTTTCGAAAATGGCAGGCAAGAGCATAATTGTTATGCTGACGAAAGGCTACACAGTTGAGTCACTATGCTCTGTATCGTGGTGACCATTCACTGAAAAAAAAATGTAGTGCCACTGTCTTCCTTCTTCATCCGCAGTAACAATTCCATGAGGGGGGTTTGAGCTCTACGATTAAGCTGCGAATGACTAGAGAATTTTCATCGCTGAGAAAAAGTGGTACCAGCCCCTATTTACCTAGATGATCGAAATAGCCGCAGACAACGCATAAAGGGTCTGCTACCACATTGTAGGTTTTGGCAGACCCTCTACGCGTTGACTATTGTCCTTTAGTCGCATAACAGCAAAACATTGACTGCGCCTTGTTGTACCCAAGAGAAGCATCAAAGCTCTCCAGATTCTACTGTGCTTGCTATTACCCTCTCTCCATACGGACATTTTCAGAAGAAGCCGGCAAAACAGTAGAATTCTGCCAAAATACATCGAAATCGTGTGGCGGAAAGCGTGACGTTACGCTTTCCCTAAAGCACTGGTCCTTGATTAAGTGGCATGGGCCAAGAAAACTTTGTTATTCGTTTCACAAGGGCCCAGCCTACTTGCCATTCTTGCATCAAGTCACCTTGCCCGTTGCTATCACGAAGGCCCAGCGTACTTTTTATAGTACAGTATCATAACTCCTGCAGCAACGCACGTAACTCTATGAAAATGTGCACGTGTGGTTATCTGTTGTGGTTAATTAAATAAGCAAAATTTCAATAAAATCGGACCAGTAGTTCTTTCGTGGTCCTTAATGGGTTAAGATTGCGCGCAAGACGCGAACACTGGAGCTTATTCTAGAGCTTGCGCGACAACCAGTGATAAGGCTGGGATATCCGATGACACACGTATAAATGCCGACGTGCTTCGCCGCTTGTCAGTTGATCGACGGCCGACGCTCTGTTCGCCGCTATCAGTGCCATTGTGCACTGCTGTAATCTGACTTTCCGTTTAGCGGCCACAAGTTCGGCCAAATAAACAGTTTCATCTTGGACATACCGATTGCTGCCTTCGTCAACGTCACGACCAAGTGACGATATCATGTACGGTAATTTCGGAAGGATATTTGGTACCAGGATTCCAACATGTCGATAGAGACCTGCAAAATGACGGAACATCTGGACGCCGATTCTGAAATATACCTTCTTTTTTTTTTTTCGCGGTTGTGTTTCAACACATAGTGACTACATGGGGTGCTGCACGAAAACAATGCTTTAGATCAGTCATGCCTGTCTACTCATGAACATACTTATTAAGAAAATGAAAAAAGATATGTAGTGAAGACAGCCATGTCCGGTCGCGGGCCGCAAATGAGAGCCTCGCGGGCCTCATGCGGCCCTCGGGCCGCGTGTTTTGAGACCCCCGCTCTATAGAATAGACTATATAATAAAAGCTAACTCCATAATTCCCGGTTGCATCATAGCACATCAACGTTCTCTCTAAAAAATCGCGCACATCTCCCCGTAAGGGAACCCTGAGTAATATGCGAAGCAGCCATGGGAGTTCTGTAAAGTTGCTCTTTATTCATCATCGTAGATGACTTTAAGTTCCGGAAAACGTTTCCCCTTGATTATAACTGCCTTGTGGTCCGTAAAGTAAAAAGTTAAGGGATCTTGCTGCAAAGGTTGTAGTTTAAAGTTTGAGAAGGCGATGTCTTTGCACGTTCCCCTGATGGTAGTAGCGTTTGCCGCCTGATGCTCATGAAGGGCAAATGCGGAGCGATCAGCCGTTCCTCCACCGGGTCGAGCTCGGGCAGGTGATCCGGTTTCTGCGGGTAGGGGTAGCCGTACGTCACGCTCATTGCGGGGACTTTGCCCGCCACGAACGAATCTTTGCACGTAGAGCAAACGGCGTACTCACTGTCATAAGCGTGCGCAGGGTTCCCCTTCAGGGGGGGGGGGGGGGCGAAGGTTCGTCGCAGCGCCCCCCTCCCTATTATGTCAATGTATGGGGCTGGACTTTGCGCCCCCCGCTACACTCGCACTCTGGACGTGACTGTAGGACTTGTGTAGTGCATCACCAGCGACGACAGCTGTCAAGCATCCGTAAGCACTTTATTGCACCGTTTTTTTGTTTTTGTTTTTTGTTTGTTGTCGGGTGTGACCGCAGGTTTCATCACACGGTCAACAGTTATTAGCCATGATTCTCAATAGGCTGTGGCATAGATAGGACTTCACTAATATTATTCGAGCTTGAAAATCGAAATGGGGCAGTGGGTGGGGGTGGGGGGGGGGAATATGGTGGGAAAATTTTCCAGCACGCATGCCTCGATAAAATTTTAAGTGTCACCGATTTATCCGACCCAAACTCGACATATGAAGCATATTCCTTCCGACGTCCCTGGTGCTTCTCAAAATTTTAGAGGCGAAGCTCCTTAGGCCCTCATGAATGACCGTTGTCGTCGAGGCTCGCCGCAGTCCCTAGTCGAAGCGCAGGTGCGAAACATGTGTGCGCAGTACAGTGTACAGAGCGTACGTAGCGTGCATATGGTTTTAAAAAAACAGACAAAATAAAAGGCCACAACACCGTAAAAACACTGACATTTAACCATCCATCAAAGCATATGACAGATCAAAAGGTTAACAAGAACAGAATAAAAGGCTGTTAACCAGAACAAAATAGAAGGCCATGATTCACGATCCCATACACAATGCTTCGCCCTATCATCAGCATTTCACTTCGTGGATCTGCAGCCATTTCTGTCCTTTGTGGTGACGTCCACAGAAAGTATATCTTTTCCACGAGCAGCAACATTTTTTTTTGTAGTACGTTGTATGGCAAGGTCAAATAAGAAACAGGACAGCGAAGAAGTGTAGCAAACGTCTTTTAATGGGCATTACTAATAAAGGTACCCTAAATCGGGGATATTTAATTAAAAGGGCCCTGCAACACTTTTTCAGCACACTCTAAGAAATAATCGAGTATAAAGAGTGTCTTTTTGCTACACAACTATAGGCGATGCGCAAAACGCCGACGACGCCATCTGCCGCCGCGGCTCGGCAGCGTAGGCGGGTCCGGGCGAGCAGTGTACGCTTGTGCACGGAACGTGTACGCTTGTGCACGGATGGATGTGTTATCATCGTGATTTAACGACTCTGTCGGGCTTCAGCGATGTCGAAAAATAACTTCTGCGTTGTCGGCTGCTCAAACACATACAAAAAATGCCCCCAACCTCCCCGAAGGAAATCGTGAGGAAATGCGAATGCATTTCGCGCGCGCTTCACTCCATTTATATATGGTGGTTGTGGTTCGAAGAAGGAAAAGGCGCCTAATTTCTGCAGCCCGGTCGGGAGCACGGCGCAGCACCTGTTTTTTTAATTGTTTATTTATTTTTTTTATCGCTCCGCCGAGCTCCCGCGATGCAAGCGCCCTCACGCACTAGAGCGCACTCCTCCCCCTCCACTCACTCTCCGCTACTCCGCCCGCACCACCTGCTGCGGTTGCTAGGGGCGAGGATAAGCGCGCGCGCCCGCAGCTGTTGCTATGGGAGAGGGAGTGAGAGCGGAGAGATAACACCTGCCGGCGCGCGGACACCGCCGCCAGACAACGCCGCACAACGCCGGATGCCTGACATAGCCCGACTAAGAAATGCATTCGCATTTAAAAATCGCCAGGAACGCACTTCTACAGGTTTCCGGTGCTATTTCATGAGTGAGAGCGACGGCGGCGGTGGATTGCGGCTGTCCGACGCAGAAGGTAAGCAATCGCGCTTTGTTTACGGCAGTGTTAGAACGATTACCAGTGTTTTCATTTCTCCATTTATGCCGCTAGCTACGTCTTCAGCGAACGCTACTACGTTTACACTTGGTCGCCTCGCCTGCATTGTTGACGCTACAATGCACATGAGGTTGTTATTACTGATAAGACGCGATTGCTACGCTCTCTTGAAAAAATCACCGCCCAAGCACTCCGTACAAATGGTTAACCAGCGAAGCTGAAATGTGCGGCTCCGGTATTTAGCAGTGGGTTCAACCCGACGATGCACTGAAGCCTTCCACAATTATCGTTGCCAGGTTGTGGTCGAACCACAGGCGGTCACAGACGTCGCAGCCGAAGCCAAAGGGCCGCTGGAGAAACTCTCGCACAAAGCGGGCGTTCGCCCCGGCGAACGCGCTCCCGCAATCATCACGTCGACGCTGTTCTTCCCGCAACGCCGTTCTTCGGCGCGCCGTTGCTACAAGCGTTTGACCTTGCAAGCGTCGTACCCAAGCTCGCGCGAGCTTGGGTACGACGCTCAGAATGACGTAACTGATAGCACAGCCAATGGAGACAGCTCGTGACACAGATGCCGAGCGGTTTTTAAAGAGCCCCTAAACCACCAAGAGACGCTTGCGTGCTTCTTTCCAATGATCGAAGTTTGCATTCATGGGTGCCTTATTCCTCGAGTCTCACGCATTCGTGTGCTAGGTTTATTTATCCAAAACAACCGACTTAATACGCACACACTCGAAACCTTACGCAATACCGTTGAAAACACTCTAAGACTGATAGGAAGAATCTCGGGTAAAAACTGGAGGGCTCCGTAAGTCAGAGCTCCTTCGTCTAATACAGGCTTTTGTGATTAGTAAAATCACATATACTTTCCCTTACCTTCACCTTAAACCAGCCGAGGAGGACTTCGTCAACACCCTCCTCCGCAGAGTTTACAAATACGCACTAGGAATTGCGCGTAATGCCTCTAACGCACGACTCCACCAGACAGGAGTCATAAATACCCTATCAGAAATCAGTGAAGCCCACTTAACAGCTCAATACGCTAGGCTCGCGACCACTAGCGCAGGCCGTCACATTTTATCGTCTACCCGCATTAACTTTACCTCTCCTCAATCACCAATGCTAAACATAACATTCCCCACCACATACACAACCTGTTACTCATACCAACCCTTCCTAAAAACATGCACCCCCCCCCTTATCATACCAAACGTCGATTACAAAGAGCAAAAGCTCTTCAGAAAAAATTGCAAGGAGCCAAAGACGTGCTCTATGTCGATGCGGCAGAATACCCATCTTCCTCATCCTATGCCCTTTCTGCTGTCGATACCAACGGCAAGGTGCTCACAACGGCATCCGTCACTGCCAACTCCTCGGAGGGGGGCAGAGGAGGCTGCCATCGCATTAGGTCTATCCATCCCCGATATCACTATGATTGTTAGTGATTCCAAAACTGCCATACGTAACTTCAGTGAGGTCGCATCTCACCAACTGCCCTCTTTCAATTCTTCATAAACATCCTCCCACGCAAGACATTGCCATCATATAGACGCCCGCGCATGCGGGGTTGAGTGGCAATGAGGCGGCTCATGCCTGTGCTCGAGGAATGACGGGCCGAGCGCAGGCCTCTGATGATGCCTTAGACCACGTGACACCCTTCAGCGCTAGAGATCTTCTTTTGACCTTCCACGACATAACGAATCACTACCGCCTACAGCGTACCATGTACCCCCCCCTTACATCGTGGAGCTACTCGCCACCACGAAATACTATGGCGCCAGTTACAGACCCGAACGTTCCCTACCCCATCTTTCCGCCATCTTATACACCATGCGATATATCCCTCCCCTTTATGCATTTTCTGCCAACAAAGAGCTAATCTAGACCATATCATGTGGGGATGTACTCGGAACCCACCACGTAACTCTCTAAACATTAATAGTAAGGAGCAGTGGGAGGCTGCCATGTGCAGCTCGGCGCCCGAGGTCCAGTACCAGATCCTGGATTGGGCCAAGAGGGTAGCGGAGACCTACGCCGGGTAGGCTCCTCTGATCCCTCCACCACCGCCCCTTTCCCTCTTGGGATAAATAAAGTTTTTCTCCTCCTCCTCTCCGTGCCTTACCTCTATCGACAACAGCCGTCATGACGTCGGCTGTATGATTAGCTGACGTCGACAGCAATAGACGCCGTCAGCGGGAGAGCAAGAGCCTGTTTTCAGCTGGCCAGATGCGCGCGCTTCTTGCGTTTCCACCTCGGACGCTGAGAAAGAGCAGGCGGAGAGGTGGATAGATGAGCCGACGAACGTAGCTAAGGAAAGAGCGAAACGACGAAACGCGTGCAACTCCACCAGCGTTGGCAGTAGACTCATGCACAACTGCAACGCCCCATCTAAATTTCGACCTCGTGGTGGTTTAGTGGCCCTTTAACATTTCTTAGCGAACTTCGGCGACTTTGAGCGTGTCTATCTATCTAGCCGCCTACGACTTTGTGCTCTCCTGGCCGTATCGTTAATGGGATTTATTCCAAAATTGGTATAGCATAACATGACTGTATGACGAACATGAATGACTGGTCATATCAAGAAAATCATGACTAACTTGTCATGAAAAATATGATTTACACGCCATGGCCGTAGTGCTCCTGAGGCCGTTTTCTTAATTTGATATATTCAAAAATTGGCACGATGAGACATTTCTGCATGACTAACATAAATGACAGGTGGTAATATGAAGATCATGACGTGCATGTCATGTACATGATTCACATGCCACGCTCATGGTGCGCTGACGGCCGTTTCGCTAGCTCGATATACACCAAATTTGGTGTTGTGTGACGTGACTGTGTGACGAACATAAATGCCAAGTGGTAATATGGAAATCATGACATGTCATGTGCAGCATGACTTGCATGCCACGCTCATGGCACGTTCGCCGGACGTTTCGCTAGTTTGATATACACCAAAATTGGTACTGCGGGACGTGACTGTATAACGAACATAAGTGGCAGGTGGTAACATTAAAATCTTGGCATGCATGTCATCTTCAATGCCATTTACATGCCACGCTCACGGTGCGCTTGCGTCCAGTTCGCTAGCTTGATATACACCAAAATTGGTATTGCGCCACGTGACTGTATGACGAACATAAATGACAGGTCCTAACATGTAAATCATGACATGCATATTAAGGCGAAAGCCTTTAATGTCTCATGCTCACTTCCGTTTCTCCGCCCGTCCGTCCGTCCCTCCGGCCGTGCCCTGGCACGGTGCCAGGTGGCCGCCGGGGCGCGCAAACGGACGCCGGTCGCGTCGGACCCTACAGGGATCGCGCTTTGTTGTCGTAGCGTCGCTGCGCCCAGCGTGTCCAATCATGCAAGGAGGGAGATGCGCGCATCGCGTTCCATTCTGACAAACCCCGTCTCAATACGCACAGGCGTTCGCGGAACACACTTTGGAATTTACAAAGTGTCCGTCAATTTAAGCGCTGGGACGCGGATGGCGTCTGCACGATGCGCAAAGCGCTAGAAAACGAACGCATGTCAAACGGAGGCAGATTAGTGTCGCGTCTCGCTGCGATTCGTGGTAAAAAATAAAAAAAAAGCGCGCACATTCCGTTTGTGTGCTATCCCACTAAGAGTGTAAAAAAAAAAAAAAAAAACAAAAAGACATGGCATAGTCAGTCTAATGGCCACAAGTTTTCGCCGAACACACTTTGGAAGGCACAAAGTGTCCTTCAATTTTATGTACAGCTCCTTGCTAGCTGCTTCGCATTACATGGATTCCCACAATGCGTGGGATCTGCCAGTTTTTCGTTTCTCCTAGCCATATACAGCTTTCGCTGTAAAACGAATGGCGCAAAGCGCAATGCCAGAGAATGTGGGGCAGGTGACGGCTCCTTTACAAAAAGCGCTGTGGAATCACACGTGTGCTGCACGGAATCGGCTGCCTTCTACCTATTGATGGCACTAGAATGCGATCACCGGTGCAGAATATTCGCTGCGCGCTCGCCTCAACTATACGCGTATTGGTTGTAAAACATGGCACCTGTGCGCATTGAAGGCTTTTGACAGGACATTCAACCGATTCAACCTCCTTTTGAATGCCTCGTAACATGACTTCATGCTAATAGGAAACACCCTTGATGTATCCCACTAATGCTCATTCGCTTTACAGAAGCTGTGTTATGAGTGGGGCCATAGGCGTGCGCACGGGAGGTGGGGGGGGGGGGGGGGGCAAAATCTGCTCCATGCATTGACTTAGCTGGGCCTGGGGACGCGGCGATGATCCTTTGCCCCCCCCACCCCCTGATGGGGAACCCTGCGCACGCCTGAGTGGAGCCGATTATGAAACTTACGTGTTTGCTTTTCTTTATTCTTGCTGGTGGTGCTAGCTACTGGTTGCTATGTTTTCTTTAGCATGCAAATGGTGAGTATATGTTGGTGCGTAACTAATCACATGAAAGTCACGTAACTAATCACGTGAAACGTTCTCACAAGAATCACGTAATTAGCGTATCTACTCACGTGCCATGTTCCCGCCAAAACCGCGTATTATCTCGTAGAACCTAACGTCCATTTTGCAACACTTGGTAATAGCTTGCAAAAAACCTAGCAAATACGTAGCCAAGCTGCTATAACAAGCTAGGTGACGACCAACAGCTCCGCAGTGACTCAGTCTCGCGCCAATAGCGCATGCTGCCGATATCTTTTTTCACAAGTTTATCGTGCTGGTTTCAAAGTTTTACTAACGCTGACCATTCGCGTCGCCGCATCCGTGATATCCATGCGCCGGTGCGACAGCGCTCCCTCAAAATCTACTATATAAATACATGGCACGTAAACGAAGCTACTGTGTCGAGAAAAAACGTTGGTTCACGCGTTGGTTCACTATTATAAAGTGCGGCTCCCTTGCGCACACTATCGCCGCAAAAGTAATTATTTGGGACGCGCAAAAGCGGCAAATCCGCACGCGCACACTTCCGTCATGCTTGCAGTGAAAGGAGGCGGTTCCGAAGGCCACCGCTAGGCGGCTTTCAGTGGCGCCCCTATAGGCGCGCATCGCGCCTATACACCAGAACACTGCGAGTTCAGTGTGTGCCGCCATATTTAGGCAGCACGTCGCGCCATCTGTAGCAAGCGCAGGCGAAGCAATTGAACTGCCGTAGCAGACGCTCCGCAAATCAAACGCGAAACTTGCAACCCGAGTCCAGCTGTAAACACGTTTCGCGCTTTTCCTCCTGGAAATTTGTGCTGTCTTCTTCTGAAACGTCGAGAAGACCTTCCTCGTCAGTCCGGAATGTCTACAGCACGTGCATTGCAGACAGCGGAAGCAATTTCTCCAGGTACGTACTATCGCGAAGGAAAGAAACGCGAGCAGCGGGAAGCGTGGCTTTCGACTCAGTCGAACTGCGACATGCCTTGACTGTCCTTCGACAAAACTTGTGCTTTCAGCCGGCGTCACCGTAGCGCCAGAATCCTGCACCTGCTTGTGCTCATGCCTGCACCGAATGTGCTTATCATTTGCGAGTCAAGCCTGGAATTCGGAACGCACGCTGTTCCAAAGTGGCAGCCAGAGCAAGATTTTATAGTGCTACGGTGACGCCGGCTGGAAGAAAGCACATATTCGCCTAGCGACCGTCAAGCCATGTCGCAGTTCGACCGATTCGAAAGCCACGCTTTCCGCTGTTCACGTTTCTTTGCATTGCGATAGTACGCCGTTACATTTTTACTAAACGTGCGCTGTGTGCGTGCACGCGTGAGTCGTATTATCTCCTATTATAGGCATGTAGCCTGCGACGGAGTACGGCAATGATTTGGTGCCGCATACTACGGGCATACTTCCGCACGCAAATTACTGCTGTAAAGCGAAATAGCTGGCGTCGCTCTTGAATACACGCAGTAAGTGTACTTGTACACTTTTACTGGGCTCGTATAGTTTTTCCTGTTGATTATCCACTGGCAGCGGAGCTCGGCGTTTTTCGTTGTGGATGAAAATCTGCGCAATCTGAAAACACTGCACCGGCATGATTCCCGCGTCGTGTTGCGATCTTCACAGAGAGTGCTGAGTAATATCTTCCTCCTTGCGCTGATTGTTTTCGCATCCAAAGACGGCGCAGTGGTGCCCAGACGATTTCTTGTAAGCGGGAGCGGCGTGAACGAGGCGCTTTCTCGCATATTAAAGTCCCAGAGATGCCGCTTGCCGTGTTAACCTGGCGCAGTGGATACACACTGCCCAGCAGTTCCGAACAACGTGGTGTCTGGGTGCGAGAGTATGCCGCCGGTAGCCTAGGCGCCTGGGTGCGAGATAGGCGTGCTCTGGTCTATAGGGGCGTCATCTACCCCGCGTACCTTCCTGGCGTTATCACCGCCGTCCCGGCACTTCCCGGTCACGAGCGCCGCGCGCGTTATCGGCGTGGCATAGCATTCTTGATAGGAATGTGCCGAGAGCCGGGTTTTCAAGAGAGGAAACGTGAGCAAGCCAGATGACGATTATTGTTGTGTAGCAGAAATACTCCCAAAATACTCGACTTTTTCTTAGACTGCATTGCCAGAAAACTCTGCCGATCGGTAGTCGAGGTTCCCGAGAACACGTGAGCCGGGCATCATAGCGCAGCACACGTCCTTGAATTTAGAATTATTTCGCAATGTCATCTAGAAATAGCTTGCTCTGCCATCTACAAATGATGCCACAAACGCACGAACTTGCGATGTTTCAAATTCGTGTTAGTATTCCCATAGGCGTGCGCACGAGGGGGGGCAGAGGGGGCGGCCGCCCCCCCTAGTCACCTAGGAGGGGGGGCGCAAATTCAGCCCCATGCATTGACATAATAGGCAGGGGGGGCGCTGCGACGAACCTTCGCCCCCCCCTGAAGGGGGAAACCTGCGCACGCCTATGAGTATTCCTTCAAAGCGTGCGACAAATCCCTGTAACTCCGGTCGTACTTGACGGATTCTAAAAACTTTTGAGGCAATTGATTCGTGAGGTTAGAAAATCCTTTTATTGTGCCGTTATTATGATTATTTGTAAAAGCGTTGCAGGGGCCCATTTCTGTCGTAAGGTCTGTGTAAGCGCTGACTCAAAGAAATATTATGCGACTAAATAGGCACTGGAAACTCATTCAATCAACATGATAGCAAGCGGAGCTATTTCTGATAAAAAAAAAATAATAAAAGGTGTGAAATCGCATATTCGCTCTGAACCACGAATCCCGCTATTAAATAAGCCGCTTCCGATGGAGCAACTTGTGTGAGAATTTTGAAAATAAGTGAACTGAGGCATTTGCATTCCACTTTCGGCAGTAGTTTCTTCCGGGGCGGGGACATCCTAAGACGACTACAGACAATGAGGACGACACTAACTATAGAAATTCAATAATTTAACTTTTTTTTTAGAAGGGGCAGGCGGTCGGGTCGAATGGGAGTATAGGAGGAGTTCCTTGCAGAGAGTGTATTGACGCTTTGAGATTTTCAAAAAGCGGCCGCTGGTAATTTTTGCAGATTGAGGAAGTCCAACAGACTTCGCTAGCGAAATCTGTGGCGCTCCTTGACGGAGACGTCAAACAGCGCAACTGCCATGCTATAGAGACGTCGAGAATGAGCGAAGCGAGTGCCGTTATATCGACCATGAAACTACTTCGCTTCGTGAGGAGCGGGACGCGTTCTCCATGGTAGCACGCATAGGCAAACGCAAAGAAACTAACATCGCTGCAATCGTTGTCGGCAACACTGTCATCATTCTGGGCGTCTGCTATAGGGTACGACAGCTTGCATTCATCGGTGCCCTCGTTTTGGTTTTACCGGCGAACTAGGGCGAATTTCATCACTCCGTGATCATTACCTATACGGCCGGTTTTTGGAGATCTCAAAGCAGCAATGGGCTCCTCGCAGGAAGGACTTCAATTTTACTATTTGACCCAACCGTCCGTCTTTTCAGTTTAAGAAGTTAACTATATTACTTTCTATAAGGATCTCCCTAATTAATGTGCCCAGTCGTCCGAAGGGGCTGGAGGCACAGAAGATGTAATTATGAAGGCAGCGAGCACATATCGCATATCCCTTACACATGAGGATCTTCGGACATATTTTTGAAACATCCGGTTATATTCCGAGTATCGCCATTGTATCCTTCCAGCTCTTCTCACGATCGTGGCCGTGGCGTCAAGGTGCTCGGCCATCATCTTGCTCTGGTGCGCCTTCACTGAGAGCCATGTCACGGCCCGAAACCTGCCAAGCTGTAACGCTGTTTCCGTACCACCCGAGAAATTCATCGATCTGTCTCACAGTTTCACCAACCGGAGTTTCTGGTCGGACGACGCCGAATTTCGCTTGAATATTTCGCGTCGTGGGAGCACACCTGAAGACTGGTACGGGAAGTGGCATCTGTGTGCTCTGGGCGAGCCCTACTTTTGGAGAGAATTTTACGACCTAATGCAAATATTACATAATTTCTCTTCTTTTTCAAATAGGGTTCCTAAGAAATGATGTTTGCATAAAATTAGCAACCAGTACAAGGTCTAGACAGGCTAGGGACGTACGCCTTGTTTTGTCCTAATATCAGAGGCACATTGATATTTTCGTGTACGTTGATGACCAGATCGTGACCGAGAAGAGGAACTGAAATATAGACAACAAATATGATGCGTGTAGCCACCTTACAAAGGACACAGATTGTTTTTGCAACAAATCGGGAATGAAAAAGGTAGGAATGAAAAGATTTCAGTTTATTGTTTAATTGCAGGCAAGTGTTTCTAATCACAACTTTCAGAACGAGTGTGATTCGCTACAAATTGGCCTAGAGACTGAGGTCACATCAATATAATGCCCTTTGTTTTTCATTGCCGTGGATATTTAACACCACAGAACCCAATTCTGAGCAGCAAACCATCATGAAAGCAAAATATGATGACCTGTGAAAGGTCTGCCTTGCGAAAAAAAGACATCCACGGGTCCTTTCAATACGACCCTTGTCACGGCAAGTTCGCAGTGTGTCATTTTTCGGAGGTGAGCTTACTGTGTCATACAAATCTCCTATATACAGAGGCAGCTCTGAGCATGTGTGACGCTCAGCATATGCTCAACAAAATATTTAAGTTGATATTACTCTCAATTTTCCCATGGTGCGCCTACCGGAATCGATCTTGACGTCAGGCTAAATTAAGAATTCCGGTCACGTCACGCCACTGCCTGGTTAGTTGTAATGACGAAAGGTACCAAAACTTCCAAAATGGCCGCTTTTCAGTCACGAACGGAGCCACGGTTCCGAGCGGCCGTATAAACGTCATGATATCTTGAGCGAGAGCGCGACGAGAAGCTCATACCGTGTTGTGACGCCAGGGTACAGTAGGAACCGAAACTAGCCTTAAAAACACTTTGTAATTAATTTTTCAGGGGGGCCCTCACGCTTAGCACTACATTTTCTAGGCTTTTCAGGGCTTGTCGTTGCATTTGAAGCAAGAACACAACTGAAAATTTTCGTGCCAGTAGCCCCTTTAACATGTTCACTAGACAAGTTGCTAGCAAATGCTCTTACAGTACACACACACACACACACACACACACACACACACACACACACACACACACACACACACACACACACACACACACACACACACACACACACACAGGGCCTTAAGTTCAGCCGTTGTCGCGAACGCGAAGTGTCACAGCGACGAGAGATTCAAAGGACACAGAAGAAGGTGGCCATGCTTCCCACTATTTTCCCGTTGTGGAGCAATGCGTCACGTAGCCGCACTGACGCATTATTTCGAAGTGTTTTGATTTGTCGAGTAAGTAGCGCTCCATTCTATCGAAATCGAAATGCTCTTGTGTACCGCCGTCTTTCTCGGGTATGAGATCGGAAGGAATCACTCCACGGAGTTCGGACAACCCACCCTTGAGCAAATGCACCTGCAGCAGAGAGAGAGAGAGAGAAAAAAAAACGCACATATGACAAAGGTACGTATTCGTAGGATTTGTATCAATTTTTGAAATTCACTTTTGCTCTAAAGGCCACTGAACAATAAAGTCTCACTCTTCGTTGACGTTAGGGTTGTCTAAAGCTAGAAACGTTCTAAAATACAGACATCGCCTAACGAAAATCACTGGTTCGAGGGAACTAACTTCTGGAACCACTCACACTTAATTCTTTCCGGTGGTATCACTGTTGAGGCAACGCGGTGTAGTTTAACATATGCGCAAAGTAAAGGTGTAACGCGTCTTCGCTCCTGGACAACACAAAAACTCACAGGGTCTCTCATGCATCCGCCTCAGTCCACTCGAAGGCAAAGGCCAACTCATTCTTTTTCTTCTAAGTCGATCTACCGAACTCCCCCCCCCCCCCCCTCTGAAAGCTTTCTGCAACTAACGTGGCTTTGCATGGCCTCCACGATCCGAGGCATAGTAAGCTTCCTGCACCTTACCTCGTTTTACACTGCCTCCGGGATCGGCCCACCTTCGGCCAATAAATGGTGCCACGTGATGACGTCACAAATTTTGCCGATCTGTGACGGTCATCATGACTTCATATGGTGACGTCATCACATGATTTTTTTTTTTTGCATCATTCGTGTTCACGCCGCCGACGAGGGACGCCGACGCGGCCACGCCAGTCATGCAAGGCTTTCGTCTCAAAACCAAGTTGTCCGCAACAAAGCAGAAAACTGGGCGAGTTGGTATGTATTCATCGTTACTGGAGAGCACGCACTGACTACGGGGACAAAGAGAGAACACGAGCGCTGCGTTGTCATGTTCTTCTCTCTTTGTCCCCGTAGTCAGTGCGCGCTCTCCAGTAACGACCAAGTTGTCATATGGATTGCACCAATAACGGGGTTGTACGTGCTGTTGTAATGGGGCCAGCCGAAGTGGGGGGACTCGGATTCGTTTTGACCACTTTGGGCTCTCTTACGTGCGCATGAATCTCGCGGGCATTTGCACATTTATCCAGCATTTAAATGCGTCCCCGCAGTTGCCGGTTACTTAAACTGCTGAATCCACTACAGTGGGCGACTTGCGGGTGCACGCTGTTTGTACGGCATATAGTATTGGGTGCGTAAAAAAAATATGAGTGGAACACTACAGCCATACAGCGACTATTTAATTGACTTACTTGAAACAAACTGTCTGATTCGTGTAGGTCCTTTTTATTTCTGCAACCACTCATCCTCTTTTTTCAAGATACTGCCCCAACTTATTCCTGAAACAATTGCAAGGTTCACGCAATAGCAGCCATGCTCACCTTTTTGCAGGCTTATGTCTTTTCGACATCGCTTAACCGATCAGCATGAATCAACCGTGATTTTCGATTCTCCAGCAAAGCTTATCTACCGAGACGCATGCCACATTAGCAGCTTTACCCAATCAGCGCGAAATATTTGCTCATCGCTACGTCGACTAGGGTCAATGACCTTTCTATCCAGGGAAATGGTTGAACACCACGTAAGCACCCAAGAGGGAAGAAAGACGTTCATTGAAAACTTACTCGCTTTCTTAAGCTTCTTCGAGAGAAATGGCTTCACGAGGTAGTTAAATATCCCTTCAAATACAGTGGGAGTATTCACTATGTAGAAGGCCTTAAGGCGCAGTGGGAAGGTGTCCTGCAAAATAGAAACAATCGAACGCTGAGAATGAGATATTAACAATTATGAAGGCCTACAAACACGCTGTTATCCCCCGTGTTGTCTTCACCATAAGTTTTTTTTCGGTGGCGATACTAGTAGATCACAGCACAGTATTCAAGTGCCCTCAAAATTTTGTATGTGGCGTACAACACGCCATGGGATAAATATTAGTCATCGAGAACACTTGTACTTCCACACTGCCGCATTCACACTAGAGCAATACCAGCGAACATGCTACGTAAAACAAGCAACAACGAACACAAATCACAAATAGATAAATATCCGCTACGGGGAGGAAACGCTTACCTCTTTTATTTACTCTGTTATAACAACCCTTTACTTTAGTCGACAAGGAAGTCCAGTGATCGAGAAATACGGGGAGAAATATTTTTTTAGTACTGGCCATAAGAGTGTTATCAACTGCTTCCACCTTTTTGCCATTTACTTAGTTCCATTGTCTTAAGACGGCTACACCAGTGCAGTAACAAGTACGAGGCATACGCAAAAGAAATATATAACTAAGACGCGTAACTACGGCTAAATTTAACTACAGGCGCGTTCAGCGGTATCTATCCGTCCACTGCGTCGCAAGGACTGTGCATACAACGCCGCACTTACTGCGCTGTTTGACTTGCCTGTGCAAGAGCGATGAGCAGTCGAAGGAATCTCGGTGTCAACTCGATAAGATGGTGCACTCCTAATCCCTCAAAGTCGTCCACACACACGACGCCTCGAATCTGTGTTTCGTCCTCTAGCAGCATACACTCCAATGCCACGAAGCAGCACCTGACCAATTCATTCAAGGAACACTTATTGCGGTCCCATGCTCCTGCATAGGTGATGATAGAAGCATGTAGATGGTGAAGAATGGTACTCCGATCTAAAATATGTGTACACTGCAAACCACTTCGCACACTTAGAATGATTTTAAGCCGGCAAAATACCTTTATGTTTAACAAGAACTGCAGAAACTGGGAGCATAAAGTTGTTTTGCTTCCCGAAATAGCTTTTGGTTTGCGTAAGGGGTGCGTTTTACTTAAAACATCTTTTAGAAGCTAACGGTGTTATGGGTTATGGAAAAAAACTGTGGCACATACAATATAGTTCCAGCTGATAAATGAAACTCGGTAATTAAAATTCGTTGAATGCAACACGGGTTTAAATTAACCGATATGACCGCGTCAGGGCTATCCCGAAGCTGTGCAACTCAAACCACAAGACGTGCAAACCAGCCCCATCATGAAAAAAGCCTGCGCGAACGGGACACTACGCCTTATAGGCCAAAGTGCATCTGGTAGGGGCAGGCGCAACGAGTGGGAAGCGGGCATTCTAGTGGGAAGCGGGCATTCTAGCCCTGAACCACCTTGGCGGAGCCGCGCGCAACTCTTAAAACGACGACACATTGCAGACTACCGATCGCAGCGCCGCAAACGGATTGACCCTGTTAGGGCTTCACTTTTTGAAGCTCGTTCCGGGCACTCCCCTGTTCTAGTACACTCTAGCGTTGCGGAGCGAAGGGTCGCACGTTCGAATCCGCGCCTCGGAAAAAAAATTTTCTTAATTATTTCTATATATATATATATATATATATATATATATATATATATATATATATATATATATATATATATATGTACAAATACGGGACAAGACGGCAAAGGCAAAAACCAGCCGAGAGTGTCCATCTAATTGCTATCGCAATAAAAGTTCTCCGCAGCTCGAGCTGACTAAGCTAGTATTCCTGAACGAATGCGAGGTCGAGATGGTCGAAATTTCCGGAGCCCTCCACTACGGCGTCTCTCATAATCATATCGTGCTTTTGGGACGTTAAACATCAGATTTTATTATTATTATTCCCACGCGCCAGCCGCATGCACTCCTCCTCCGCCGCTGTGGAGGTGAAGAGAGTATTTGAGACGCACCCTTTCGGTGCAGCCGTGGCCGGAAAACACGCTGCTTTCGCGACCGCTCTACCGTAGCACGGCGCGTGATTTGAAATATGCATTCACAAAATACCAGGTGCAAGTCAACCTTGTGACCACCCGCACCGTCAGAAGTTTCAATTTTTTGCTTTCGATTTCTCTGCGCTAGCAATGAAACTCCTTCACATTGAAATGGCGGATAAACATATTTTGTTATGTTCAGGAAAGGAATACATGGTGTCCTATGTAGATGAAGTTGTAGAAAGGGAAATAGTTCGGTACATCGAGAGCTTCGTTATAGTAAAGCTTGTTTTTCGAAGTTTGTGAATGAATTTTTTCCTTTACGTGCAGCTTTCTCCAGTTAAATATGAGGAAGAGGTAAAAAGATCATAGAGTTGAGGAATCGCTTAAGGAAAGTGGCGCGACGCGGGAAGAAGACGCAGACAAAGGAGCAAGTGCAAGCGCACACTCACTTGTGCTTCCTCCCTCGCCTACGTCTTTGTCCCGTGTTGAGCCGCCTTCCTATATTGAATTATGCACAATCTCTTGTGCCACTGTCCCCACTATGAACAAGCTCGCCAGACTTTCCAGTGTGTCTTAAGGAGCCTCGACGATCGGCCCTTCACTCAAGAAAATATCTTGGGAGCATGGTCTCACAATGCATCGGCGCAGAAAGCCACACGAGCCCTCCTACAGTACTTGAAGGCAACATCACTGAGCGACCGCCTATGAAACCCTGTACTGTCTTTGTGGTGTACTATGTGTCCCTCTTTCTCTCTCTCTCTTCCCTTCTCTCTTTTACTCCCTTATCCCCCCTCCCCATGTGTAGGGTAGCAAACTGGACATAGTCTAGTTAACCTCCCTACCTTTCCTATATTTCTTCTCTCTCTCTGCACCAACTAGCCCAGCGACGAGCTTTTTTTAGGAATCGGTTTCAGCGGAGTGGGTAGCCGCATTTTATCTGCACTAATTTTTCGTCTACAATGATAGGACAAGTCATCGACTGACCACCAAACACTTGGACTGTACACGGCACTGGTCTAACATATTCGGCTTAAAGTACGATGCGAATACTTTGTTGTTGTACCTTAAGGCGCGTTCACACTTGGCCTCGAAGGGGGGCGAAAGCGGCAAAACTCACCGGAAATTCACTCACTTCGCCGCCTAAGCGGCCGGAAAACCAGGCCGCGAGGCCGACGCGGTCCGAAATCGGTACCGACTTTTCCGCCACGCGATAGCGGATCGCTTTTCCGCCTCGCGTCTTTGGCTGCACTAGCTCCAACCACGTGATGTAAACAACCGGGCCGCAAATTCAACATGGTGGCAAAGGCGTCGGCGGTGGCTCGTATCGGCGCAATTGCAAACTATACCCGTGCATCACGACAAATCTCACGGCCTCGACAACAACGCGTTCATCGAGAACCTGGTTTGCATTACGATCGCCGAGAACACTGGACGTAGAAGAAGGTACAGCAGCAGCAAGTCGGCATGCCCCAACATGTCTCGCTTTTGCACAGCCGGCTGAATCCGCCGCCGCCGCTGCCGGTGTGTCCGCTCGTGTCGTTTCTGTTGGTGTATCTCCCGGAACAACGTTTGAAAATGTGCGAAACTGTTTCTTTTCAGTGTTTTGCATGCATAACTAGAATTTGGTTCGAAATCAAATGCTCGGAAACGGGCATAATGGGAATGAATTCTCAAAGTGCCGAAGGCAGAGGCAACAGTGGCATGTACGAGGGGCAGAACGAATGTGAACGTTTTCGGCGCGCGCGGATGTGGTTTTCCGGGCCGCTCTTGGCGTTTTCGTTTTCGCTTCGCTTCTGAAGTGTGAAAGCGTCTGCGAAAAAGTAAAGTCAAAGCGTCGTGAGGCAGAAGCGAAAACTAAATTTGAAAGGATACTTGCCATATCTAATCAACCCTACAGGCCTTCCTTGGGAGTCTCTGTCCTTTGGACAGCATGAGCAGCTTATGTTCGCGCATTAACTGTCTGGAAATTAATATCTGATGGCGAGAAATTTCCGAAGTACTCAGGAAGGCTGCTGAGAGTGCGGAAGTAATTCTTCAGTGTCCTCAAGGCATCATCAACTCTGTACTTTCGGGCTCGCAGGAACATGAGCAGAACATAATCTGGAGGAAGCCGCAGGTCCTTTTTCTTCTGAAAGCAAGAAAACAACACTACTTCAAAGTTTGTTGATTGATAGGGGACACAAACACGTACGCACGCACGAACGCACACGCGCACACACCGATTACGGTAAATTGTGGCCATGAATGACCTTATTGGTAGTAGAATACCTTGCAGAAGTTCACGAAACTTGTTCAGACTTTCCTTGATCAATTCTGCTGTTTCGCCGAGCTCTTTTCTTGCCTCGAACTCGAGTTCTTCATTCATGATGCGGCGGTTCTCAGTGTATGTCAGGACGGAAACGTCTGCAGAAGAAAAGTGAGGAAGCATAGCCTATGAAGAGTTTTCGAAACGAAAAAAATAAAACAAAAGGGAATTTAGATTCGAGTTGCGGAATTCCAGATGAACACACGTGGATTTGCATCACACCTAAATAATTTTCCAAAACTGCTGCGTGCATCCAGTGCTTCCCTAAGCATCATCGCAGAATTTCCGAATATACGAAAGAATGCGCCGTGAGTTGCGGAAGGCACAATTAGCTAATATTAGTCAAGACTGTTAGTTTAATTGCCGATACTTCATTGGGCCCGTTTTCGCTCGTTTCATGTGGTCGGCCTTCGGCAAGGACGGCCAGCTGCGCGATAGGGATGCATACGTGGCTGCACATACAGCTACATATAGCGTACTACCTAAATGTTTAGTACGGTTCCGTAATAAAAAAAAATTATCTAGCGCTTGATAGTATATACGCGATTACACTCTTGGAACATACTGCACAAAACATCAACAACATGAAAAAAAAAAAATGGACCATGGCAAGGACGAAGCGAGGTCATAAAGACAAGTGCTGACTTCCAACTAAAATTTATCTTGCAAAACACACTTGTAAATGTCGCCCAAACCTCAGTAGCCGGATCGCCGCTGATGTCTTCACGCCAGAATTTACGAGAAGCGAGCTACTTCCAGTGGACTCCATTCTAAGAAGTAAAGGAGAAGAGGGGTATCGAGGTTGCTCCTTTAGGGGAGTAACTAACCTGTCACAGCCATTCCTCCCTTTTGGGGGGTAACTGCGAAGGAATGAACTGTTAACACTGCACGGTCTGGCAACACTGCACGGTCCACAGCCAAAAAGCTTCATTTCAGGGGTGAGGGGAACGCTATCTCCTGTTTGGGTCCTACAGCAGTTGCAGGCACTCCGCGGTGCGCGTCTTGTATTTCACGATGGTCATGTGCTCCATCTCAGGTTCTCGTAGGGCTTGGTGGTTACATGTACTTCTGTTTCCCTGTCTTGCTTATGCTGTTTTATTACCGTGAGGTCTTGTTTTACGCGCTCTCGCGTGCCTGCTGCTTCAACGTGCGGTAGTAGAGATAGACACAGGAGCACTGAAAATACAAGCTCAGCTATTTCTGTGAATCAAAATTGGCAAAAAAGACACAATCCAAGTCACTCGTCTTTATTAGGACGAAAAAAGTGAGCTAAGTTTTACATATGTCGATGAAATTTATTTTATCATAAGAGCACCAGACATCGTCGTTAAAACCATACATGGGTATTAAAATAGGCTTAATATTGTCACTCAGAATAAAATAATCCAACATGTTTTTGCAGCACAATGTTTAACTGTCCTGGCCAGGCGTTTTTTATCGTTTTCATAAAAATCGACGATGTTTATCTTTTTTAAAACGTCCCTAAATTGTTGTAATTCTAGATAATTTCGCGATTATGGCATTTTTGGGATTTTATAATGAACTAGACATGCCATATTGTTGACCACTTTTTGGCTTAGTTAGCGTAATACCTTTTGTAGACTTGTGAGAAATATTTTCAGCTCCAGTGCCTTAGCCAAAGTTCCGAAAAAATGACCCCTGAATTTGACGTTTGCTCAAAAATCAAAGTTTGTCATTTTTTCCAAAAATGTACTGTAAGTGAAATAAGCTTAACTTTCCGTAGGCCAATATTAAAAGCTTCGTAAATTTACGAAAAATTAATTTTGCAAGCCACAATGCGTTAATTGAGTAGTGACCGGCCTCCAAAATAGTGAGATCTGAAAGATGCAAAAGTACCTTTTCCACCTATAGGTAAACATGATTTTTTTTCCCTAGATATCTGGGATAATTTTTGCAAAGCGAAGCTTGATTCCTTTTTAATGAGACATTTTGCCAACTCATGAAAAATTTAGTGCGAAACAAAAAAATAGTCTGGACCGCCCTTGGTCTGTCCTTATCTGAACACACCCGTGAACGACTTTGCTAATGGCAGATACCACAAAAAGGCCATTTCATTTGACATTCTTAAATGCGCAAGTTGGAGAGCAGTTGATATCAATGTGCCTTTTTTTTTGTAAAATGAGATCTCTGTCAGATATGAACATTTCCCGCCAGTGGTAAACGTTCAGAAAGTTTCGAGTTTCGATAAGTGAACTTCGCTATAATTGTACTTGCTTATAATTCACCCAGCGTCGAGTTACCGGGACAGGTTTTGTACGTTGTATATCGAATCGGCGTGGAAGACCCTACGTCTATTCCGAATGTTTGCTCAGCTTCATGTAAGCATTGCGAGGTGTGCTGTGAGCATCTGACGTCCTTCGCTGCCAGCATTCACGGTCGCCGTCCTCCGCGGTCAACACGACTCAATGCGGCACGTGTTCTTGTCCTTGGTTTATCGCTCTCAATAACACAGGAGGAAAAAAATAAAAAGATTGCGGTAAGGTTTCTCTACATCGAATACGAAATGGGCAACGCGTTCCGGCTTCCCGCTCCCGCGTATTGGCCCGTTCCTTGACCTGTAAATATCCTGAAGCCCATTCAAGGTTAAGAAAACGAATTGTAAAAACGGCTATTTTTCATTTCTCCCCTTCACCATAATAATACCTTGAAGTTGCATGAACAAAAGGAAATTAGGTGCTTCGGAAAATCACCATATCGTCAGACAGAATCGGCGTCGCAAAGCTAACGTCAGCCGCAAGAGGAATCGTATTGATGGTCTCCACCAGTAAATTTTTCCAGCCCATTTTTTCCCTAATACAATGAATATTTCGAACTACGTACCATTTGCAAATACCAAGCATTGCAGTCTAGCAAAGCGTTTAAGCGTTGTTTGATTTATAGGCATAGCGTAAGTAAACAGCGAAAAAATAACAAATTCCCGAGTCGTGCTATTGTCGTTACTTAACTAAGTTTATTGCATGCAGCAAATATTTGCTGTTTACCATGTTTGCTGAAGAGTGCTGTAGTAGGCATCACACAAGAAATCGGCCCATTCTACACATACATTTATTAGTAAATCAAGTACAGGTGAAACCCGGTCAAACGAGTGATGAACGCGCCCGAATTATTTCTTTAAATCGGGAAGTTCGTAAAATCGAGAAGCATAGTTTTGGGGCCATCGAAATCTCAAATTGTAACGAATAGACGCCCAAAAGCTACCACGGGATTGTATTTGCCACTAACCTGTAAACGGGAAGAATCCGTCAGGGTGACGCCAACATGAAGTCACCTATGTCGGGCGATGCAGGCCACGTAGACGTTGCCGTGAAGCTTGGCAGCCTGCCGATATGCGAAGACAGCGAAAACGAAAGCGCTGATTATGCGAGCATGCAGGCCGAGCAAGAAGGTCGCGAGGAGACGATCAGAGCCATCTGTCGCACAAACGACGAAATAACGAAAGCATGCACCCTGCTGTACTGTTCCTGTCGGAGTAGGGTTACAGGGACGATAAACCACCGTCGGTCCTAGCACCGCCTTATACGTAAAAGTGCTAGACTGTTCACTCCGTTGTTGAGTGTGCGGGCGCGGCGCGTTGCCTCGCCAAGATAAAACTGAGGTCGTGACTAAAGCGACTATGTGTTTCAACGTGATAGCGTCAGAGGGGCCCCTCGAAGGAAGGCCCGTTGGTGTCAGGATTTAAAAAACAAAAACAAAAAGAGACTGCTTTTTTTCTGATTTATATTGGGAAAATTTTATAAAAAACTTCGTCACCTACGCCTATTCAGTTCGTTGGTTCGAACGCGGGTTGATGACATTACTGAACTCTAGCTGTACCTGCTGAGACTTGGATATTTATTCCTTAGTTCGGGAACTTTGTAAAATCGGGTATCGTTAGATGGAGCTTTAAAGGGACACTAAAGGCTAATAACAATTTATGTCAGAGCGAAAGCTCAATGTATGACAACGTCTAAAACGGCAATATTATCAACAGCAGTGCCCTACTTACCGAGAAATTAAGCTAGATGTATCACACGACGTGCGCCACGAGTGGCACATTTGCGAAACGATCCGTGATGACGTGAGAGCTTCTGGCTACAATAATCCGTAGTAATCACTACAGCTGCAATAAAAAAAGAAGCTTCCGTGCATTACAACACGTAATAAAATGCTCCTTGTCCGTTTCTGTTTGATTCACACAGTTGATGTTTGGGATCCACGCCGCGCGGTCGTGTCTTCTTCTCCCGCGCGTACACGCGTCCCAACAGTCAACTGTTTATTCAGGTTCTCTGGAGGTTCCGGAGAGCAGCGGAGGGTGGCGCTGCCTGGCGGCTTGGCTTGGCTTGGCTGCCGCCACAGATTCATAGAAAAAGGAACCGCCTAGGAAAGGCGCGAGTGGTTCAAAAATTGCGTTTTCGCTTGGTTAGGCTGGATAGGTGGCGCCATCTAGCGGAGCCCAGTTGCACCAAGCAAGCAGAGTATTGTTCAATGGCGGTTGTTGTTGCTGTGGCTCCCGCTACTTTCGCCCTGCTGCTGCTAGTGTCGGCGGCCGCGCAGTAAAGGCGGGCAACGTTGGGCACGGAAACAGTGACATCAGAGATTCTGAATGCTTAGGCGGGTGATTTGAAGTGCGCTAACGCGATGCGGACCACTAAAACGTGATTTTATTTCAAAATAAACATTTCCTTGGCACGAAAGTAGCACTACGAGGTTTCTGGACCGCTATTTGAGCAATCAACGTCGACTTAATATTTCACTTTAGTGTCCCTTTAAATGTACGCATACGAGGAGAAGTTTGTAATCTAACACAGACATCGACGCTGCCGAATATGCCGACGGCCATAAATACACTGCCGTAGTGATCGACACAGCCTCCAAAACCAGAATCGCATGCAGCGTACGGGCGGCAGCTCCAGGACGACACGTGCAAATTGTGCCAGGAAGGACCAGCAACACTCAAACACATGTTGTGGGAGTGTAGTGTAATTATCCGAATGATGGCCGTTACTCCGGAGACCCTGTCGTCGAGGTGGGCCACCGCTCTGCGCAGCTCAGACCTCGGCATGCAAACGTGGGCAGTCCAGCAAGCCCGTGAGGCGGCGTTGAGGCAAGGCCTTGACGTTCCCCCGTGGGAGACCTAAGCCCGGGTCGTGTTAAAACTTGCCGGACGTTTAATAAAGTTGTATCCACCACCACCACCACCAACACAGACATCTAAAAGAAGGTGATATTTTTGTCCTTATTACTGGACTAGTTTACTGATGGACCAGACAGCTCATCATAATCACCTTTCTCGAAAGACCAGGTCCTGTGGAGTTGTGCTGCTCAACTCGAGGTCGTAAATTGGATTCGCGCCGCGGTGGAGGTGTTTTCATGCAGCCGAACTACAACAATACTGGTTTTATAAAGATTTACGCACGCTTCATACAACCAAGCTGGCTGAAAATCCTTCCAGAGGCCCCAATACGACGTGACTGGTAATGAAGTTGGGGTCTGGTACGAGAGACCTCAAAATTATGCACCTGGTTTCGGCACCAGAAGCACGTAAACCGCATATAGAATGGGATTCTGCTTAACTAATATCTCATTATCAGTCAAGTTACGAGAAGTTTAACATTCACGATCCAGTGAAAGGCTGTCACAAAAAGAACGGTACACACTCACAACTTTCACTTACTCGCTGGCGCTGACGTAGTGTCCTTATCAACTTCTCGGAGGAAGAAATCCGACGCGGCGCGGCTTGTGACTCACTTACCAGGGAAAATCGCGGAGATGAATGGCACAAGTCAAATGATTTCTAGTAACCTACTCCGACGGCAGAAAGCCAACACTGATACTCCTTAGAATATGTTAGGAAGCTTTGAACATGTACACAGAGGATAATTTATGTCGAGATGAGTATGTTCGCTTCGTGAACTACATAAAGCTGAAACTGCCTGTGGGGCTACAGGAAACACGTTTCTGGCCAATACTTTCAGCGCATTAGGCTCAAGCCGATGGCAACCGCACACGCGATATTTGCTGCTGTGACGCGCCGCTGCATATGCAAGTGAAACTGGTCTCTTTTTCCCCTCTGTACCGCCGCGTCTTCGGCATCATTTCCGCCGCTTTCTCCTTTTGGGCACTAGAGTGTACCCTTGGCGAAGTTTCCTCCTGCTCATTAAGTCTTGTTGATCGGTACGCGGCTACTATCGCTTGCGCAATTAATGCGGCCTCCCGACGTATAACCGATTGCCGAATACTTGGCGAGTGTTTTCTCGTTGGAATACAGCCAGGCAAGCCAATGCAGCATGCAAGGTCTCCGAAGGGGCGCCACTTTCCTCTGCTTTGTAAGCAAAAAGTAATAACACTCATCGCTTCTTTGCTGAATTATTCAATGCGCGTTCAATCAGACGGGCAACGGAGTTGAAAGGTGGTCTAGTTCGTGATTGATCATTATACCGCATGTGAAGTAGCCCACTTTTAAAGAGAAGAAAGGTGACAAGAAAGATATGACATTCGCAACTGCATTTATTTCAGAAACAATACTTCATACACAACAACATCGACAAATTACCGGTGCCGACAAATTCGTCCTGGTCCGTGGTTCAAACCCGGGACCAACGCCTATCCGGGGTGGTCGCTCTACCGATTGAGCTAACCAGGAAGCTAGCAATTGACAGCGCGAGGGCGAATCCATCGACAACTCGAAGCACGTAGACATGTTGAAATGATATCTAACTGCGCTAATTTCTACACCGAACTGATTGCACGCTTTTTTTTTTCGGCTGATAAAGAAAGCCCGGGAAATATGAACATTAACACGTGACTACGCAACCATCCGCAAAAGAAAGGAGCGCCCTCATGTAAGCTTACTGCAAGCAACGTGGCTTTGCCTGCGGTCCGTTGCCGGAGACAGCGTTTGGCACGTTATCAGGGTTACAGGTCGGGCGCCAACATGCGTGGCAATCTTGCAGGAATTCATTCCACTTGACTGCCACGCATCGAGTCTAATCTATATAGTGCCAAGCATCCACGCCACTATTATTATCCAGATCTCAACGGTCGACTATTCTCACTGATAACGCGGCAGGAGCGTTGTTGTTGTTCTGATTACGGCTTGACTCTGTAACGCCAAAGCGGCGCGTTTCTTCAGCGGGGTAAGGGCAAATAGGGATATATATATATATATATGTATATATATTGTGAGCGCTGACTATGTTCATCGTCTTCATCTGTATATACAAACCACTATGATCATCATCGTCTGTCACGCGGGCTGCTCCGCTTCCATCTCGCGAGTCTGGATTAAAATACATCCTTGCTGGACGTCGTCTCATACGGCCGGCATTTCACAATCGTGACTGACCATCATGCTCTGTGTTGGTTATCGTCCCTCAAGAATTTGTCGGGACGCCTTGGCCGTTGGGTGCTGCGTTTGCAGGAGTATGACTACAGCGTCACATATAGATCGGGTCGGCAACACCAAGATGCCGACGCTTTGTCGCGCTGGCCGCTCTCGCCAAGCGCCCAAATGTCGCCTTCCATCTGCTCGTCACCGACCAGCCAAATGGCCAAACAGACAGCGGTTGGTCCGAAAGAGTCCGTTGCCTCGGCGGACCTTCTTTCATCCCCAGACCTCGCCTCGCTTCAGCATGCAGATACATACTGCCGCGCAATCATCGATCGGCTCACTGGATTATCTCGTGCTCCCAACAGCCGCTTAAGACGACAGCTTGCACGTTTCAAACTCCAAGATGGAACATTATGTCGGCAAATTTACCATCCTCTCGGTAACCAATGGGTCCCGGTCGTCCCCCCGCTCACTTCGTCTCCACGTTTTACAAGCGTTTCATGACGACGCGACAGCTGGCCACTTAGGTTTTCACAAGACTTACGACCGCATCAAGACTCGCTGCTTTTGGCCGGGCCTCTCCACTTCTGTGGCTAAGTACGTCGGTTCCTGCGCGTCATGCCAGCACCGGAAACGTACCACGTCTCTTCCCGCGGGGCCTTTGCAACCTCTGCCGTGCCCGTCCACTCCCTTCGAATTCGTGGGCATAGATTTATACGGACCCCTTCCACTTACGCCCGCCGGTCACCGTTGGATTGTTACTGCCGTGGACCATCTTACTCGCTACTCGGAGACGGCAGCTCTTCCCTCTGGTGCTACCTCTGAAGTCGCCGATTTTGTCCTGCGTGCCATTATTTTGCGCCATGGCGCCCCTCGTGTGCTCCTTAGTGACCGTGGCAAGACATTTCTTTCCCATGTCCTTGCCGAAGTTCTCCAGGCCTCTAACACCATCCACAAGACCACATCAGCGTATCATCCGCAAACAAATGGTTTGACAGAGCGTTTTCACCGAACTTTGTCCGACATGATCTCCATGTACGTCCAACCAGATCACAAAAACTGGGACACTATACTTCCTTTCGTCACGTTTGCATATAACACTGCCATACAATATATATATATATATATATATATATATATATATATATATATATATATCCTTTATACTGGCTACCTAACACTAACAGTGAGCCTGTTTCAGGGCGCAGCTTTCTGATGCGCGCAACAGTCTATAGCCACGTGTCACTTTTCGGATTTCGCGGGTTTTCTTTGTCAACAGGAAAAAATGAGCGCGCTGTTGAAGATAGTGCAGTTAGATGTCATTTGAACGTGCCTACATATACCTCATTAACATTTAGATAACGAGGTGAGCAATTGTCGAGTTACAAATATAATTGTGAATAATTAATTAAACCTCATTAACGAGAAATAGTAGTGGCTGCCCCAGCAAACTAGAAACAATGTAAACTCAGATTGTTTTGCGTAACGCCGTTCCTCTTTTTTAAAATCATGCTGCGTGATAGTCGGGGCGCCCTGTATACATATACACTCCGTTTGGGACCTATAGGGAGCGCCTTGAAAGCCGCGCGCAGCGCCGCTTGCGGTGCGGCGGGCGCGCAACGTTGAGAGTCTTAGCAGACAGCAGCGCCTCATTGCTTTAATAGCTATGGTGGCGCCCGTGCCCGTGGCCGGCGCGTTAGGGATTCGAGCCGGATTTAAAGATATCGTAGCGGGAAATTCTTCTCCAATGCCACCATGAATAAATGGGAAAACCTGCACGAAAGCGGCCATGTTTTCCACGTTAGTGAGCGCCTTGCTGCGCGTCGTCACTGTACTGACGGCTAAATGCCTGCGTAAGGCGTGCGTAATGCCAGATGCTTACTCCATAACTGTCGTGGTAAGCTGTCATTCTTTCACACTTAGAATATTACTGGTACCAGCCCACTACGCGTGTGCTTGCAAAATACTCAGATCATTTAGAATTATCGATGGCTCCACGGCCACTCGCCGTGGAAATCACTGTGAGTAGCCGGGCGGCGTGCTCCTTTGTTGCGGCTTTGTGCCACGGCGATTCGCAGTCACCGAGTCTCGCGAAGTGCTTTGCTTGAGATTGTCGCGGTATCATCATCGCTCATCATGATCATAGTGTTTACCTAGCCGCTCGCGCAGCTCATGCTAAGAGCTTGAGGCGCGGGCGAGAAATAGAACGCGCTACGATTTCGGCCAGAGAGGACGCCGAAGACCCGTATCGTCTTTCACTTTACCTTCTAAAGCGGCGGCGACGACGGCAAGGTCACTTCGGCCACCGTCACGTCTCTCTCATTCATATAACCTCTTGCGTTGTTTATGTTGCTTTCCGAAACAAACACTGACTTGCACATCCGTCGCTACAGCACTCGCAAAACTTCGTTTTCATACAGACACTGTAGTTCTGCTACTCTGCGTCTTAGCTTGATCCGAGTGCGCATATCGCTGCTGGGCGGCTAGTTGTGTTTACGGTAATATGTTACGTACCTCAGTTCGCCCCTTAACTGATGGTCCTATCAACCCAGCAAAGCACTAATGGACCTCACATTGCATTCCCCAAAAATGTGAAGGGTAGACGGCGAGTTAATAAGGTCCATTAAATGTTCCATCAGTCTTGAGCTGAATTAAAATGCCTTGCATACCTTTCTTTTCTCACCAGCTCTATGGCAGCAGGAACATCACGCAAGATCTTTGCACCTGCAGAGGTGATGTCTGAGACCAATTCAAGCATGTAGCGGCAGAAGTCGAGATGGCAGAGGGAGCAGGAACCAAACACTTTTTTCGTCGCACAGCCGCGATCCACTTATGTCTCTGCCCAATAAATCAGGGCCTTAGTCTAGAAACTGTGAAACATCGTTCCCACAGGGCACCTGTTGGTACAATCGACTACGCAGCAGTTCATGATTCCGATAAACTACGTGCTAACGGGGGTGGGAGAGCGTTTGGTTCTGCTCGGGCTCTCGACGACTGTCTGCTCTGACGGCCGCGTTGGGGCGCGCCAGTCGCAGTGCACGTAGTGTATACCGTTTTCACAGCATGAGGCGGAGTGGTTGGGCCATAGGCGGAGAGTACGGGGGGGGCTGGGGGGGCTCGGGCCCCCCGCCGGAATACTTCATGGGGGGGCCGAGCCCCCCCCCCCCTGGCGCCTCCCCGGAATATTATTTAAGAGCTTGGCTTAGGTCCCCGTCCATTGACAACGGACAGTTGACCGTCCTGTCTGGCATATTTTACCGGGGCTGTTTATGGCCGCTTCTTTTAATGCGAGAGCGTTACAAGAAGCGGGCATAAACAAGAAAAATCAAAATGCAAATGAAATAAACGATACAAATACTCGGCTTGAGTGAGAATCGAATCCAGGCCGTCTGCATGACAAGCAGGTGTTCTCCCACAGAGCCATGCTAGTGCTTGAAAGTGTTTAGGGAGAAAAAAGAAAAAGCCTGTATGAATCGCGCTAGGCATGGAAACATGTGAATTGTGCAACAAGTGGGTGTTTTAAAGGTCCACCGATTACAAAATGTTCAGTCATAATTAAGCCTTTACTGCCAAGTGTCGCGAATTGCCGACATACTGAAAAACTCCGAGCAATTAAGCAAGTCACGAAATGCGTGCCGCCTTTAATGCCGGCTGTCAAGTACTCACGAGGGGAACGTAGCTTTCAGCATGAAAAATCTAGCACCGTCTCGTGTATTCTACGCTGGAACCAAGTGTTGTGTAGCTGATGGCGGAGAGCGCAAAGCACGTGCAACAGTTCTCACTTCTTCGTTCTTTCGCCTCAGTTACGTAAGTTCAATTTTCTATAATTTTTTTTTTATTTGGCGAAACAACCCGAGTATCCCACCCACGGATGAACAGAGCGGACAAGAAAATCCCGAAGACCAGTGGGAGGCGTTGCTAACGTCTGTAAACCCTGAGGACCAGCTGCGGCTTGCGGCTGGCGGAAAGGGCTCGGGCGTCGGCGGCTAGCCATGGCTACCTGGAATGAGCAAGTCACCCACCTATGGGCGAAGAGAACGCGCGCCTGGTCGCATAATAAAGTTTATTTCTCTCTCTCTTGGTGTGCATGCACCCAAGAGATGGCACACAGCATGTTACATAGTTCTGAAGTACGTTTTTCGTTGCACGATCCACGCTTCTGTGGCACCGCGAATTCTCGACATACCTAAAAGAGTATGCATTAAAGTTGCATTCTAGATAATGTACCTGTGGAATCAATTATACGTTGCTATTTAAAGCTGAAAAATGAAAACATTTTTTTTCCGCGGTTTCATAATTCAGGCATTAAAGGGTTAATCATCGTCAGCTGCAAACGCCTCAACAAAGTGGGCAGCTGCGTAGGTTCGCGTGTTCCTTTACGGACGCGTAGTGGGCCCTTCGCTGATTGGCAAAAGGAAAAATTATGCTGTAATGAGCACTTTACAACTGTACTTGCAGGAGCCATTCAAGGATAATTTGAAACGGCCGATGTTACACGCCCAGTCCTCCGTTTCCTTACGGCATGGTTGAGGCCTGCACCGTGGAACCGAAGCCAGGCTAGCAAGTGAGAAGGTGATGCGCGCGGGGCCCGATTACGCTACTGCGTTGTACTTTTGAAGGCGAAGCTCAAGCATCCTCAAAGTTTTTTTTTTATTTCAGGTGTTTAAAATTCGGATCATGGGCCAGTGACATATGAAGAGTTTTTTTTCGAAATGAGTCAAATCCACCAAGACAGAATTTGTGAAAACAGTGAAAATTTGTTACGCAATGTATATACAACGCTTTCAAACCTATTACGCGATATATTTTACATGTCAGCTAGTAGAAGTTTACGGCCACAATTAATTAAAAAATATACAGTGGACTTGACCAATATTAGCATGATAACTTTGGATTTGGCTCATATTGAAATGACACATTCAATTCGAGGCGGTATTCTTGCAAAAACTTTATTGAAATCGACTTTCAAGAGCAGTATGATAGAGTTTTGGCCGGAAAGCCATCAAAGATAGGCAACAGTGCTTCAATTAAGGGCCTTCAACTATACACGAAGAGCCGGTGCGTCTTCTTCGCAGCACAAGCAGCTCTACTCGAAATCTTCTGTATGATCATTTTCTTTGGCACGCCTGAGGACACTGACAAAATAAGCGAGCTCTTGATTCTCTTGCCATGAACTGCCGAAATGCTTTACGAGAAGGCTCGTCACATCTATCAGTTTCATTTTGTTGACATGATGAGTGTACAGTGGGCATTGCACGGTAGCTTGTGCAAGGGACTTTCCCCCTCTTTAGGACTGGCACGAAATTTGATACGGAAACATTATAGTGGGGTTCTGCTCTAACTCTAGGGCTTCTACCAGCTGCATTTCTTTGAATGTAGAAGACCTTGGTTTCTGTTATCTTAAACGGCAAGCTGGATGTCGATTTCATCTATGCCGTACAGTAGGCTTTCCAGTCATACACGTCCCAATGTTTTCCGAGCTCTAGCACAGTGCCATGATATGAAAAAATCATTTGGTAGCTTTGGGGATTCAGGATTTCTTCGTGTTTCTTCGTGAGGATTTCTTCCTCACGTCCTTTTCAATCCGGCCAAATACCCTGTATGGAGGTAAAAAGCTCTGCTATTGGCTTACTGGATTTGCCTCATTTCGATCCGTACAGCGCACGGATCTGGCTCAATTTCGTTTTGAAACGAAATCTGTAAGCACTCGTAGCTGGTTGTATTGACCCATTTCGTTTCGATAACCGTTTTACAGGAAAGTTGAGAGTATGTACGTGCCAATGGACCTTTATTTGAGCTAGTTTCGGTTTCTGGATTTAGCTCATTTCGAAAAAAAACTCCTCATATAGTCAAACAGACAATAGAAAATTCCCCTAAAACGGATTTGTATGTGCAGAATATGTCGTGTTGATGAACAACTGAAGCGACCACTTAAGCTATGGCAAAGTAAAAAGTCTTAAACCGGGTAGCGACTGCTTTGTAGAACACGAAAGTGGCACTGAGAATACAATTCTGACGAAAGAAACCACTCTGTTTTGCGACGTGTGTCTGCTTCTTTATATATATATATATATATATATATATATATATATATATATATATATATATATATATATATATATATATATATATATATATATATATATATATATATATATATATATATATAGAGAGAGAGAGAGAGAGAGAGAGAGAGAGAGAGAAACATGGAAGGGCAAGTCGCGCCCCCCGCCCCCCTCCGGGAAAATTAAAACTCTCCGCCTATGGGTTGGGCAACTCGCGGTTTTCCTCCTTTCTGGCGTGTGGAAACGGCTCAAAGTGCGCGTGGCCATGCAAAGGCAAGTTTTTGCGCATTTGTGCAAGCCAGTGGGTTGCCAGATTAGAGACAGCACCGCCAGCTAAGCAACATGGCGGCGCCCACGACGCACCCTCGAGCGACAAAGAAACGAAGTAATTGTCAAATGCATCATAATCCAAGAACAGTTTTGTGCACATTCAAGCGACATGACAAGGCATGTGTAGCTTAGGCACCGAAATAAATATGAAAAATAAAAACAAGCAGTCGAGGGTAACATCCATATAAAAATGCATTGGTAGTAAGTTACACATGCTTCAAACGAATGTGGAAATAGATAACATGAAGGAGACTTTGAATTTGCAGTTTCTGCAACTGTCACGCTCTCCTTCATGTCATCTATATCCACTTCCGTTCGAAGCACGTGTAAGTTACTATGAAGACATTTTTATTAGGCTGTTACCCTCGATTGCTTGTTTTTATTATTTTTAAACTGTCTAAGCTACACATACCTTGCTTATACCGCCTAAGTGCGCGCGAAATCGTTCTTCGATAAGAATGCATTTGACTATTACTTCATTTCTGTGTCGCTCGGGGGGTGCGTGGGTGAATATATATATGATGTATTGTTTCTGAAATAAATGTAGTTGTGAGTGTAGTGAGTGTCGTGTCATTATTGTCCCATTTGTCCTCATTATAAGTGAGTTACTTCACCATACCGTATCATAACAATAAGACAGTGTTCACGGCGCACTCGTAGAATAAGAGACAGGCAGTGAGTGAAGTTTCCTGGTGAAACTCCCGCATGGTTCTAAAAGTTGTTAATTATTTTATTTTATTGCGTTCACAACGGTACTTTCAGTTCAGGAAACACCGTCCGCTACGTATGTGATCAAGATTTGAGCGCAGCTGTCAGTGGTGGTCCGGCCGAAAAAGGCGGCAATGAGGAAGTGACGTTTCGCAAGTGAAGTAAATAAACAGAATCAAATACTTGATCCCTGTTTTGGTGGGTATCGTGTAAATCACGAAAGTGACCTATGTCGTCGTATAATCAGTTACAGTGTTGTTGGACGTTAAGAAATACAAACGCCTGAATTTCAAATGTCTTTTAAACATCGCAGCATATCCACGGAGTGAATGATGATGAGTGGGCGAAGCTCTGGAGGTTCATCGATAAACCGTGAATCTTCGTTCAGTACATCATCAAAGACGTGACAAACACTGTGTGTATATATACAATAAATTTTATTTATTCGTAAATGGTAGCCTAGACGTGGCTTCCGGTCCCCCTTCATTATAACGGCTTTATGGTCGGTGGAGTGGAGGAATAGGGGTTCTTATATGGCTCCGTAGAGGATTCCTAGAGGGGAGAGAGGGGGTGAGCGTAGAGGAGAGAGAGGAGGAGAGGACGCACATCCGCTGTGGGGATGTGGAACGCGGACGCCGCTCCGTACAGTAGAGGATTACTAGAGGAGAGAAAGGGGGTGAGCGTTGGAGAGGAGAGAGAGGGGGGAGGGGACACGCATGCTCTGGAGGGGTGTAGGACGCCGGCGCCGCTCCGTACAGTAGAGGATTGCTAGATGAGAGAAAGGGGGTGAGCGTTGGAGAGGAGAGAGAGGGGGGAGGGGACACGCATGCTCTGGAGGGGTGTAGGACGCCGGCGCCGCTCCGTACAGTAGAGGATTGCTAGATGAGAGAAAGGGGGTGAGCGTTGGAGAGGAGAGAGAGGTGGAGGGGACGCGCATGCTCTGGAGGGGTGTAGGACGCGGGAAGGAGGGATGGACTAAGCCTTCGCAAGCACATCCAAGCAAGATCAAGGACTGGAGTCAACCTGGGCGACAGACACCACCTGTCTCGCCATTGCTAAGCTGCCCCTCTATGCTCTCGACCATGACTCTAGTGACTGTAGTAGTGGTTGACGGCCTTATTGTACTACAGTGTTCTGCTTGACATAGATGGCCACACCGCCTGCGGGACGCTCTGCTTCCTCGGTGCACACGATGGGAACTAGAGGTGGTCTGGAACGCGCTTATTCTTCATGGTCATCAGCGTCATCGTCATCATTATCGCGAGATACTGCCGGTTACGCCGGACGCAGGACAAGGTTAGACTAAGAGGAGCTTCGCCCCCTAAAAATTGTTTCAGATTTAACGCGCCCTTTTGGAATCTCCATACAGGAAATAAAGAAAACTGCATCGACCCCGATGTCATCATGTTTAACTTCCGTCATGCCACCTGCAGCTGGCAAGGTGATTCCAGAGATGTTTCTTTCCTGTTTTCAGTTCCCATCCCTTGATTATACTTGTGGTTTTCACTTCCAGTCTGTACTTGACTTTCCCCCATTCTTCACTTTCTGTTATGGTTAAGCCAAGAAAGGACTGTGAAATTCAGACAAGCTTGTTCAGAAACAAACGTCTTGATGGCTATCATTTCACCGTTCCAGCAGTAACTGGAAGGGGCCCTGGAAGACGTGTCCCGTCGTGCACACCTCAGTGTTAAATGATGGAACGCGAAGAGGCGAACAGCTTCGCTGAATGAACAGGGCGCTGTAGGTTGATTGCTGCTGCTGCTGCTGATAATGATGATGATGACGGTAATGATGACAATGATGATGAGGAGGATAATATGGCTCGTATCCACACTGTCGGATTGGCCAAGAACTTGACAAATATATTTTTAAGGCAGCAGTGACATAAAATTTCAAACTTGATATGCGGCCTTCGTTCGGTTAGCTTAGAATGCATAAGTTTTTTTGAGCGGAGTATGAATCGCGTGCGTTACGTAGAAGTTACTTTATTTTGAGGGGAAACAGCGTACGAAGGCTCAACGTGTCATTCAGTACCCTGCGACGTCGGCAGTACTATGACGCGTTCAGCGGTTCCCCAGGCCACACCCCGGGCGCTGGGTGACGATGTGATAGCAACGATAACGTCGAGGAGAAGGAGGAATGAACTTTATTTATCAGAAACAGAGTTCGACGATCTCAGTGTTGTTATCGTCGTGCCGACTGAAAGCGACGCCTGGCAACGGCTTCACTTCGATTATCTGCGTTGCTTCGTCTCAAATCACGCGTCTTCGCCGCGCCGCTTCGAATTACCTGTCGTGTGCGCGTCAGCGTGTGATAATTTCGAGCACCGATCTGAACAGCATTACCGTGCCAGCATGTCGTGAAATAGTTGTGCGCGACTTACACCTCTGGCGTTTCAGGTATCGCAAGAAGGAAGGTGCTTGTCGAGGGGAGCTCCAACGGTCGTTTAAAAGAGCTTCCAGGCAGGACTGTGCATGCAATGTACTACGTATCTCGACTCCTAGCTCTCCGCCATGCATTGAATGTTGGCCTTACACACCCAGAGGCTGTGCTGTTCATGGGAGTTTGATAGCGGCATTGGCGAAACGCGCCAGAACGGATGCTTGGCCGGATACGAGATGCACAGAGACGACACCATCACTGTTGGAATTTGGGCTTGTTGGTGCATTGCGACGACTGAAAATAGCGCTAGCAAAAACGGGGACACAAGAAGAGGACACACGACACAGGCGCCTGCGTCGTGTGTCCTCTTCTTGTGTCCCCGTTTTTTCTAGCGCTATTTTCAGTCGCCGACACCATGTGTGTATGTGTAGGTGGGCGGGTGGTGAAAGAAGGCGAGCCCGGCGCAATGGAAGAATCAGCAGATGCGAATGAAATTCTTAGCAGTGCGCAAGTATTTCACATTTAAGACGACCGACCATTTGCGTTGAATAAATTGTTTGTTGTTGTTAGCCACCGGACTGCTTATTTTTGTGGACTCCTAGGATAGGACTCATAGGAGCATCTGTCCTGTCCACAACGTTTCTTCCTGTTTTGTGTTCTTATACCAGCCAGCATGGCCCAAGCATGCGTCTCCAGGCGTGTTCTCGTCGCTGCTCAGACCGGCGTCCAATCAAGGATCGATGCTTTGCATAGGGTCTAAGCGAAAATATGTCGCGAATCGCAGTGGTTCCGAATTCCTCAGTGCTTTCTTCATCACTTGTAGACATTGATGGCGGTGCCGATGACGATGGTGGCGGCGGGCAAATGACTACACATGCGCGCCTAGCAGACGAAATGTCAACTGAAACTCGCGTCACTGCTTTTGTGCGGCCACCTGATCAAAACGGGGCGTGACCGCAGGAGGTGACTGCATGGCAGCGCTGCAAATAGGCAGGCTTTGCACCCGTTGTGAATCGCGCTCGATACCGGTCCTACTAATCAATATTACACATATTTATTCCGTCCCTCATTTGCATTATCAGTAGCGAATCGTTACTAGGGGATTGATAACTAGACGTGGACGCAGAAAACGCGGCATGCGTAAAGTTGCTGTCACTGCTTCTTTGAACAATATTTTGAAGTATTACCAAAATGATCAAAAAGGAAAATAAAAGCAAAGCATGGGAAGGAGAGACTGCAATAATTGTGCACTTGTACAATAAGACCATAAAGCTTAATAGATAACCTGGACATGACGATAAAAATAGTGACACTAGAATACAACCCAACCTCCTTTTAAGGATTATTAAATGCGAAGCATTTCTTAGCGAACTTCGGCGACTTTGAGCGTATCTATCTATCTATCTATCTATCTATCTATCTATCTATCTATCTATCTATCTATCTATCTATCTATCTATCTATCTATCTATCTATCTATCTATCTATCTATCTATCTATCTATCTATCTAGCCGCCTACGACTTTCTGCTCTCCTGGCCGTATCGTTAATGGGATTTGTACGAAATTTGGTATGGCATAACATGACTGTATGACGAACATAAATGGCAGGTCATATCATGAAAATCATGACTAACTTGTCATGAAAAGTATGATTTACATGCCACGCTCATGGCGCACTCGCGGCCGTTTCGTTAGCTTGATATACACCAAATTTCGGATTGATTGACATGACTGTATGACGAACATAAATGACAAGTGGTAATATGAAAATCATGACTTCATGAGCGACATGACTTGCATTCCACGCTCATAGCGCGCTCGCGGCCGTTTCGTTAGCTTGATATACACCAAATTTGGTATTGAGTGACATGACTGTATGACGAACATAAATGACTAGTGGTAATATGGAAATCATGACATGTCATGAGTGACATGACTTGCATTCCACGCTCATGGCGTGCTCGCGGCCGTTTCGTTAGCTTGAGATACACCAAATTTGGTATTGAGTGACATGACTGTATGACGAACATAAATGACAAGTGGTAATATGGAAATCATGACTTGTCATGTGCGACATGACTTGCATGCCACGCTTATGGCGTGCTCGCGGCCGTTTCGTCAGCTTCAGATACACCAAATTTGGTATTGAGTGAGATGACTGTATGACGAACATAAATGACATGTCGTAATATGGAAATCATGACATGTCATGAGCGACATGACTTGCATTCCACGCTCATGGCGCGCTCGCGGCCATTTTGTTAGCTTGATATAGACCAAATTTGGTATTGAGTGACATGACTGTATGACGAACATAAGTGACAAGTGGTAATATGTAAATCATGACATGTCATGAGCGACATGACTTGCATTCCACGCTCATGGCGCGCTCGCGGCCGTTTCGTTAGCTTGATATACACCAAATTTGGTATTGAGTGACAAGACTATATAGCGAACATAAGTGGCAGGTGGTAACATGAAAATCTTGGCATGCATGTCATCTACAATGCCATTTACATGCCACCCTCATGGTGCTCTTCCGTCCAGTTCGCTAGCTTGACATACACCAAAATTGGTATATCGTGACGTGACTGTATGACGAACACAAATGACCGGTCGTAACATGTAAAACATGGCATGCAAATTATGTAAAGCATGATTTGCTTCTTCCTGGCTGCTTCGCATTACATCGATTCCCACAGTGCGTGGGATCTGCCGGCTTTTTTATTCATACTATAGGAAGTTCTAAAACTAGAATTAAATTCGCGTTAGTTGCGTTACAATTTTCTTTTTCTTGTCTCCATTATTCATCAGTCCAGTAATGATTTCATGATTTAGGTACAGCCGGCGGTGACGTAAGCTAACTTCCCATATTCTTAATTCTAAATGACTGAAAAAAGAAGAAGAATAACTTTTATTGAGGGAAAGGGAAGGGGTATTGAGTTTATGTGGCCTTTTAATACATCCCCAAGAGATATGGTAGAGGGTCGGTGGCGAGTAGCGACACCACGGACAATCGCGCCCATACAAAGTTGGAAAAATTTTGTGCAATCGCAATAGATTTGGATAGACCCCCCGTTTGAATTCTACGGAGGTCTATGGCGTCTTCCCCTTTAAGAGATTTGTGGGGGGGCACCATATTTCTGCCGTGCGCGATGCTGATGAGCAAGAAGCTCTCGCGGAGCCAACCGAGCAGGATCGTTGTCTTCCTCCTCGCGAAAGGCATCGAGTGTTGTGTTGGGTGGTGGTAACAGGGAGGGAGGCTGGTGCCCCGCTCGGTTCGTGAGCGCGCGAGCTAGAGCGTGCGCCCTCTCGTTACCCTCTAGGCCTGCATGTCCCGGGCACCAGACCAACCTATAAGTGTTGTTCAATGCGTTCCCTAAGAGGCTGCAAATTTTTGATGGGAGGCGGCCTTTCGTAAAGAGTCGGCACGGCTCCTGCGAATCCGAGATTATGGTGATGTACGCCTGCCCGACGTTTCGCTCTCGACTTTTAATCGCCAACGCGATGGCGAAACACTCGGCCTTGGTGATCGAAGACGTGTACAGTGATCCGCTGGACACCATGCTTCTCGTGTCGCTGCTTACTACGGTGACTACGGAGCTCTTCCAATTATATCTGGAAGCATCAACGTATAGCACGTTCTCATTGCCTCTGACTAGCTCCTCTCTCCTTTCGTGATGTTGTTCCTTGGTCATGTTCCTAGGGATAGGGGCGATCGAGATATGCCTGCGTACTGGTTCTGGTATTTCTACCAGCGCCTCGTCCAATGTTTTGGGGGGTGTGGTGGAATACCCGCCCTTATCAAGATCTCCCTTCCCGACTTCGTCTGGCTGAGACGGTTCCTCTGAGAGATTAATGTAGCTGCCTTCAGCTCGGCGTACGTGTTATGCACGCCGATCTCAAGCAGCCTGTCTGTCGGAGTGCCTAATGGTAAGCCTAATGCCGCCTTGTAAGCCCCTCTGATAATAGAATCTACTTCTCCTTCCTCGCTCTTGTTGAGCGTGTGGAATGGAAAGCTGTATGTCAATTTGCTCATTACGAGCGCCTGCACTAAACGCACAGTATCGCTTTCCTTCATGCCCTTTTTGTGGAAGGTGATCCTCTGAATCATCCTAGCCACTTGTTTGGTTGCCGATTTAAGGAGACCGATAGTGTGGTTTGCCCTACCATTGCTTTGAACACAGAAGCCCAGGATCCGAGCGACGGTGACCTCTTTAATTTTCTGATTTTAAATTTCAATTTCTATTTTTCCATTACTTTTGTACCGTTTGCTATGTATTCTGATCACCTCCGACTTGTCGGGCGCGCAGCTGAGACCGCTGGTTCTGGCAAAGTTTCCTACGGCCAATGCCGCCTCTTGCAGAGTCTGCTCCTTGCTGGCCAGTGGCCCCCGTGTGGCCCATAGAGTGATGTCATCCGCGTAGAGGGTATAACCCAGCTGCGGGACACAGTGCAAGGCCCGCGCGAGTCGACGCATGGCGATGTTAAACAACAGAGGATATATGATGGCTCCTTGAGGCGTTCCCTTATTTGGCATTCGGAAAGGTTCAGACCTAACGCTTGAAATACCAATTGTCGCCTTTCTCTCGGTGAGAAAATCCCTTATATAGTTATAGATGTTTTCCCCGCAACCAATGATATTTAGCTCTGAGAGTATAGCTTCATGAGATATATTGTCGAAGGCTCCTTTTAAATCAAGAGCAAGCAGCAAATGTTCCCCACCATTGGGAACGCCTTTGAGGACCTCTTTTTGTAACAGGAGGAAAGCGTCCTGTGTCGAGAGGCCACTGCGGAAACCCAGCATGGTGGCCGGGAACAGCCCCCTGTCCTCAGTGAAATTTTGAAGTCTGGTGTGAATGACCCGTTCGAAAAGCTTCCTCATGCACGAGGTAAGTGATATAGGTCTGAGCGCCTGCAAGGAAGGCTTCTTTCCGGGCTTTGGAATGCTTATAATTTTGGCCGTTTTCCATTCTGCAGGGACCTTCCTGAGAAACTAGACGAGCCGATAACAAAGGCGGAGGTATTTGCGGCAGCCCAGGCAGCCCAGAGGAACACGGCCCCCGGTGAAGACCAAATCACGAATGCGATGATAAGGAACCTTAGCGACAAGGCCATCGAAGGCTTGACGAAACAATTTAATGAGCACTATTGACTGAAAAAAAGCTTCATATTTAACAAAATACGCCATGCACTCTTCCTTTTAATAAAGCTGCTTGAATGTCCCGCCGCCAGTATGCCCTAGGGTGCCTCGATGCGCAACGCGTGCATGAAGGCACCGAAGTATGCCGTACGTAACCAGTGCTTCTTGAAATGTCACTAACAAGAACACGTGACTTCGGATCTTCATACAATGTGGGTTACTAATGTTCCTGTTAATAATTATTGTTGTGGGGTTTACGTCACAAAACCACGATATGATTATGAGCGATGCTGTAGTGGAGGGCTCCGGAAATTTTTCGAACCCTCCGGGGGTTCTTTAAAGGGACCCTGAAACGGTTATTTGAAGCTTTGTCAGCGTTTAGGCTAGAGCATCATCGAACCATTGGCACCACAAATTTAGCGGCACGCCGTGTACCAAGGCGGCTACGGACAATTATATCATACCCTCCTTCTCACCCCTGCCTTGCCTCCACAACTCATGAGACACGCTGGTGATCGCAGAGCTCTCGTGAGCACACTCGACGATATGAGCTTCGCCCAGTGATGACCTCCGAGATTGCACGCCGACAGGTTGCGTGCAATCTCGGAGACCATAGCCCAGTGCGCCCGGCAGCACGCACGCCGTCTGGCAACAGAGACGTCGCGGAGTGGTTGATATCTGCTCCGACAGGTGCCGCCACCCTACCAGCCAATTTTTCGTGCGCGCACACCGCAGCCAATCGGATCCAGCAGACCCGGTGACGTCGTGCGTACACTGCATGTCGTGCTCGGAAGGGGCGGTTGAGAACGCGTTGGGCTGAGCCGCAGTGATCTGCAGCGATTCGCAGCTTTATAGCGTTGTAATAAATTACACAGTGTACGCAGAAAGCTTAAATTAGTCTGTAAATGAGCCTTAGAACTTCGTCTACTGGCCCAATGTGTTTGTACAAAATCGTCAAAACCGTTTCAGGGTCCCTTTAACGTGCACCTAAATCTAAGTACACGGGCTGCAAGCATTTTCGCCTCCATCGAGGGTATCATGTTCGACTGTTGGATATACTACGTGAAGCAACATATAAATAGAAGAGGAAAAAAGAGGCAGGGTTTGTCATGTCAACATGACGCACTCCCTTGCTCCTGGACTGGGAAGCAGCAGGTAAGGTAGGTATCGGGGGTTGGCCGGAGTTGTTATTGTTACGAAAAGAATTGAGGCGCTATTTTCGGCAGCCCAATAGGGAGTACACAGGGCTCAGCAACAAGAGTAAAGGATCAAGGGAACGTGGGAACAAAATTGAGATAAGTTGGAAAGCGAGAAGTTATCTGCGCGACGGCAACTCCCATCGACATAACTACGAAGGCCCAGCACTGAGCCTTGAAACTGCACAGTAAACACTTAGGGACGGTAGCAGAGACAAAGGTGGACAGTTTTCGTTTTGGCGTTGAATTTAGCCTCCTGAAGACTGAAATGTTTATTAGGGAGGAACAGCTATATATACTTGGAAAAAAGCCGGCAGATCCCACGCACTGTGGGAATCGATGTAATGCGAAGCAGCCAGGAAGGAGCAAATCATGCTTTACATAATTTGCATGCATGTTTTACATGTTACGACCGGTCATTTGTGTTCGTCATACAGTCACGTCGCGATATACCAATTTTGGTGTATGTCAAGCTAGCGAACTGGACGGAAGAGCACCATGAGCGTGGCATGTAAATGGCATTGTAGATGACATGCATGCCAAGATTTTCATGTTACCACCTGCCACTTATGTTCGCTATATAGTCTTTTCACTCAATACCAAATTTGGTGTATAACAAGCTAACGAAACGGCCGCGAGCGCGCCATGAGCGTGGAATGCAAGTCATGTCGCTCATGACATGTCATGATTTACATATTACCACTTGTCATTTATGTTCGTCATACAGTCATGTCACTCAATACCAAATTTGGTGTATATCAAGCTAACAAAACGGCCGCGAGCGCGCCATGAGCGTGGAATGCAAGTCATGTCGCTCATGACATGTCATGATTTCCATATTACGACTAGTCATTTATGTTCGTCATACAGTCATCTCACTCAATACCAAATTTGGTGTATCTCAAGCTGACGAAACGGCCGCGAGCACGCCATAAGCGTGTCATGCAAGTCATGTCGCACATGACAAGTCATGATTTCCATATTACCACTTGTCATTTATGTTCGTCATACAGTCATGTCATTCAATCCCAAATTTGGTGTATATCAAGCTAACGAAACGGCCGCGAGCGCGCCATGAGCGTGGCATATAAATCATACTTTTCATGACAAGTTAGTCATGATTTTCATGATATGACCAGCCATTTATGTTCGTCATACAGACATGTTATGCCATACCAAATTTGGTACAAATCCCATTAACGATACGGCCAGGAGAGCAGAAAGTCGTAGGCGGCTAGATAGATAGATAGATAGATAGATAGATAGATAGATAGATAGATAGATAGATAGATAGATAGATAGATAGATAGATAGATAGATAGATAGATAGATACGCTCAAAGTCGCCGAAGTTCGCTAAGAAATGCTTCGCATTTAAAAGTGCACATAACCGCGCATGAGCAAAGAAGCATGCATAAAAAACTATTGAAGAGTTGACGTTACGTGTTGCAGAAAATGCTGTTGTTGTTAAGATATATTAATTTAGCACGAGGCTAGGTTACAGACAAAGAGATTACGCATGATGCACTGATCTGTGAGATTGCCGCGGCTTCAAAGATCTAGCTTCACGAGCGCCCCTTTAGCACCTGCGGACCACGTACTTTCAAAGGTCAGGGCCCAGAAGCATGACACACGTCACAGTCCTTACAATGTAAGCCTAAATCGTTGCCAGTTTCGGAGTGAAGACTTCACGCATGCTCTCGCAAATCAGGGTTGCCGTTGGTGGCTACTTGGCGCCAAATTGGCTACATTTGGACCCCGTTGGCGACGAAAATTTCCAGTTGGCGCCGTGGCTCTTCTTTAAACTCGTGGTTTTATTAGTCAAAATGGTTTTATTTATTCATCAATAGTAAAGACTCTGTTGATAATACCACTGCTGTTCTATTTGGATAGAAATTCGGCGATAATATCGAATGACATGGCTACTTTGGCTACTTTCGGCGTGAGTTCTAGCGCGTTTTCATGTCCACCCAACGGCAACCCTGTCGCAAATGATAATTTCCTCAGCGCCCAGTCTGGCCGATGGAGGAGCGTCCACAGGTTAGAAGGCAACCTCATACACCGCGCAGGCTTCACGCTTTACAAAATCAGTGACGTTTTCTTTGCACAGGCTGCTTGTCGAGGCTTTTCACAGTTGACCAATCGGCAAAGTCCGCTTAGCCTGTTAGGCAGCGCTGTTTTTTTGTCCCTCTTCTTCGTCTTTTGTCTTTACGCAAAGTTCTCTTTTCAATTTCTTCTTACTGGTTACAAAAAGTACCGATTTGACAGACAGACAGACAGAAAAACTTTATTTGCAAGTGTGTTTGGACCCCCCCGGGGTCCCTGGACCACCGCGCGGTCCCACGCCACGTCTACACGGCCATGCCCCTCGCCGCGATGACATCGGCAGCCCGAGTCACCGCAGCAAGCTGCAACGCCGCGTCCTCAGACGAGAGCAGGACCTCCCAGTCCTCCCAGCTACAGATGGCAGGCTGTCCCTGCGGGGGAGGATCAGCAGGGCAGCCGAAAAGAAAAGTTCTTGCGGTGCAACCGTCGCCAGGCGGTGCCCAAGAACATCCAGTATTTAAAGAAGATTTAAAGTTGGGCCTAGGAGAGTCCTATTAAGTTTGGCCGAAACCATGAACACTGAGACATTATTCCAGTGGTACATCGGAAAGTAGGCCAACAAAATGTGGTGCCTGCGTTTCATTCTTCACTGTTGAATTGGTAGAGCGGTTAGTTTCGTAACCGCACTGGCTGATCACTTCGAAGTGGCTCTCTTTGCCGAGGATATACCGCTCCAATCTATCAAGGTCGAAGTCCTCAAAAGTTCCGCCATATTCCTTCGGTATAAGATCGCTAGGAATTATGTCACGGAGTTCAGACAAGCCGCCCTTGAGCAAGTGCACCTGGAAAAAAAAAGAATAAAAGTAATCCACGCATCTCCACGAAGTGAATCACGAGTGGCCGAAACTCTGGGTATTGTATCGGTGAGTAACCGTACGCTACCCGAGCGTTGCCACATATAATGTAAATCGAGTGACGTGAAGTGTATATAGAAATGTACATTTATTTCGCCTTCCAGTCATCTTAGGCAATTCAAGGAGGATTCAGAAAATTGCTGGAGTGGAGGATATGCCTCGAAAGTGAATCCAGGAACCCACCATCTTACTGGTGGCAAGATACCATTTTCATATGGGTAATTTGTTGGGAGATATAGGGCTCGACGTGTGCCTTTGTGTTACAGGTTTTCTTGAAAAGCCTCAACATCTAGGCATATTTTAGTAGAGATCAACAAATCAATACTCTTCTCGACAGGTTTTTTCCGCCGGGAACAGTGATCTCTTACTCTATAATTAGCCTATGTCTACGTTGAAGTGTATCGTAAGACCATTTCTTGTGTCTCACATATGTTTCGACTATAGCAACGGTTCTATACCGTGACCACAACGGAAGAAAAGGCTAGGTCCTAAGGAGCTTCGCCCTTAAAAACTTAGAGGACGCTAGAGTCTCACCTTGAAAAGTAGAACGCGATAGCGTGATCGGCCTTCATTTGCACCGCCTTCTCAGTCGCTAGCCACGCTTCGTTTTTCGGTAGACAATGTGCCGCAAGTAAAGGGACGTCTGTGCTCGTAACATTGGCCGTTTGAAACTATTCTAGAATGCTGTTGAGAGTACAGTTGCGAAGGGCCCACTAGGCCATTATTCTTCCTTTTGCGAAATGGTGAATACCCGCAACGAGTCCGTAAGGTGTAGTGCGCTTTGTGAATGGTGGGCTTTTAAAACCAACCAGCCGCTGCGCAGTTCACATGTTTTGACGCCTAGCGCGGTGGTACGCTCCTGCCATGCAATGTTACGTGCGTTAAAGGGGCCCTGCAACACTTTTTGGGCATGGTCAGAAAACGCTTCCGATCGGTAGTCGAGGATCCCGAGAACACGCGAGCCAAATATTATACCGCAGCACGCGGCATGGAATTCACAATAAATTCTCAAAGTCAGCTAAAAATTGCTTTCTCTTTTCTCGACAAATGACGCTACAAGCTCAAAAATCACTCGTCACAGCCATTGTATCAGCCATTGGCTGATTTGAGCATGGGACGCTCGGTCGTTACTGGGGCCGCCACGGGAGGCCGCCACTTGTCCACGCGTGCGCGCGCGATCGCACGGAAGAGCCGGGTATTCGAAGAAAAAAAATAAGAGAAAGTGCTCAAGGTCACGAGGAGCACGTGACGTATTTTCTTTGAGGAGAGAAGAGAGAATGCAATCGCAGCGTGTGACAAATCTTTGTAACTCTGCTTGTACTGGACGGATTGTACTGCTTGTACTGGCGGTGAATTCGTGAGGCAATAAGCTCCTTTAGTGAATCAATTCCATGGCTACCTGAAAGAGTGTTGCAGGGCCCCTTTAAGGAGACTCTTCGCACCGCATGACATTTCTTTCCAAGCACTGGCGTGGTTCCCAGCACTGTCCAAGCACTTTCTAAGTACCAAGCACTGGAATTGGCTTTGTGCTGGAACACCTGCTTGCCACGCAGAAGCCTTGGATTCGATTACCATAGGGAACCGAAGTTTTTTCTTATTTATTTGCATTTGTTTTGAATTTTCCCTCTCGAACAACGCTGATATTTCGCTTACAACCAACGACGCCCATACCGACGCCAACACCGGAGTTTCTCCAAACGGGCTCTTTAACGCTATCGCTTTAAAAAAGAGAAGTGGTATGGTGGCCAATGCACTAGTTTACAGACCATATGTATGAGCCATATAGCAATCTCGAACATTTACTTTTGCGCCAGTACTAAATCTATTTATCTGGCACTGTCTGACAAAGTGTAGCAATTCAGTTTGTTGCCCCAAAGATTGTATTTTACCTCATTGTACTTGTGTGCGATTACCAGCGAGGTCTTACCAGTGTAGTTCTACAAACAGAATGTCGACACGTCGTTAAGTAACCACAGTGACGACTCCACGATTGCTGCCGCAGGCATCCGAGATTTGGCTCCCAACAGTGGTGTGTGCGTTTGTGTAATGAGGATGTGATCTCACTCACTTTCACCTGTTCTACGGAGTATTTTATAGAAGGCAAGGGTAAGTGGGCACGCAACACTTCAGATGAAACCGTATATTGTCCCTGTTGTACGTTGAGTATGTACGCATAACACTTCTGTCCTGCTTGGAATGCCGCATCGCGAGCCTTTATCTGATCATAGAGAACGGATATAACATTACACAGGCTGGTATCTGCACATTTCCGTACAATATTTATGTTAAACTGACACTTTCCTACAAGAAGGAACGCAACTCAGCGCATTGCAGCAAAGAATAGCGGAAATAGCACCTGGTATTGTAAGCCACTTACCCGTTGTTTCAGTTTTTTCGATAGAAATGGCCTCACGAACATGTTGAATATCCCTTCAAATACAGCTGGGGTGTTCACTATGTAGAATGCCTTAGGGCGCATTGGATAAGTTTCCTGAAAAAGACAAGAAAAGGACTCGAACAATGATACTGAACACAACCATTCACGTGGCCAGGGAGGGTGAGCCCCCCTACCCCTTCAAATTTAAAATTTTGCATGCGTACATGTACATGCACACAAATACACGCACGAACATTCATGAAGGTTGGTTCTGAATAATTCCCAAAAATCCCCCCTCCAATAGTACCCATTAACATTTAGAAAATTCGTTTTGTACCAAGTGATAAATTTCGATCCATTAGCGTGAACATAACCGTCGACATTAGAGAAAAAAAATAAGATGATCTTAGGCTAAACATGTCTAAACCTTTTTCATAATCAAAATTTTCGCCGGTGCTGATTGTTTCAATGTATACCACGGGAAATAGCGAAAACCTTTGTTTACTGCTAATCCAAGTACACAGCCCTCGCCGCAGTACACCATGCTGATTTTCCCATAGTATTCATTTTGTACTTTGCTGTCAACTTACACTGCTGCCTTTCGACACACGGTTCAAATTTGCAAAGTGACGGTAGACAGAATTTCTGTTGGTAGGAAAACGGCGATCGATCGAGAAATACTTATCATTGCTTTTGCTAAAGATTATGCCTGCTGCGAATTTCAAAGATGCAATGGGGCCGAATTCACACTGCTTTTCTGTAGTACGTTCTCACGCCTACTGGACAAATCGGCTTCAATATTATACCCAGCATCAGAATTGCCTGAAGTTGTCTCTTACGAATGACTTTAGAGTAAGTTGTTTCTGTGAATACCAGCCCTGGCTTTTAGTAGCATATATAGGAAACAATTTTCTTCTATTTTTCTGTTGATGTTGGAATAGAAATACAGCTCCAAAGCCTTTTCACAATTTATTCAATAAAGACCATAACGTTGAAAATTAAACGTACTTCCATAAAGCGAAATGTTAAAACAAAATCACTTTAAAATGCTGTACTGAAGCTGTACAAAACCTTAAAACTACAACGGTTGTTTGAACGGTAAGTTCACAGTCAATTCTGCAAATCTTGCAAGAAGTGTAGTTAAACGCTTTTATGTGACTTTACTTTCCTCTTGGTACACTTCTGGCAAATTCCTTTTGATTAAAAATACAAGAGTGATGCGTGAGAGGTGACAAAAAATTGAACTCTTTGGGCTATTTTGCGCATGACCTATTGTCTATTTTCCGCATGTTATACTCCATAAAACGTACCCATAAAGCGGACGTGGCGATGACCGCCGCTGTAGCTCAGTTGGTAGAGCATCGGAAGCGTTATCCGAACGTTGCAGTTCGGTCACTGCCAGCTGCAAGTCATCTCTTCGTCCACTTAACTTTCTTCTAACTTATATCATGATTACTAGAAATAACATCTCCTCTGCTTTCCTCGGCATATTTGTCTGTTAGTTCTCTGACTAACAAAGGAAAAACGGCCTCTTAAATTTCCACTTCTCCCTACCATCTTGTGGCTCACCTTGTCTGATTGGCTACCGCCATGCGCATAAAAAAAAAAAGAACGAGATTAGTGCAAGGAAGATAAGGAACAGTGATATGTAGGTGCGGGTAAACTTTAACATCAGACTTCAGCTGCAAGATGTAGTACGCGTTGTGAACTTTAACGCGGCGCACGTACAACACAGTATTTACTTCATAATAAAACGGTAGCGCACCCACATACAGACAAGGTAAAGAAGGGCCGTGAAAACACAGCGGCCGATTTACGGGTGCCCCAAGATTAGGTTGCGAGAACACAGCACGTCACTGAGCACCAGTGCATATACGAACATTTAGAAAAGCATGTTAATAGAAGTGGATGTGAACCTGAAGTTGACGAGGCTTCTGTTCTGAAACGACCCAGGAGCAGTACCTGAGTGAATTGAACGAAACGTACTCTATTACAATAAACTGGTACGTGCGTCAGTAAAATATCGTTGACGTTCTTTGAGAGTTTGAATCTATCGATAAGAACGTGCTATCAGCTAATTGCTTTTGTTTTATGTTATGATGTTTAACTGCTTCACTCAGTTCGCTGATAAGGAAACCTTGTGGTATATTCGCTTTTCATATGTTGCATCTGGAATTAAAAAAAATTAGTCCAGAATTCAGCGCTGTGTTTTTGTATTCCTTGTTAAGCATGTGCAAGTGTGGGTGCGCAGCAGTTCTAGTGCACGATACAAGCTTATTTCTCATTACAATGTCCACTACGTCGTTAAACCTACTTGAGCGAGGGCGATAATCATCCTAAGGAACCTCGGAGTCATCTGGACAATATGGTGCATTCCTAATCCGGCAAAGTCGTTGACACCCACAATTCCTCGTATCTGTGTCTCCTCCTCAAGAACGGCACACTCCACTCCCATGAAGATGCTCCTGATGAATTCATTGAAAGGGCAAACACTGCTGTTCCAAGCTCCTGCGAAGGCAACCATAGAAGCACCAAGTGGTTGCAGTCAATATTATCACTCGGTTTGAAGGCATGCGTGCAAAGGGAAACAGGAAGCAATAACGTGTAAAGGATGAGGTTTCCAGTTGTCATTACATTATGCAATAGGGGCCCTGTGACTGTACATTCTCTTGGATAATTGCCTTGTTACGAGCAGGGTATGACATGTCATGCTGCGTCTTGCTGTTCCAGTCGCTGTAGGTTGCACCGCAATCATCAGGTGCCTTGCGCTTTCCACTGATGGGTACTGAAGCGATACGGAAACAAAATTAAAAAAAAAATGGCCGTGTATCTGCGTCCTTCGCTGCAAATGTCGTCGAAAGACGATAGCATTTTGCCGGCCGTAATACTACGTTTTGCCTTGCTTCCGACAGCGCCTCCTCTATGTTGAATTGGCCGCATCTGGATGGCATTGATAAAATAGAGGAGGCGCTGCGTGAGATATGGACGCCATCTGGCAGTGGCATCGGGAAACATGAGCTTGTGCCCAGGGCCACTGCCAGGCTTTTTCGTGCATAGCGTTGCATTTTCAGCGCAACTTAATAAATACTAGGGTCTTTAGAATTACCTATCTATGCATTTTCTAGTAAAGGAACACACCACCTAATAATTACGTATTGATGTCGCGCCTCAGATATGCGTAATATTTGCTCTTTGATCGACAATGTTAACAAGTATGAACGCAGCTCCTTGTTCAAGACGGCTGGGCGTTCAGCAAGTGCTAAATCTTTGGCCGTGTGGCTGAATCGTGTGACAGACAGACAGACAGACAGACGGACAGACAGACCAAAATGACTGCGTTGAAGTATCCCAAGAAAGATTGTCGTCTTTAAAAAAAATGTTTGTACAAGTGGCGCGAAGCTTGGCAGAGGGGCCTATCGCTGCTAGTACTCCCCGTCGACCGACAAATATGGCTTCGAGATGTGCGGCTCCTCACACTCACTTCCTTTTCCACCCCCCCTTGTACTGTACAAGGCTATGCTATTCTCTGCTAGCGTACGTGAATGGCCGACTGGTTAGGACTAGGATCGCGGGTTCGAATCCCGCCTCGTAAAGTATATTTATCGGCAATAATTTTTCTCTTTTGCTGTATATATTTCATTGCTCCCCTTTGTTTCTTTCCCTCTCTCTTCCTCTCTTTATATTCGTACTCCAACATTAGGGCCACACCATAGCGGTGAGCAGTGGGAATTGACCAAATTCTGTGGTACATACCCGTTCATGATGATGATATGGACGAAGAAAACACAGCGCCGACCAAAGTAAAAATATATTCTCAAAAAAGACGTTCCGGCTCCCACACGGGAGTCTTGCCGAAACGTATTTTTTAGATGCGAAGCAGCTTAAGGCCGAGTTCAATCCGGTGGTGGTGGTGTGCGTCCTGACCACCCTTACTGCGCATGCGCAAACCATTTAAAAATACAAAAAAAATCCTCTCCCCCCCCTCTCTCCTCTAGGCATCCCTCCCCGCGGCGTCCACACCCCCCAGTGTGCATGCACGCCCCCTCCCCCCTCTCTCTGATCTCCTACGTCCCCCCCCCCCCCCCGCAAAGCCGATGCAGGCAGCGTCTACTTACTCGGCGACAACTTATCTTGACCTTGGAGCGAAGGCTACGGAGGCGGCGCTTCCGCACATTCGTGTTGCTCCGCAAGTAGTATACGGCAGCTTGCGGCTGATTTCGGTTTTGCTCGCTCGCATCGTTACCGCGTTTAGAATGTTAGATACACGAAAATGAGAAATGAAGAAACATTTCGTTTGTTCAGTGTTCATTTTAGCTTGCTATTACGAGTACATTTTTCTTCTAGAACTAAACAGTGCGTTTGCGGCCGAACACTAACGTCACGGACGCCATGTTTCCTTGGAAAACGGGTGGGCTGAAAAGGTGGCGCTGTCTAAGAAATGGAAAGAAAATGACAGCATTCTTGCAATGTGAACAATAACTGTATTTTACCTACAACTTCCCGCAACTGTATCAGTCTCATTATAAATAAAGCAGTATTTATTTCAGCAAGGCAAATGAGAAAATTATCAGTAAACTGAAGTACTATTTTTGGGCGCTGTAGCAGGCATGCGCTTTGGTTCTGTGGTTTCCACAGCGCTGTCAAGAAAAGTTCTCGCCGAGTATAGCAAGCTTCTTGGTTGAAAAAACCGACTGCTCAGGTGGCACAACCGTTCACTGGCCACCCCGTATATATAGGCACTGGATCTTCACCTGCAAGGTAGTGCCGGTGGGAGATTTCTCTTGTGCGTTGTTGAACAATAAAAATTCGCAGCGTGCGCGTTAACTAAAAGCGGACTGCGGGTCTCTATGTCCAATCGGAGCCTTCTGTCTCTCATTGCCCATTAGCAGCGACTGGCATGTTCCAGTAGGAAACACCGGTACATCACTGCGTGCTTTGCGCCTCCCCAGGTTTCTCTCCTGCGCAACGCCGCGATGAGCGCCAGCGTCAACGCCGCCGCCAGTGTAAGCGTTAGCGCCCGCTGCTCCGCATCTACACATGGTTCCCTTTAGCGGGAGATGGTGTAATTTTTTGGGATATATTTGTACTTTGGTCGGCGCTGTGTTTTCTTCGTCCATGTCATTTCCCGGCCAGGCGGGATTGCACTAAATTCTCGGCTTCGTGATCATGATAGTATTGCGGCGGGTCTGATACATTACGGCTGGCTTAAACAGGCTTGCTGTTAATATATATATATATATATATATATATATATATATATATATATATATATATATATATATATATATATATATATATATATATATATATATATATATATATCTGGAGGCGACCCTGACATGTCCTCGAATTAGATGTCTCGTGGTGGTTCTCGTATGTTGGCGTTCGTATGCCCTGATGCATTTCTTGGATAAACTGCATTTCGTCGCGCTGCCGAAAGGGATCTCGGAGGCCACGTAGGAAGAAGCACGTGCTTCAGATCTTCTCCGCCAGGTGCCACTACGATGCCAACTGCTCACAAGAAAAGCATCTGATCGTTAAACGAACTCATTTATTTAATTTTAATTAATTATTCTCAGAGATAAAAGAGCCTTTATCTTAAGGAAACTTGTGCTCCGATGTAATCTGTATTCGTTATGACTCTTAACTTGAACCAGGACTATCGAGTTCGTATCAGTTTTATTTAATTTTTTTAACACGAAGTGTTTTATGCCGGGGTCCATCAAGATTTGAGTGGCGTATTTCCGTCACGGAAATGACGTCGAAAAAATACGCATGATCAGAAGACAAAGAAAAAAAGTGCCGTGAACGGGAGTCGAACCTACGACCTCTTCGTCCGCGACGAGTGATGCCGGGCACGCTATCCACTGCGCCACGGTCACATACTCTGTCGGCGTTAAAAGCAAGCATTTCATATCTGCCACTGTCCTCTCACAGTGCTCTTGTTAAAGGGAAGTAATGTATTATGACCGCGAAATGAACGTTTAGTTCTTTCAAAGCGTCATTTCTACGCGGTCGTCCCTTTCGGCGCGTTTCGAATAGGAGAAGTGCAATTTGTGGACGCATTAACACACTGCCAGGTAGCGACCTTACCCCTAGCATCTTCCTCGCTCATAGCATCCGTCCATACCTAAAAAAATTGAAGCACACTTTGTACATTCCAAAGTGTGTACGGCGAAAGCGTGTGGCCATTCGACTGACTATACCATGTCTTTTTTCTCTTACACTCTCAGTGGGATAACACGCAGACCGAATGTGTGCGTGTTTTCTTGTTTAATTTTTTCCGCGAGTCGCACCGAGACGCGAGACTAATCTTCCTCCGTTCGCGTGCGTTCGTATTTTCTGGCGCTTTGCGCATCGTGCAAACGCCATCCGCATTCCAGCACTTAAACTGACGGAACCTTTGTAAATTCCAAAGTGTGTTCCGCGAACGCCTGTGTCCATTGACACAGCGTCGGTCAGAATGATTCCAAACGCTTGGCACAGCGACGCTACGCAAGCAAAGCGCGAGCGCTGTAGAGTCCGACGCGACCGGCGTCCGTTTGCGCCCCCCGGCGGCCACCTGGCTCCGTGCCAGGGCTCGGACGGACGGACGGAACGGAACGGACAGACGGGCGGACGGACGGACGGACAGACGGACGCCGGACGGACGTGAGCATGAGACATTAAAGGCTTTCGCCTTAATAGCTCTGCGACGCGCGAGTGGTTCGCGTGGCCGTAACTCCTTGTTCCTATCTCGCCCAGCGAAAAATCGCAGCTGGCCAACGGGGAAGATACGACGCGCATTGCGTTTCTCTCTGGTCAGGCAGCGTTGTTCAATAACTCTAACATGCCGCGAGTAGGCGACCTTAGCCGAAGTTCGGCGTCCCATCAGTGACGCTGTTCTGGCTGTCACACCGCTTTCTCTAATTCGGCTCTCACCGTACAGCTACCACAAGTATCTATGACAACAAGGGTCTGTTTAATCATTGATCATGGACGTTAGTATGACAATGGACGGTAGTAGATCATGGACAGATTTGTCGACAGATCATGGACAGATACTACCAAGTGTCAACGTGGATTCGTCTACGTTAAATGGTGCCCTAACTGTCAAACACTAATTGACGCTGTGCAAGCTATCTCATATCAATGTACAGTAAACATTCAACTACTTCTGTAAGGACACGTTTCACTTTCGTGTAATTCCGATACCTATGGCGGAGGGATCAGCCATGTTTTTTCTCTATATTCGGAAAACCGGAAGTGCCTGCTCGACCGGAAGTGATTGAAAGAGAAACAAATATGTCGCTCGTTGCTCGTGCCACACACACGCAAAAAAAATAAATAAAATAAAAGCCTCACCAAATCTGATCAGTCCTACTGCCCTTCCTTGGGAGTCTCGGTCGTTCGACAACCGAACCAGCTTATGCTCCCGTGTGATTGTCTGGTAATCCAAAGCCGAGGGCAAGAAATTGTCGTAGTACTCGGGAAGGCTGCGGCGAATGCGGAAGAAATTTTTCAAGGACTTCAGGGCATCGTTGACCCGGTACTTTCGGGCTCGCAGGAACATCAGAAGAACGTAATCGGGTGGAGGTCCGCAGGTCTGTTTCTTCTGAGAAAAAAAAAAATGAAGACAACAATGGTATTTCAAAAACAGCTGGATCACGGTACGTTGAAAATGACAGGGTTGTTGGGATGTTATATTAGACGGGTTTATTTTGAAAGGGCTTCCAGTTTCAACTTCGATGGCTTACTGCTCTCGTTATTCGCATCACACCAGCATTTTTCAAAACGCGCACATAACTAGTCACAGGTCGACAGATTTTTCCTAAAAGCCTTCAAACTCCAGCCATTCGTATTCCGGGGCAACTGTTTGCTTTTACAGGTATGAGCAAGAAAAAAAAATGGCGGTGACTTTAGTCTTTTTAGTTTGATGCACTGTTAATTCCGCCATTGATGTACATTTAATTAACTTGATTTCCCATGTGCTTAACATTAATTCACCTTTTATCTTTTGCGCTTACTGATTACACCTAATGACACTTCATATACTTGCTACATTCGTACATTTTCATTAATATTTTATTCAACTTCACTTAACTTTAATTCTCGTCCGGGGTATGTGGGTATGCGCCACACGTTACTTTTGCTACCATTTCTGTTCACGACACCGGTCCTCCACCTTTTTCGAGTCATAAGCCGTATACAGTTTCCGCCTTATATAAATGGTTGCATTTAATGCACTGCACTTGCCGCAGTTCTAAATATTCATGTCCGTCGCGTTACCTGTCTCTAGTGAAATATATTTGCTTTCACTGTAACTACGCCAAAGAAAGCTATGGGAGTTCCCTCCCTACATCACTATAAAGAAAGTTCTCTGTTTCTCGTCCGTACTATTGACTTTAAGAAGAAGATGGAAGGGTTCTCATGATTCTCTTCGTACTTCGTGCTGCAGTTTTACAACACTTTCTGTTCGGATGATGCCGTCAGCAACGTTAGGGGAGGGGGGGAGGGGGGGGGGGGAGGAACATACCTTGCAGAAGTTCCCTAAACTTGTCAATGCTTTCTTTCATTAGTTCGGGAGTTTCTCCGAGCTCTTCCCTAGCCACGACTTCAAGGTCTTCTTTCATGATGTGGTTCTGAGGGTACGGGAGGCCAGAAACGGTTGACTGTAAGAAAAAAAAAGTAAAAGTAAAATGGGTTACAAATATGGGCGCTACTCCTGGGGCGTTCTGACAACGCGTGGCCGCTCCATATTTATTATGGACGACCACGCCAACGCAGCACCTCGACTAGAATGACGTGGTGAGGCGAAACATGTAATGACTGGCGTTTATCCCTTCAAAGCATTAGTTCTTCCTCCGCTCGCTAGAATGCACGAGATGTTTTATCAGCCTAATGATTTAAACCCATATGACCCGCCACGGCGGTCTAGTGGTTATGGTATTCGACTGCTGACCCGAAGGTCGCGGGATCGAATCCCGGTTACCACGGCCGCATTTTCGATGGAGGCGAGACTGCTTGAGGTCCGCGTACTTAGATTTAGGTGCACATTAAAGAACAAGCAGGAGGTCAAAATTTCCGGAGCCCTCCACTACGACGTCCCTCATAATCATATGGAGGTATTGAGACGTTAAAACCCAAGAATTATTATTATTTAAACCCAATTTGAAACCGAATTTATTCAAGTTATTTGGTTTCAACAAAGTTTACACGCGATAACCCACGACTGGGTTAACGTTTTGCACACAATCAACTGTTGGAGAATTTCAGCCCCATACCTTGTCATTCTTGTTAGGCGCAATAAATATACATAATCAGTCGATGTCCATTTATGGTATACATTCTGAACATTTAACATGAGAAAAGAAACTGTTGCTTTCAGTTTAGCACTGCGAAAATCTTGCAAATATGGTAAGACACCATTTTGGCTTTACAAGTAACTCGGCGCACATGTCTGTGTGTATCTAAAACATCGCTTATCTAGCGTAAGTTAGGTCGTTTTTACACCCACCGGCATTACTAGGTGTATATCATGGGGTTTTTATTTGCGACGTACGTTACATAATAGGCACCTCGTTCATACGGGACTCCTCTCATAGTCATGACGTTCGTTGGCCACACCTGGCTTAAGCACCAATAAACACCACGTCATCATCATACGGGACTGCCATCATGCGGCCTTCCTATACCGCACTATCGCCTTGTCGTTCACAACACTCATTAAAACCTATAGCCTTCAAATCACGGATAACCACCTGTAGCTCAACGCAATACGTCATTCAAGGTTACTTCGGGTATAGAAAGACTTCCATTCGAATGACACACACTGTATACTTAGTGTTTGGATCTCGTGAAGCATTTCACGTTCAAGTTCACGTATTGGGACAATTTCGGCAGTATATTAATTTTCTTAATAGATGTTCGTAGCCAACCGATTTACACTACCTGTTCACTACGAAAAAAAAAAAACTGGCGTCACATTATTAATAATATTAGCTGGCCGGTTTTACATGCGAGAAGCCCGACTTGGTTATGAGGCGCGCCGTTGTTGGAGGGCTCAAGAAATTTGGGTTATCTGGTGTTCTTTACTGTGCAATGACATCACACAGTAGATGAGTCTTTAACATTTCACCTTCATCAAAATGCGACCACCGCGACTGGGATCGAACCCGTTACTTTTAGGGCAGCAGCCGAGCACCGAAACCGACCACCGCGGTGGGCGGTGTCAGTTGTTAGAATAAGCGATTCTATTCAGTAAACTAATGCGATGCATGCACGCGGCGTACCTATGTTTACCATCACTGGGCTACTCGTATGGCGTAAGGGTTGGTTGCGTCACGTTGTTATTTTTTTATAGTGACGCGGAAACGGGGAGACTTACTTCTTTATGCATTGTTGACATCATTGTAATTACGGAGCACTGTGCACCAAGTAGCTAAATGAGGAAGGATAGACTATTGGGCGAACTGGTAAATCATGATGGCTTTCTTCATTATAAAAGCTGGTGAAAACTGTGTGGCTAAGCCGTCTCTAGCGTTAAACAAGTCATAGATACGGTACCTCGGGTGGGCGCATCTGCGGTTTTTGGTTTTGTTCGTGGTAAACATGCGGGTCATGCTTCCTATATATATTCGTTTTTTCCAATAAAATTTCAGTCGTTAGTATGCGCTTGTCCTGTAGTTTTGTTCGTCTTGTCCCACGTTTTTTTCGCGCTATTTTTCCATAAATTAGGAAGTCAGGTGAATCCGAGTGCTCATGAGACACATTTGCTGATGTAGAACCTTTCGACTGTCTCCACTGCTTCTCTAACGGCAGATTTCACGAAGACACCCTTTTATTTATTTTAATGCTCAAATAAACGAAAGGGCAGTAAACATCAACATCCTCAACGTAAAAGGAGGTGTCACTTTAAGATACGAACACCATAGATTTAGCCGCAAACGTAAATGAGATATTGAGTTTGGGATAAGCTCGAGGCTGTTCTGGCTTGCTGCAGGCACAACGCTGAGTTAGTCAGACTGCTTTTGTCAAGTTTACAAGGGTACGGGGTTTACACCCCCCCTTCTCTATGCCCCGCGTTGGTAGCAATTCGCCTCGCTACGGAGAAGTGTGCTACGCGGACAGGATTTCAGGCCTTTCACTACCATCTTTCTTCATCGCAGACCTCCGCAGCCAGCACTCGTGTATGCATTACGCGTTCTCGCGCGTAAGATCTCAATGGCGTAGGAAGAAACATAATTGCCGTAAGTCTTCGTTAGGTCGAATTCGAAGGGAGGAAAACGTTGTGGATCCCCGCACGCACACATTAGCAAGTTGCTTGACCTGCAGTGAGCGTCACGCTGACTCAAGGCCGAGAAAACTGGTTGCGTAGACGGCTGTTTGCGATCTTTCCTGCTCGCCGCTGTGATACTTTCGAATAACATCAGCAAGGGAAAATTAGAAGCTTCGTGCGGTAGCCTTCTTGTACAAGAGAACGCGCATTGGGAAAAAAAGTCGCCAGCCGCAACGGGTATCGTCTTTACTGTCGCAGTGATAGAGAACCTTCCCTCGCCCGTCCTGTTTTTTTCTCCCACATTATACGCTGGTGCTAGTACGCGCTGTCTAACGGAGCGATTTCCTTTCTGTATCACGTAATATCCTGTTGTAAAAAAGATCTGCTAATTGGGAGAGATTTGTCACTTATAAGGCGCAGTCAATTGGTGAACGTCGTGCTGCTTCGAATTTTAGCCCGACATTGAAGGAAGTATGGCCATCCTCTTATTAAGGCGAAGGTGCCACATGTCTTATGAAACGCCAAAAGTGAACGTCGTTGCCAGCATGCAGTGGTCCACAAGCCTGGTGATCGCAGATGTCGTCATCATTACGTCACATATCACATGACGTCACAGATGTTACATAAGATGAACGCCCACCCTTGCTTGGCCAAAGAGAATAAGTGAAGCCAAAGCCAAGTGATTTGCAGAAAGCTGCTACTAGGTGATCAGGGGAGGGGCACCATGGTTGGTGGGTCAGTACAGTTGACTGAGAATCAAGAGTAGAAGTGGGCTTTCGCCTGCGAGTCTTCTTACGCGAATGCATGAGGGACCATACGTCATTTTTTTAAGTAAGCAGTTTTTCTTAATTCGCAGATTCCTTACCAGCAGCCGCTGTACATATTGGTGTGCTCATGAGCTCGAGTGCGTCAGTTTTCTCGACGGCTACATTTCAGTGGTGGGTGAAACGTAAGAATATTCGATTATAAATGCGCATGTTATGAGGCCAGGTATCTAAAGTTATTCTGCAGTGTTTAAGTAAGGCGGGATTCAAGAGGAAATGTTTGTACTGCATCTAACCCTCCTGCCGCCAGCCCTCCTACAACTCCTCGTGCTCGTTCAGGATCATCCTAATACTTCGCCTATCAAAGCGCACAAACTATCTGTGAAAGTTGATTTTACGTGGCTAGGAAAACATTTTCTATTAGAGTTGCTGATAGTTTAGCTGTCGAGGCTGTAAATGATTAAATCACGTGGAAACTAGCGAGACGCAAGAATAAAAAGACAGGTTTCCTACTCACGACATTCAGTTGTCGCGCTGGTGCTTCGTTGCCTAGCCGACGACTAGTGGCAGTTAGAAATCTCTAGATGCGTTATCCACCAGAAAAAAAAACGACGGCAGCGATCACTGGTGGAGTCGCAGTCCTTTCGCATAACCCAGCTGCATTGACGAAGCTGTCGCAGTTTAGCAAAAAAAAAAAAAAAAGCCATCCACGCTGCTTGAGGTCCCAGAAAGCGATCGTGTTTACGCACACAGGGTATGTAATACGAATACGATATGTGTGTGGCCTTGGTCTACGAACTGCACGAACGCAAAGCTGCTGGTGAAGGTAACAGAAACGTGTTTTTGTTATCTTAACTGCATCTTGGCGGTAGCGCTGATGTCAGTATATGCGAGATTTCTTCTGCTTTTCTTTCTGATGCGACGCAGCGCAGATAAGTGATACCGGTCGTTTCTCTCCTCCTCTACACTCTAAGAAAAAAAAAAAGGAGTCATTTGATTCTTTTTTTTTAGAGTTCTGGCTTGCCACGTATATGACTCTCTTGAAAGAGGCACGTCAACATCTTTGGGGATCATTACACTATTAAATATACGAACAGCGCATAAGGACAAAGACGGAAGAAGGAAACAACACACAAACAACGCGCCCGCACTTCAGGGTTCTCTTGTCGCCGCTTCCGCTTTTCTTCTGCTTCGCGACCTCTGACAGCAGAGTCCGCTTGACGGCGCGCCCGCTTCGCTTCTACTTTGCTGGCCCGCAGCTCCGGGTTTGCTTGACGGCGAGCCCTCTTCGCTTCGGCCTCCCGGGCTGTCACCGCAGTGTCTTGGCGGCGAGCCCGAGCTGCTGCTGCGTTGCGAGCCCGCCGCGCTGCTGCCTTGGCTCCTGCGGTGTTCATGCGGCCGAGCGGTAACGAAGAGTGTTCAATGATAAGAGTCGCACTCTATCGCAAGCAACTCGACTTCTGCCGGGAATGCGGAAGACTCGGACACAGAGCCGACGTCTGCCCTAGACCGGAAGTCAAACTCTGTCTGATCTGCGGCACGAAAAACCCGAGTGCCGAGCACAAGTGTTCGCCCAAGTGCAAAATCTGCGGGGAAGCTCATCCCACTGCCGATCGCGTATGTAAAGCCAAATACAAGGTTCCGTACGTAGTCAAGACAAGGAGATGGCTCGCGAAAAGCAGGGACAGTCTGGAATATGGGGAAAAAAAGGCGCTCACTCGCGAAGATGGCGGGGAGGATCAGTACCCGGCCCTCCCACAGAATCCCTCATCGGGGCGTCGCCCAAGAAGCTGTTCGAGATCGAGATCCGACTCCCGGCAACGAGACGAAGCATCTGCCCTCAACTCCTCCTCACCGGCGAGAGGAAGAAAGAGTCGCAGTAGAAGGAAAAGTAGAAGTCTTAGCCGAAGCCAAAGCCGTACTGCACGAAACTCGAATGGCGAGTCCCGTTTCGCGTCGGGCAACGGGCGGTCCCCACCTGGCGGTATGCCGAAAGGACCACTCAAGGTGGCTTGGTCGGACATGGCAGCTGGAAAGAGGGGGGAGCCCAGGAGAATTTTCATCCCCTGACGACCAAGGAACGACCTTGAACTCGGCAATCGGGGCGAGAGTAGAAAGGTTAGACAGAGAGAACAGGGAACTCAGAGAGGAACTGAGCAGGGCCAGACTACAGAACGAGAAATCGGCTAAGAAGATCGAAGAGCTGCAGCAAACGTTAAACGAAATCCTCAAGCACATGGGGGGGGCACTCCGGAGGAGCCCCCGCCCAGCGCGGGGTCGCAGAGCAGACCAGTGCGCCGGCGGAAGAGGAGGTTGACATGTTTGACGCGGAAGGACCGACGGTTGGGTCCAAACGCAAGAATCCGAGTGGCGCGCCAGCAAGCGATGCAGGGAACAACACTCAGGAATCCAAGAGACCCAGGTCGAGCGCCAAGAAAGTAGACGTGCTCGAGGAAATGATCGATAAGCTGGCGGACAAGACTGAGCGTATGTTCGAAATGCTCCTCACGAGATTAAATGAGTCCGACGCCGAGCGGAATGCGCAACACGCTACCGTAAACACCCAACTCCTGGCCGTGAACAAGCGAATAGAAGACCTAGAACGAAGGGAGGTGCAACTGCAGCAGCCGTGGAGGGCCGATGTCCCACTATCCGTCACTAACGTCCCGACCATCGTGAACAGAGGTAACAATGCCAATGCCACCTGCCCTGGAGCGGAAGGGATGCACGGTCAGGCGTGCTCCCCCAATACCCTCGCATGACCATGGCTACGCCTCGTATGCACGACAGCAGACTCATCGTCTGGCAGTGGAATTGCAGAGGCTTCAAAAACAAAAAAAAGCTACGATGATGCAATACATGAAAGCACTCTCGAAAAACAAACTTCCCGACGTAATTGCCTTACAAGAACCTTATGACCACGCCAAGCTTCCGGGGTACGTCACGCACAGTCCGCTCTCTGACAGGACGGGACGGGACATCAAGATGTGCATCCTAGTGAGAAGGGGAATAGCGTTCGTCGAACACGAGCTGAACGTGGCGAGCGACATCGATGGCACCCTGATAGAAATCATACCGAGCAAGGGCAAAACAGCCGGACTATACCTACTCAACGTTTACAGCACCCCCCTCGAAGAAAGGTCTCACCCACACCTTCGACGGCCTCTTTCGCGAAGCGATGGCGAAAGCCTCCTCCAAACCTTTGCTGATTTGCGGGGACTTCAACGCCCCGCACACGCACTGGGGATATGGCAGCGACTCGCCCAAAGGAAGGAGGCTGGCCGAACTCGTAGACGACCTCGGCCTCACCTTACTAAACGAGCCTGCATCGCACACCAGGATCGGGCAGGGTGTGTGCCGCGACACGACACCTGACCTCTCAATGTGCGTGAACGCGGACGAGGTGAGCTGGGCAAATACGTTTGAAGACCTGGGAAGCGATCACAGAATCCTCAGCGTGGTCGTTGGCAGGATCGTAGAAGAACAGGCATCTAACCGCAAAGTCAGAATCGTCGAGTGGGACAAATTCCGCAAGACCAGGGACCGCGAGAAGAAGGAAGGCCCCATCGAGGACATCGGGGCATGGTGCAAAGAAATTCTTGCAGACGTGGAGAAAGCCACCAAAGAAATCGAATGGACGGACTGGCGGGAAAAGGAAGCTGGGGGTGAGGGAGCTGATGCCCCCGACCCAACCAGAGTAGACAGCCGTCTGGCGCACCTCGTCCTAGCCAAAAAGTCGATGCAACGAAGAGTAAACAAGCAGCGGCTCAACAAAAAGCTACGAAAAAAGATTACCGAAATCAACCGCGAAATTGAGACACACTGCTCCCGCCTATGCGAGCAGGAATGGGAAGAGCTTTGCAATACCATGGACGGAAACATGAGCGCGGGACGCACCTGGAAGATCCTCAAGCACCTGCTGGAGCCCGCCAGTACCAGGACGGCAGTTCGGACAGAGATGGCCAAGTTGCGGCACAAATACACGGACGATCTGGAGGCCCTCGCGGACGAAGTCGTGCGGACGCACCTCACTCGACCCGGGGGCCTAGATCACCCCGGGTATACCGGCGCACCTAACGAAGAGCTGGACGCGGACTTCTCCGTGCAAGAGATAAGGGCGGTTCTCCAGCTACTCAAGACGAAGTCCGCGCCCGGTCCGGACAAAATCACCAACAAGATCCTGAGGAACCTAGACGACAACGCCATCGTAAACCTATGCGAGTACGTGAACGAGTGCTGGAGGACAGGACAGGTTCCGCGTGAATGGAAAACCGCGGATGTGGTGCTCATACCCAAACCGGGCAAGCCGTTGGAAGTCAAAAACATGAGGCCGATCTCCCTCACGTCGTGCGTCGGCAAGGTGATGGAACACGCCTGCCTCAACAGGGTGGTGTCACTCCTCGAGAGGCGAAACGCATTCGGCACCCATATTATCGGGTTCCGGAAAGGACTGTCGACGCAGGACTCAATGCTGCAGCTTAAAGAACAAGTCGTAGACGCGCCGAGCACGCACCTTCGCGCCATACTCGGGCTCGACCTAAGGAGCGCGTTCGACAGTGTGAGGCACACGGCCATACTAGAGAAGATCAGTCGGCTAAACCTCGGGGAGAGATTCCACCAGTACGTCGGCTGCTTCCTCGACAGACGTGAAGCGCGAGTCAAGATAGACGGGTTACCAACAAAGACGGTCGAGATGGGGGGCGCGGGGACGCCGCAGGGCTCCGTGCTCTCCCCAATGCTATTCAACCTCGTCATGATCGGCCTACCGGAGCGGCTCGACGCGATCGAAGGCATCAACCACACAATTTACGCGGACGATATAACGATATGGACCACAGAGAGCATGAGTTCCGGCGGCATGCAAGACAGGCTGCAACAAGCGGTCAGGGAAGTCGAGGGGCACCGCGAGGGCACGGGACTCGTCTGCGCTCCCAACAAGTCGGAGATCCTGCTCCACAGACCTCGCAAACCGGGACGTCTCCCAAAGGACGTGGCCGCGGCCCGTCAGACGGGCGTTCACGTCACGACAAAAGAGGGAGGCCGCATACCGACGGTGTCCAAGATAAGAGTCCTCGGCCTCTGGCTGGAAGAAAATGGTGCCAATTCCGAGCTGGTCACCCGGCTGCGGAGGAAAGTGGCAGCCGCGACGAACTTAATACGGCGAGTCACGAACAGGAGGAAGGGCATGAAAGAGAACAATGTAGTGCGACTAGTGCAAGCATACGCCCTAAGCCACATCGCATACGTTGCTGCTTACGTCGACTGGAGTAGCGGTGAAATCAACAAGCTGGACACGATCATCCGCAGAGCGTATAGAACAGCACTAGGCATACCCCACTACACGGCCAACCACAGACTCTTTGAGTTGGGCGTTCACAACACGCTCGCCGAAATCATCGAGGCTCAAAGGACCGCCCAACTCGAGAGACTGTCGGGCACCAGAACAGGAAGAAACATCCTCGATTCGCTCGGGATTCGGTACCACGGAATGCGAGGACTGAAGGACGCGCTACTGCCAGAAGTCAGGAACGCTATACTGACAGAAAATATACCCAAAAACATGCACCCAGTCCACGATGCACAAAGGCGCAAGCGCAGAGCGGTGGCGATTATCAAAGACTATGGCAGACGAGAAGGCGTCCTCTTTGTCGACGCGGCCAGATACTCCCGGCTCGACCGAGGAAAGCAACGAAATAAGCAGGGGCGAGGGCAACAACGGCGCCAATCGGCACCCGCTTTCTCCATGGCGGTGGTTGACACGAGAGAACGAACCCTAGTCACAGGATCGGCGCGGCTGCCATCGTCCGAAGCGGCGGAAGAAATGGCCATCGCCCTAGCAATACTTCACGGTGGAAACGAGGACACTCTTGTCGTCAGCGACGCCAAGACGGCGGTCCGGAACTTTACCAAGGGATGGATCTCCGTCGAGGCGGCGCATATGTTGAACGCCAGATCCGAAGACTTCAAGTCCGGTGCGATTACTACGAAGGCTCTGAAATGGTTCCCTGCGCACGTGGGCGAGCTTGGCAACGAGCAAAGACCCGACCTCCCGTCCAACCACAACGAGCGCGCCCACCTCGTCGCGAGACAGCTAACCCGCCGCGACGCGGATGAAAGGGCCGCCGATGTGGAAGACCTCCAAGATGGCGAGGCACCCAGAGACGGAGGACAGTATGCCTCCACGACGACAGGCTCCGATGCCATACAAGACTGCAAGGACATCATGGTCACGTACCACGAAATCCTCAGCCATTACAGAAAAACAAGACAACTTTACCCACCACCTCACAAACAGCTTGACAGGTCTCAGGCGTCTGACCTGAGGCGTCTGCAAACTCATACATTCGAAAATCCCCGGCACCTGCACAGACTGTGTCCCTCGCTACACCCGTCGCCCGACTGTCCGTGGTGCGGGCACGAGACAGCCGACATGGCTCACATACTTTGGAACTGCGAACGCGGTTTTCGCCTTCACTACCGGGACGAGAGAGCCTGTACCCCAGGACGACTGGCTGAGCGGTGGCGAGCCGCGCTTCTCAGCCCACATCCGGTGGACCAACTCTGGGCTGTCCAGCGAGCCAGGACCATCGCCGAGGACCTCACTCGATGTTCCCCGGACGACGGCCCCTGGAGGCCTAGCCCGGGCCAGTAATTTCTCGCTGGATTAATAAAGTTTATTACCTACCTACCACTGCGTGAGCTCCCGGCGAAGAGAAAGGAAACGCACGTGCCGAGAGTGGTATGCGTCGCCTTGAGCGGCGCCGCTATCTAGTGAGCATTCTTGAAATCACCGGAAAGCCGGCGCCTTGTAGGGTTCCTCGATGCGCGCGCTCCCCTCCGCCGCCGTGGAGGGTGGAGACAACAGCGTCGTCTGCTACGGCGTCCGCCATTACGATGCCCTCTCCGCAGGCCGCCTATAGCCACGATAGGCAGCCAACGGGCGTCGCGCGGCTTCATGCAGAGTTCGTAGTGTCAAAACGAGTGGTACTCAAACAACATGACAAAAATACAAAGTTTTCGCATCGGGAGTGTGAAGGTCTCAGATTTCTATTCTCTAATCTTTATTTTTAAAGCGACATTAGCAGCTGGAGTTGTTCGCAGCAGAAAACTACCGTCCACGCCAGCCGCGTTAACACCTTCAGTTAGAATCCTCTTGGGCTAGTCGGTAACTATTTATATTGGTTAAAGATGTGAAACACACGCACCCAAGTCCCATGGCCTTTCATTGTGTCTGTGTGTTTTGTGCCTTCCACAAAAGTGTAAAGACAGTTTGCCTGCCAAAACAGAAAAAAAAATCACGTGATGTCACGAGAAAAGAGAAAAACTGTGATTGCACACCATATTTTCACATCTTGTTTTCGAATTATTCATCAGTTACCCCATTTACGGACCGCATTCTGCAACGCACAGTATTCTGAATTTTGTTTTCATCTCTTTTACCTTACTGTAAATAGCAGATGGGCAAAAAATTGTTGAATACATAACATACTATTTGTGACTCTACATACGGCTTTTATGGCATTAAATCATGAAATTTATGGCATTAAATCATGCACACACGTATACGCACGCGCACACACGCGCCCACGCACACACACGCAATCACACGCACGCGTAAACACGCACATGCACGCACACGCGTAGAAACACACACGCACGCACACACACACACATGTACGCTCAATCATGCGTACATGCACACACGCACCAACACTCACGTACACGCACACACACGCATGCACACACGCACACACAGACACACACGTATACGTATACACACGCACGCACGCACGTACAAACACACACAGGCACGCAGATATGCACACACGCATGAGCACATACGCACACACACACAGGCTCGCACTCACACGTACACGCATACACACACGCACACAGACAGACACACGCATGCGCGTGCGTGCACACACACGTACAGACACGCACGCACACACACACGCGCACACATAAGTACACCCACTCACGCACGCAAGCACACACACGTACACGCACGCATACACACACACTCACCGACATGCATGCGCACACACGTACACACACACGGGCACGCACGCGCACACACACACGTACGCACACTCATGCGCACACACGCGCGTGCGTGCACACACGGACACGCACGTGTACACACACGTACACACACGCACGCACAATCATGCGTACATGCGCACAAACACACACGTACACGCAAACACACGCACATACACCGTCACCGTTCGGCAATACGCGTCCGGGAACCAGCTGAGAAACGCCAAGGCGTCGTTTCTGGACCTACAATGAGTGCCCCGAAACAGTGAGTGCCCCGAAAGTATTCTTTCGGCAATGTATACGTTGCGGCGAGTTACGTGGTTACGTCGAGCGAGAAGGCCAGCGTAAGCGCGGCGAGTTGTAACTCTCCAAATGCTGAAATGGCATAACTTAGCCTGCAGAAACACGAACGGTCCATGGCTTGCCACTTGTCGCGCTTGATCTTTACCAGCCACAGGAGTCGCCTTTTCGCATCTTTCCGAAATCTGAACATCTTATAGCCATTTCGCGAGTGGTTTGTACACTGTGGCACGCAACAACCGGGCATTTTGTCCGAGAAAACGCCGCGCACCTGTCTCACTCAAACAGCCGCGACGAGGCGGGGGGAGCCGAATGGCCGCCGCCGATCGGAAGGCGGCATTCACCCCGTCAAAGAATGGCTCCACCCTCCAAGGGGGGCGCGCGCATCGAGGAACCCTAGCGCCTTTTGAGCGGCGGCGCGCCATCTAATGAGCATTGTTGGAATCACCGGAGAAGTGTACACGCCGCCGCCGCCGCCGCCGCCGAACTAGGTGCGAGCATAAGAAGCTTGCCGAGCAAGCTCCTAAAAGAGTGTTCTACACTCGCTGTCATGGCTACTAGCGCGCTGTCTGACACTCCCACGTTTAATGCACATATACCCCCCCCATAAGGGGGGACGGGGGGGATGGCCGCCGTGCTAGCTCATTTGGTAGAGCATCGGACGCATTATTCGAAGATCGCAGGTGCAGTCCTTGCTCCCGGCGAGTTATTTTTCGTCCACATTTCTTTCTTCACATTTGCATTACATATACTACTAATATCATCCCCTATACTTTCCTTGGCATTACTGTATGTCAGTTCTAATATTGTGTGTAAGAAAGGGAAAAGAGCCCTTAAAATTTTCCCTTCTTTCCTTTCTTATTAATATTGTCTCTCTAAAGAAAGTTATATATGCGGCAAGTCAGGACTACTCGAAAGGAGCCACACATGCTCTTTTTTCTTTTTTAAATGCGAAGCATTTCTTAGCGAACTTCGGTGACATTGAGCGTATCTATCTATCTAGCTATCTATCTATCTAGCAGCCTACGACTTTTAAATGCGAATGCATTTCATAGTCGGGCTATGTCAGGCATCCGGCGTTGTCCGACGTTGTCCGGCGTTGTCCAGCGTTGTCCAGCGTTGTCCGCGGAGGAGGAGGAGGAGGATAGGTTGAGGAGGTAAGCGCCGGCAGGTGTTAGATGTGAAATATCTTATGGCGAAGCTTAATCCGGTGGTGGTGGTGTGCGGCGTGACCACCCTTACTGCGCATGCGCAAACCCTTTAAAAAAAATAAAAAACCTCTTCTCTCCCTCTCTCTCCTCTAGGCATCCCTCCCCGCGGCAACCACACCCTCACTGCGCATGCGCCTCCCCTCCTTCCCCTGCTACGCTCCCCCCTCTCTCCTCTAGGCATCCCTGCCCGCGGCGTCCACACTCCCATTGCGCATGCGCGTCCCACCTCTCTCTCCTCTCCTACGCTCCCCTCCCCCCTCTCTCGCCTCGCAACGCCGACGCAGGCAGCGTCTGCTAGCGAGTTTCTTGGTTGCAAAAACCGACTGCTCGCGCTGCACAACCGTTCACTGGCCACCCCGTATATATGGCAATGGATCTTGACCTCCATGGTGGTGCCGGTGGGAGATTTCTCCTGTGCGTTGTTGAACAATAAAAATTCGCAGCGTGCGCGTTAACTAAAACCCGACTGCGAGTCTCTGTGTCCAGTCAGAGTCTTCTGTCTCTCATTGCACATTAGCAGCGATTGGCATGTTCCAGTAGGAAACACCGCTCCATCGCTGCGTGCTTTACGCATCCCCAGTGTTCTCTCCTGCGCAAAGCTGCGATCAGCGCCAGCGTCAACGCCGCTGCCGGTGTAAGCGTTAGCGCCCGCTGCTTCACATCTACACATGGTTCCATTTAGCGGAAGATGGTGTAATTTTTTATCTCTCCGCTCTCACTCCCTCTCCCATAGCAACAGCTGCGGGCGCGCGTGCTTATCCTCGCCCCTAGCAACCGGAGCAGGTGGTGCGGGCGGAGTAGCGGAGAGTGAGTGGAAAGGAGGAGCGCGCTCTGGTGTGTGAGGGCGCTCGCATCGCGGAAGCTCGGCGGAGCTCCCGCGTGTGTGGAGAGTGTAGCAGAGGGTAGGTGCAGTGCTTCGCCGCTCCTTCTCTCGCCGTTCGCTCTCTCTCCTACCTGCGCCCCACACTCCCGTCCGCTCGCTCGCACGTATATATAAATGGAGTGAAGCGCGCGCGAAATGCATTCGCATTTCCTCACGATTCCCTTCGGGGAGGTGGGGGCATTTTTTTGCTCTCCTGGCCGTATCGATAATTGGATTTATACCAAATTTGGTATGGCATAACATGACTGTATGACGAACATAAATGGCTGGTCATATCATGAAAATCATGACTAACTTGTCATGAAAAGTATGATTTACATGCCACGCTCATGGCGTGCTCGCGGCCGTTTCGTTAGCTTGAGATACACCAAATTTGGTATTGAGTGACATGACTGTATGACGAACATAAATGACTAGTGGTAATATGGAAATCATGACATGTCATGAGCGACATGACTTGCATGCCACGCTCATGGCGCGCTCGCGGCCGTTTTGTTAGCTTGATATACACCAAATGTGGTATTGAGTGACATGACTGTATGACGAACATAAATGACTAGTGGTAATATGGAAATCATGACACGTCATGAGCGACATGACTTGCATTCCACGTTCATGGCGCGCTCGCGGCCATTTCGTTAGCTTGATATACACCAAATTTGGTATTGAGTGACATGACTGTATGACGAACATAAAGGACTAGTGGTAATATGGAAATCATGACATGTTATGAGCGGCATTACTTGTATTCCACGCTCAGAGTGCGCTCGCGGCCGTTTCGTTAGCTTGATATACACCAAATTTGGTATTGAGTGACATGATTTTATGACGAACATAAATGACTAGTGGTAATAGGAAATCATGACATGTCATGAGCGACATGAATTGCATTCCACGCTCATGGCGCGCTCGCGGCCGTTTCGTTAGCTTGATATACACCAAATTTGGTATTGAGTGACATGACTGTATGACGAACATAAATGACAAGTGGTAATATGGAAATCATGACTTGTCATGCGCGACATAACTTGCATGCCACGCTCATGGCGTGCTCGCGGCGGTTTCGTTAGATTGAGATACACCAAATTTGGTATTGAGCGACATGACTATATAACAAACATAAGTGGCAGGTGGTAACAGGAAAATCTTGGCCTGCATGTCATCTACAATGCCATTTACATGCCACGCTCATGGTGGGCTTGTGTCCGGTTCGCTAGCTTGACATACACCAAAATTGGTATATCGCGACGTGACTGTATGACGAACACAAATGACCGGTCGTAACATGCAAAACATGACATGCAAATATATGGAAAGCATGATTTCCTCCTTCCTGGCTACTTCGCATTACATCGATTCCCACAGTGCGTGGGATCTGCCGGCTTTTTTCTTAGAGCGTACGATCGTGTCTTCGCGAATCTCTCCGTCTACTTCGCCTCTTATGTTCTATAGTATTTGCTCTGCGTCATGTCCTCCTAGTCATAAGAATTTGTTTATCGGCGCAGAGGCTTTAGCGAGCGCAATCAACAGGACATCAGTAGTGCATTTGCTAGTCGTCTGCATTGGAAGGCAAGAGAGCAAGACAAAACATCTAACAAGGGGCACATGTGTGCGCGACTCTCTGGTCGTTGGTCAGTGATAAAATTAAGAGGACTGAGCGTATCTTTGTTAATATTGTGACGATGGAACGCGTTTATTTACAGTATGTAAAATGAATGCGAGAGGTACAGCTCAGAGCGAAAAGCAGTTGACCGAGCTGCTCGCGAGCCAGTGCCACCTCGTTCTCGTCCTCTTCATCCGCCCACCGATGGCATGTTTCACTTCCCCGTTCGCAGACGATGCCCACTGGGCGAGTCAGTAGGAAGGTTGATGGTGATACGGCTTAAGGCGCGCGACATGGGTCAGCTGTGTCTTGCTAGAGCGCCGACCATTGCTTTTGACGCTGGAGATGACGTATGTCACATCGCTGAGGCGGTCGAGAATGACAAATGGTCCGGAGTAGCGGGCCAAGAACTTTTGGCACAAACCACGTTTGCGGACTGGCGTCCACAGCCACACAAGGTCACCTTTTGTGTAACTAACGGAGTGATGGCGGGCGTCGTAACGGGTCTTGGAGCGCTGTTGAGATGCCATGGTTCGGAGGCGTGCGATGCGACGGGCTTCTTCAGCGCGGCATAGTGACTCGGCAACCGATGTTTCCACGTCTAACGTGAAAGGCAGAATAGTGTCGAGACAGTTGCGAGGGGAGCGAGCGTAGAGTAGAAAAAAGGGAGAGTATCCTGTCGTCTCGTGCTTCGCGGTGTTGTATGCGTATGTGATGTAAGGGAGTACTTCGTCCCAGTTTTTGTGCTTGGCATCAACATAAATGGATAACATGTTTGTTAGCGTCCTGTTGGTTCGCTCTACGAGGCCATTCGTCTGTGGGTGATAGGGGGTTGCATGGTGGAATTGGCTGGCAGAGAGGCGCAGGATCTCTTCAACAACGTCAGCGACGAACTGACGTCCCCGGTCGCTAATGACGACTCGTGGAGGACCATGGCGTAGAATTATAAGGCGAAGCATAAACTGCGACACGTGAAAGGCTGTTGCAGTAGGTATTGCTGCAGTTTCTGCGTAGCGCGTCAGGTGGTCGACGCAGACGATGACCCATCGATTGCCACTGGTTGAACGCGCAAACGGACCTAAAAGGTCGACACCAACAATCTCGAAGGGAGAGCTAGGAGGTGGTACGGGATGTAGAAGTCCGGGTGACGTAGTAGTGGGACGCTTGTGACGTTAACATTGTTCGCAACCCGCGACGTATTTTTCTGTGTCGCGTCGCATCTTGGGCCAGTGGAACCGTTGCTAGATGCGATGAAACGTTCTGGCGAAGCCCATGTGTCCGCTGGTTGCGTCGTCGTGGAAGAACCGAAAAACTTCAGAACGTAGAGTGCGTGGGACTACCAGAAGGAGACGGGCGCCTTGGCCGGAATAATTCTTCCTGTAGAGGATGGCGTCGTGGACTACAAAAGAGCTTGAATTGGCTGGGTCATTCGCGGAAGCAAACAGGGAATCTAAGCAACGGTCCTCGTGCTGGGCTGCCCGGAAAGCCGCGAGGTCAGGGAATTGAGAGTCAATAGCGGTGATGAGCTGGTCGAAGTTGTCAGCGTCGCACTCCGTCGTCGGTAGAGGAAGCCGTGACAGGCAGTCAGCATCTGCGTGGCGGTTACCGCTCTTGTAGCATACCGTAAAGTCAAACTCTTGTAAGCGCAGGGCCCATCGCGCAAGTTGACCAGATAGGTCGCGTAGGCCTACCAACCAGCAAAGAGAGTGATGGTCGGTGATGACTGAGAAGCGACGACCGTAGATGTATGGGCGAAACTTGTGTACGGCAAAGACGACGGCGAGGCACTCCAGTTCTGTAACTGTGTAGTTGCGCTCTGACTTGCTTAGTGACCGGCTTGCATAGGCGACGACGTGTTCAGCATTGTCGTGGCGTTGAACGAGCACCGCGTCGAGACCAACTCCACTGGCATCGGTGTGAATTTCCGTGGGAGCAGAGGGATCAAAGTGGCGTAGTATAGGACCGGAAGTGAGGACGAACTGGAGTTGCTTAAACGCTGACTCACAATTCGGTGTCCAGTGGAAAGGCACATCCTTTTGCAGCAAGTCAGCAGTGGCTGGGCCTTTTCAGCAAAATTAGGCACAAAGCGGCGAAAGTAAGAGCATAGGCCCAGAAAGCTTCGCAGCTCCCGGATAGACTGCGGCTGCTTAAAGTTGCTAACGGCGTCAACTTTCTGCGGGTCCGGCCTAACGCCAGCTTTGTCCACAAGGTGTCCCAAAACCAGTGTTTCACGTTCACCAAAACGACATTTTTTTGAGTTCAGTGTCAAGGCAGCTTTCTCTAAACAGGTTAGAACAAGGTCTAGGCGATGATTATGTTCCTCAAAAGTTGGTCCAAAGATAACCGCATCGTCCAGGTAACATAAACAGACTTCCCATTTGAGGCCCCGCAAGACGGTGTCCATATATCGTTCAAATGTTGCCGGGGCATTACACAAGCCGAACGGCATGACATTAAATTCAAACAAACCGTCTGGCGTAACAAAAGCCGTCTTTTCTTTATCAGTCGGATCCATGGGAATCTGCCAATACCCGGATCGCAAGTCTACCGAAGAAAAATAGGACGCTGAATGCAGGCAGTCGATGACGTCATCGATGCGAGGGAGCGGATACACGTCCTTCTTGGTTATAGAGTTGAGACGCCGATAGTCAACACAGAACCTCCAGGACCCGTCCTTTTTCTTAACCAAGATAACAGGCGCAGCCCAGGGACTTGACGATTCTTGAATGACACCGGTGGCCAGCATCTCGGTAACTTGTTCTGCAATAACTTTGCGCTCCGACGCAGAAACTCGATAAGGCTTTTGTCGAAGAGGGTGCGCAGAGCCAGTGTCAATCCTGTGACGAGCGCGCGTGCTCGGTACCTGAGCTCTATGCACCTTCTGTGCAAAATCAAATGCTTTAGCATGCCTCGCCAGTAGTGCAACCAGGGCTCTGCGCTTCTGCGAGGAAATGGACTTGCTAACCATCTTCAAGAATTGAGATTCCATACCGGAAGTTTCGTCGGGGTCCACCTTTGCAGGATCGCTTAAGGCTCCAATGCAGCTACTGCTCTGCTTTTCAAACAGGGCAAGGCGCATACCAGCCGGGAGTACAGTCGACTCGGGTGAGCTGTTCATCACCCATAACTGAGCTTTCTCGTCTGTGAGAGATACCACGCAGCGTGGTACAAAGATGTTTTTCTTGACGCAAGGTACGGGCAACGGCTCAACCACAATGTCGCGTGAGCTCGAACTCGAGTCTGTTTCCGAAGCGGTAACTAGTACGCTGGCCGTGGACCACGCCGGTACAAGGGCATCTTTAGCCACAATGAGGTTGCCTTTCTTACAATCAGGCTGCTGGGCGAGAGCGGACAACAGAACCTCGCCTGCACCGCAATCCACGGTCGCACGACACTCTCGCAAAAAGTCTATGCCAAAGATAACGTCGTGCGTTGATTGAGCAAGTACTGCGAACTCCGCCTTGAACGTTTTACCAGCAACACAGACAGACACAGTGCAGACCCCGACTGGACGCAAGAACGCGCCGCTCACTGCCCGAAAGGTAGAAGGTTTGTCCCAATAAAACATAACCTTGCGGCCAAGTCGTTCCTTAAAAACTAAACTCATCAAAGAAACACTTGCGCCAGTATCTATCAATGCCATCGTCGGAACGTCGTCAACAAGTACATGAACCTTATTTTGAAGCATAGAAACTGGTGGAGGCATACTTTGGTGAAAATCGGTACGTCCAGCGACCTCGCCTCCGTCGGCCGCGCCGGCTAGTTTCCCGGTGGCGGAGACGAAAGCCGTGGCCGGGGCCGTGGAGATGGCGACCGTGGCTGACGCGTGGGAGGCGGCGTTAAGCTGCGCACAGACCCGGGCGAATCACTGCGCATGTTCTGCCGGTAGGCGTGCCGCTCGTCGGTTGGGTTGGGGGGCCAGTAGGTGTAGTCGGGTCGTTGGCTTCGCCGTGCAGACGTAGCGGTTCGCTCAGGAATTGTCGTACGTGGACGACGTCGCATTGGGCAATACCGGGCGATGTGTCCACGAACACCGCACTGGTAGCAGACGGGCCGTTCACGAGGCATAGGGAACGTCGCGGGGTGTTGTGGGTACGCGGCACACTGTTCCCACTCAGAAACAAAAGGTGGCGGACGGCTGTTGTAGCTGTAGCTGTTGCGGGAGGCATAAGCCGGCTCGACATAAGAAGTCGGTGGTGGAGCCCTTAGCTGTGGACCGCGGTTGGAATAGCTGCGCTCGTCGAAACTTGCAGCATTAATGCTTGCGGATGGTGTATCGCACTGCGGGTCTCGGGCATTCACAGGTGCTGAAACGTGGCGACGAAGTTCCTCGCGTACAATGAGGCGAATCGTTGAAAAAAGGTCAGCCGGTAATGTGTCGTTGCAAACATCGACAGTGGCGACCGTCGTGACATTGGCCAGGCGTCCAAACTTCGAAGTGATGCGGCGAGCCTTTAGGGCCTCAAAGGTTCGACAGTGCTTAATCACATAGGCCACAGATTCAAGACTCTCCTTGCCGATAAGGAAGTGATAAACATCTTCCGCAATTCCTTTGAGAATGTGGCCTACCTTGTCTTCTTCCGTCATGTTGGCATCGACAGACTTGCACAATTTTAGGACCTCTTCAATGTACGTTCTGCAAGTCTCACCACAGACTTGAGCTCGCTGCGACAACATTTGCTCTGCGCGTTTCTTCTTCGTCGCAGGATCGCCAAAGCATTTCTTTATCTCCTCCACGAATTGATCCCAAGTTGTCAAAGTGTCCTCGTGGTTCTCGAACCATACCAACGCAGTGAAGTCGATAAATAGACCCACGTGGGATAACTGGCTAGTGGAATTCCAGCCATTGGCTCGGCTCACCCGTTGATAGTGGCTGAGCCATTCCTCCACGTCATCGCCAGATTTCCCTGTGAAGGTGCGTGGCTCTCTGTAGGGGTAAGGCGAAGCCCTCGCGGACGGCTGCTGGATGTCTCCGTCCGAGCTCATCTCTTGAAGTAGTGGTGCCAAGCCCGCTAGTCGACGGCTGCGGCGAAGCTCGTACTGTTGCGGTTCCGTCGTTAGTAGACGGTTGCTCTCCGGTCTCGCTTGGCCGTAGCTGACTTACCCAGCACCTTCCACCACAATTGTGACGATGGAACGCGTTTATTTACAGTATGTAAAATGAATGCGAGAGGTACAGCTCAGAGCGAAAAGCAGTTGACCGAGCTGCTCGCGAGCCAGTGCCACCTCGTTCTCGTCCTCTTTATCCGCCCACCGATGGCATGTTTCAATATCTTCCTCCAGGCTCATTCCGCGACGTTTAACGGGCACTGCGCACGTATAGAAGAAGAGACAGAGTCAAGAGTGTTTTTTGATTGCAATGTTGTTCTCTTCTTTATTTGTTTACGAAATGTTTTGCAGAACTTGGCCAAGGCATGTAGGAATAACTAAGAAGAAACTTCACGATTTAAAATTCCCACGATTTGGGAACATTTGTACGTGGCATCCATCTCTTGGAGGTAGCAACGCCGTCCTGCCATAGCTGAAGGGGAAATAGGCGAAAACAAAAACTCATATCTAACGAAAAAACCTATTTATCAAAAAGGCCTCACGGTCCTACACAGGAGAGACCCACTAGGACTTTCTCGTGAAATTGCAGCATCGCAGTACAAAGCATGTGATTTCCCAAGGACGATTGAGCATTGTAAAATATTGCACAATGGGAAACCACGCGATATCTTGTGCGACCCTATAATTTTACCAAAATGTTCAGATAGGTCTCTGATGATTAGAACCGGGTGTCCTTTTTGATAGCTAGCTTTTTTTTTTGTCATCTCTATACAATTTTTTTCGCCTATGGTCCATTTCGTAACGAACGTACGCCGCTATACCACCGGTGACAGATGGCGCTACGTGCCCGTCCCGAAATCCTGGTCATAAACCATGCTTCAGTGTCGACTACGCTGGACTTACGTTTCTTCACGATACAAACTGGCATACGAAAACAACATGCGACTGCCGCTGTGGGACGTTGCAACCAGGACCATAAATGTGTATGTCTCAGTAAATTACCGAACTTGCAGATGTACACTGGAGAAAATGCCAATAGAGTGAGAAGGTCCAAAAAATCCGGCAGGTCCCAGGCACTGTTGGAAATCCATACACCTCTGCCGAGTTCCCGGTCACCATATTGCTGCGTTGCCACTACAGAGACCACAAGCCATGTTTTCAAAGATTGTTTCTGCTCATAGAGAATGCCTTCCATCGGGCTTCACTCCAGCAGCAAGACCACTGTCGCCTCCGTGGTGCCTACAACAACCACACGTGCGCCTCACTATTCCAGGAATTACTAACAAGAGCCGTCATTCAACAGTGGTCCTACGGCAGGCGACATTGTCGCTACTGAACGAGGATTATGGCCAAAGGACCCCCCATTTACACCGATGGATCGGTCTCGGCTGACAGTTCCACAGCTGCTGCTGTTGTTATCCCGGCGTGCCAAGTGACTATGAAGTTCAAGGTGTCTCACAGAACGACATCAACAGCAGCGGAGCTTGCCGCCTTACGCGCTGCTATCCTTTATATCGCGGAAGCCCAGCCTCAAAAATGGGCTATCTTCTGCGACTCTAAGGCATCCCTTTAGAGTTTGCAATCAGCGTTACGACGAAGGGTGCATGAGCAGTTAGTAAATGAAATGAGAGAAGTCCTACACCAGGTTTTATCGAAGGGACATGACATTGTGTTCCAATGGTTGCCAGGACATTGTGGCATTGTCGGCAACGACCTCGCTGATGATGCTGCCCGGTTGGCCCACGAGAACGCCCAGACAACCCTAATACCCTTGTTGAGAACAGACGCTGCAAGGGGCCTTCGCTCGTTCACTGACACAATGTCGCAAACAGGGCTGAACGACCCCAATGTCGGGAACCGCCGCTTACATAAATTGGACCCATCGAGGAAGCTTCAAGTTCCATCGGACCTCTCCCGCCAAGACGCAACTTTACTGTGCCGCCTGTGGTTAGGGAGTAGCTTTCACGAAGGCGTACTCTCTTCGCATAGGAATGGCGGATACCTCCAGATGTGACTCGTGCGATAGTGACGAAACGATAGAACATCTACTGTGTTCCTGTGATCAGTTTGTGAGCGAACGCAACATCCTACGCGACACGCTGAATAAGCTAGACGACAGACCTTTTTCCGAAGAGAAGATCCTCGGATCGTGGCTCTACGCGTCGCAGGCCAGCAAAGCGACGCGAGCACTGATACGTTTTTTAAAATCGACCGGGTTAAGCGACCGATTGTAGGCATGCAATGGACAGGCACCCACGTACCGTGACAATGCTTTCTTCCCTCTTCTTTCTTTTAATCCCTTCACCCCTTCCCCCCCAGTGCAGGGTAGCAAACCGGACGCGCGTCTGGTTGACCTCCCTGTCTTTCATTCCTTCCCTCCTCCTCCTCCTCCTCCTCCATGCAACGCGGAGCAGTCAGCGTCGGAGCTGCATACAGAGCAGTGCTTGGGACAAACAATTATGTTTGACATGACATGTCGTTGATTATCTTATGTTTGTCATGCATGCATTTATGTACAATATATGGTGCTAATGAAACATAATATTCTGTTTATGTAACATCTTCATGACACGATGAGCCTAATTGCCCACACACATGTTTATTGCAACTTGCAATACAACGGAATGACACGCAACGCACACAAGCGGTGGTCTTATAAGTTGACAGGGAAACCAAACAGTGCACGTCTGAGAGCCAGACACTTACACGTGAGTCTTATCTTAGGCAACGCAATCAAAATATGCCGTGACGTCAGAGCGCTACTAACACGCGTTCTATCTTAGGTGGAATGACACATTACTCTAACCACTCCGCCTCCCCGAGTGCTCTGGGAAGTGGTTCGCAAGAAAGCAAAAAAAAAAAAAAACACTTTTGACAACCATGACGAAAAACGTAAAAGTCAAACGGATTCTCATAACGCAACCTGACCAAACTGTTCACATGGTAGTCAACATAGCAATCACGTTCTTTAGTGTCTTATGAAGCCACGATGTATGCGCGCAGCGGATGCTATAAATCGAGACGATTAGTTTAGGTGCATGAACTGCACGTACGTGATACTGACGGCGGAACAGTAAAAATACGTTTTTCTACGACAGTTTAATCGCATTGCGCTCAAGCCGATGACAACCGCGTAGACGGTGTTTTGTTTTCTGACACGCAGCTGTACAAACAAGCGAAAGTGGCCACTTTCCGTCCATACCGCCGCGTGCTCGACAACCTCACTGCCGCTGTCACCTTTTGAGCTATAGGGTATTGCCTTGCATACCCCTACTCATTAAGACTTGTTGGATCGCTACGGAGACTTTCGCCACCACATTTGATTCGGCCTCCTGTCGTGTATAGACGGATGGAAAATTTGTAACGACTCTGAGTGAAACGCTCTCGTGTGTGTGGTCGTGTTGTTCTTATGTATTTGAGCTACCTCTCTTTGAATCTCCTGTACCCCCACAGCAGTGCAGGGTAGCGTACCGGAACCTACCATCTGGTTAACCTCCCTGCCATCCTTTTCTCACTCTCTCGACGAGTATATTTTCGTTGGAAGACAGCCACACAAGACAAAACAACATGCAAGGATTCCGAATGCGCGACAGTTCCCCCCTAGATAGCGAACAAAAACATAGGACGGCTCATCGCCTCTTTGTTAACCTTCTTCAGTCACGTTCCCCAAGATAAGATAGAATGAGACAAAAGGGAAATGCAGGGAGATTAACCAAGCTATGGCTCCGTGGGCTGCCCTACACATTGGGTGGGGGGAATGGGGAAATAATAATAGTGGAGATAAAGCACAAGAGTAAGAAAAAGAAGGATGAACAGTTAGCTTGAACCCACACAAGGTGGTGTTCACGGCACATACGAAGAATAAGAGACAGGCAGATAATGAAGCCTTGCCTTCTTGATGGAACGCCTGCGTGGTTCGATGTGCTTTTAATTATTACACCTTATTGCATTCGTTGACCATGACCTAAAGGAACACCATCCGTTTAATTGATTTGAAGCCGGCAGTCTGTGCGCAGCTCTTAAAGGGGTCTGGCCACGAAAGGACGGCAATGCGGAAGTGGTGTGTGAAATTAAAGAAATAAATATAAATAAAATATGTGATTCCACTTTGATAGGTGTCGGGACAAGCATTCCACTTTGATAGATGTCGGGAAAGCACCGTGCTTTTCCCGACACCTATCAAAGTGGAATGCTTTTCCCGACACCTATCAAAGTGGAATCACATATTTTATTTATATTTATTTCTTTAATTTCACACACCACTTCCGCATTGCCGTCTTTCGTGGCCAGACCGTGCTTTGCCCGACACCTAGGAAAGATATTTGCAGCTTTGTTGGACGCATGAGGGAAGCATGAGCAGCTAATAAAAAGACTGTGTGTCAACGAAAATGTTGTTGTTATTGTTGTTAAGATATATTATTTCAGCACGGGGCAGAGCTACAGGCGGAAAGGTGATGCGTGGCTCATTGTCCTTTAATACTTCAGCGGCTTCAGCGATCTCGCGTGAAATAGCGTCACTGTAACGCCTGCAGACCACGCACTGTCAAAAGTCAGGCTCACGAGCGCGTCACACGTACGTCACACAGCACATGTCACACTCCTCACAATGTAAGGCCAAGTTGCTGTCAGTTTCGGAGCGAAGACTGGAGGTCTGCTCTCGCACACGGTCATTGAGGCAACGCCCTGCCTGCCCACGCACCTCATGCACCACGCAGGCTTCACACTTTACTAAACGAGTGACGCCCTTTTTTTTTAGCATATATTGTCTATGCTTTCCTCAACTGACTTGTCGGCAAAGTCCACTTAACTTCTTCGGTGGCGACAGGCAGTATCTGTTTTTTGTCTCTATTCTTTGTCTTTCCTCTTTGCACGCTGTTCCCCTCACAATTTCTGCTAACTTCTTCCAGAAAGTACCGATTTGATAAGTTCTTACGGTGAGGCACTCGCCAGACGGTGGCCAGGAACTTCCATATTTAACCAAAATATAAAACTGCTCCTGGGGAGTCTTATTAAGTTTGGCCGTAACCAGGAACACGAAGACGCTATCACATCCGTGTATCGAAAAGTGGTGCCTGCGTTTCATTCGTCACGGTTGAACTTGTAGCGTAGCTTGTCGCGTAGCCACACTGGCGCATGACTTCGAAGTGACGCTGTTTGTCGAGGATGTAACGCTCCATTCTATCAATGTCGAAGTCCTCGAAGGTTCCACCGTGTTCCTTCGGTATGAGATCGCTAGGAATTATGCCGCGGAGTTCAGACAAGCCGCCTTTGAGCAAGTGTATCTGAAAAAAGAAAAAAAAAGAACAAGTGTGTTGTGTACCGTGAGCAATACCATAGTTTACAGACCGTATGTGTGAGTTATATAGCAGTCTCGAAAATGCTTTCGCGCTTGTAATAAATCCATTTTATCTAACATTGTCTAGCAATGTGTAGAAACTAATTTTGATTGTCGCCAGGATTGGATTTAACTTTATTATGCTACAGTGCATTTACCAGCGAGGTCTCTCCACTGTAGGCAAGAAAAGACAACGTGGAAGCCCGATTACGTAACTACAGTGACGACTCCACGACTGTTACAGCAGGCCTCCGAGATTTGGTTCCCAAGAACTAATGTCTGTGTAATGAATATGTGTTTTTGCTCAGTTTTCTCGGTTCTACGCAGCATTTTATCAAAGGCACGGTCCGCTAGGGAACATAATAGATCAGGCGAAATGGAATCATGTCTCTATTGTACGTTGCCTATGTAGGCGTATTCTCGTTATAACGAACACTGGTATAGCGAAATTATCGCTTATAGCTAATTCAATGCGAACTTTGGAAAACCACGCTTCTGTTAAATGACACTTATTCTTTTTTATTACGAAACCGAAAACCCGAAAGCCGTCGCGATATCTGTTGTAACGAAGACATATTTAGTTCTCGAGAGGCTCAATACTAGAAAGGTAGAATATAAAGAATTATTATTATTATTATTATTATTATTATTATTATTATTATTATTATTATTATTATTATTATTTGATTTGCATAGAAGGACTGACAACTGGGCAAGTTGGTACGAATTCATACTACTGAAACGGTGCCACAAGGGAAGACGAATGCACACGAAAGAGAGGACACGAAACACAAACGCCGTTCTTTTTTTTTACTCTCAACTGAAATTTTATTCACATGCACACAACATAAATATGTACCCACGCGTGGCTTCACACAGATAACAACCCGTATATAAACGTATGAAAACCAGTGGGAACAAACAATAAAAATACAAAAAACAAAAATATCTCTACCCATTCAAGTATAAGATTTCTGTGTTCTGCAAGGCTACAGACGGGAAGCTGATGCATGACTCTTTTTCCTTTTGCATGTGCCAAGCCTCGATAATCTCTCGAGTTGTCTGGTTATGATGCCGTGACACTATGCTGGTTTTCACTGAACTGGGGTTCACATCCACACTGCTGACAATGCGCAGCCATATGTGATAGGCCATCGCTACGTACACCCGAATCATGTTCTCTTATCCTAACATTAACACACCTTCCTGTCTCGCCTATGTATGCGGCGCCGCACGACAGGGGGATTCGGTAAACGACACTTGTGGCACACTAAATTGCTTGAGACCTGTGCTTCACACCACAGCCTATACTCTTCTTTGCTTTTTTTTTTCATTTCTGCTTTTTTGTTTACACGACGGCGCTTGTGTTTCGTGTCCTCTTTTTCGTGTGCATTCGTCTTCCCTTGTGGCGCCGTTTCAGTAGTATTGATTTGCATACACAGATACACAAGGGGACAGAGAAAAGAGGGAGAGAGCAAGCTGGGAACTGCCACCTGGAGGGGCAATAAAGAATGAATACTGTTGGCAATTCACAACCACAGTTCCTTAATCATTTGAAAAAGTTGCAAAAATTTCAGTCGCCCAGCCCCAGTCGCCCACCGTAGCCACTGTTCCACCGAGGCGGACCTTCCCGGAGTTCCCCAAAGAAATCGTATTTTTCTGGTTGCGAAGTTTGAAGCGAAGTTTGAAATGAACAAGTTCAAACACAGATTTGTAGTGGGTTCGAAGCTGATAATAATGTGTTTTCGTATCCAGCATGTTCGCGCGAGTAACATTGCCGATTTGTTAGAGGCGATGTCTATCTGTACTGTGAGTAAGAAATATCCGGATATGGCGAATTAATTTATGATCCCGATGCTGCTTCCTTATATAAGGAGCTTCCACTACTCATTCTGCTTCGTATGTTACATCGCGACGCTTTATCTGATCATAGAGGACCGGTATATACATTGCACACACTGGTTATAGACACATATTCCGTACAAGGAGGGACGGCAACTCTTCGCAGGGCAGCAAAGACCAGGGGCAGTAAAACCTATTGTCCTGAGGCACTTACCCGTTGTTTCAGTTTTTTCGACAGAAATGGCTTGATGAATAAGTTGAATACGCCTTCAAACACAGCGGGAGTGTTAACAAAGTAGAATGCTTTAGCCCGCAACGGGTAAGTGTCCTGAAAAAGACAAGGATAGCACCTGAACAATAGTACAATATAACCCATTAACCCTTGGAGTCGGCACAATAATTTTTTTTCACTTTTGCATATGCATATGCAATACTGCACTTACCTTTACTGTACATAATTTTATTTGCTGCGACTGAAGGAGTCTTCTGTTTTTTTTCCATGCTTATGTGTACGCATTTGAAAATGCGCATTATAGTGCAAATACTTTCATTTTTTACTGTTGTTCAATCATCTGTGGTGTTCTGCGGACGCCTTTGTATAGTTATTGCAGCCGTCTAAAGGTAGTCTTGTACTAACCAGTTTTCAGTGTATCATTCAACTTTTGTTTTGTTCTCTGCTCTATGACTTTTTGTATGTGACACTTTAATATATGTTCCTCCTGCAGCGATCTCGAATGGGATCGGCAGTATTGTTGAATAAATAAATTTCGCCATTCAGCTTGTTCCCGTCAGAGAGGACCGGGAAGAAATTTTGCTTGTATTTCAACACTAAAAAAAAAAGTTCCACCAGAGCTGGAACAAGATGTATAAAAGGGTCGTAACCTCATCCAATCGAACCTGCCGAACCCTGCAGTGCGAAAAATTTATGGCTCACACGCGCTACCAGAATTGTGCACGTGAACTTAGCAATATCACCAAAGTGAAGCAATGTAAATAACAACACGAAAAATACCAAAAGTAAATAAGAAATTTTAAAAAAAATTTGGCGGGGGGGCCAGAACCCATATCAGCTTCTTTGCCCATTTTTCTCTTAAAAGTCAGAAAAAAAATTTAGAAGTGAATGCCAAGGAACACGGAATTTGGCGAGAAAGAAAAGAGTATTTGAATTTCTAAAGGCTGGGATGGATAGTGCTAAACCAAAATTCCGTTATGTGCATACCATCTCCTTGTTGTGACTCACACTGTCTGATTTGCTTCAGCCGCGCACAAAAGAAGAAAGAACAAGATTATTGCTAGGCAAGCAGAAAATAACTGTTGAGGTTTAACGTCCCAAAACCGCAATATGATTATAAGGGGCGCCGTAGTGCAGGGCTCCGGAAATTTCGACCACCTGGGGTTCTTTAACATGCACCTAAACTTAAACACACGCGTCTCATGCATTTTCGCCTGCGTCGTAAATGCTGCCGCCGCGGCCGGGATTCGCCCCCGCGACCTTCGGGCCAGCAATCGAGCACCATAAATACTAGATCACCATGGCGGGTCGCCAAGCAGACAAGAGAACAATGCTCTGTATGTGCTGGGTAAATTTAACATCGGGCGCGCGCTGCCAAATTCGGCAGGCATTCTTAACTTTAGCGTGGTCGACATTCAACACGGTATATACTTCATATAAGAATGGCAGTGCACCCAGACACATACAAATTAAAGAAAGACGACAAAAAACACAGCGCTCTATTGAACAGGATGCATCAAGGTTAGGTCAAAAGAACTCGGAACATCACCGGAGCAGCAGAGGATATACGCTCATTTAACAAAGCATGTTAATATACAGGGTGTTTCAAGAAATATGTGCGAAAAGTCGTAAAAAAAAAATAAAAACTAACGGAATTGGCAATATTGGCTCCCTGCCTTCATAATTATTTGTTTTATGGATGGACACATCTTAAGATGTCTAGACACAGCAATTACGGCACAAATAAAATAAAATAAATGTACCTTTTGAATTACTGGAGACGAGGCACTCGGGTCCTAATGGGAGAATTGGCTGTTCCTTCTAAGCGAACATGCCATTATCGCTTTGGGATTTTTGAAAAATCGTCATCTGGTAAATATTGCGGAGCAATGAAATTGAACCAAGTTCACCGGCGAAACCGAAACCGAAGCTCCGATGAGGGCGCAACTAGTAGACGAGTAGAATGGACGTCACGAAGGCCATTGCAGCGGTGTTAGCTCTGCGTTTACGTACATACGTGCGCCACCCGTGCTCTAATCCGGAAACGAAGTCCGCCCAATGGTTGGAACAATAGGCGCTGGCTCATTCTGGACGTCCCGACAAAATTTTGGCGCTTTCGCTCTTTCGAATTTCGGTTTCCGATTTGCCGATGAGATTGGTGAGATTATATTATTCGTTATTAATTTCCAGCGGCCGCTTTAGCGAAAATCTGAAAGCGGCAGAAGGCCCTTCGCAGGAAGGGCTGCAATTTGCCAATTTCACCCGACCGATTGTCTCCACTAATTAAAAAGTTAATTGACCTTAATTTCTTTAATTACTGTCGTAATTGATGCCTGCCGCTATGGAAAAATCAATTATGAAGGTAGGGGGAAAATATCTCGTTTTCCTTAGTTTTCAGGGTTTTCGGACATACCTCTTCAAACACATTGTGAGTGTGAATCTAAGTTTAACGCATCTTTTGTTCTGAACAGAGACAAGGAGTAGTACGAGAGAGAATTGAATGAAACGTACTGCATTAGAAAATACTGTGACTCGTGTGTCAATCAACCATCGGTGACATTCTTTGACTGCTGACTAGAACCCACGAACGTGTTACGTTGTATATTTTTTCGTGCTATGATGTTCGGATAGCCTTCCGATTATGTTGGATAGCCTTCCAGTTACTGATTTTTTAACGTTGCATTTAGAAAAAAAATATTAGTCGCCGAGTCCAGGGCTGTGTTTTTTTGCGCTCCTTCTTAATCTTTCCCGTGTGTGATTAAACTTCCCCATTTCCCGCTAAAGGGAACCATGTGTGGATGCGAAGCAGCGGGGAGATGGCTGGCTTGAGCGGGAGAAACGTCGCCGCTCCCGTTTTGCGGCAGTGGCCCGGGCGCTCATCGCGGCGCTGCACGGGAGAGAGAATGAGGTGCGCGCGCTCCGTCATTTTCATACCGCGGAACTACCGTGGCGCCCCCCAGCAGAGTATGCAGCTGTCGCACCACCTGTCATGCGCCGCTCCGTAGAGTAGGGGGAGGGGACGAGCATGCGCTGTGGGGGGTGTGGGACGCGGGGGGCCGCTTTGTAGAGGAGAGGATTCCTAGAGGAAAGAAAGGGGGTGAGCGTAGGAGAGGAGAGAGAGGGGGGAGGGGACGCGCATGTGCTGTGGGGATGTAGGACGCGGGACGCGGGCGCCGCTCCGTAGAGTAGAGGATTCGTAGAGGAGGGAACGGGGGGGGGGGGGGGACCGTAGGAGAGGAGAGAGAGGAAGAGGGGACGCGCATACGCTGCGGGGGGTGTAGGACGCGGGACGCAGGCGCCGCTCCGTAGAGTAGAGGATTCCTAGAGGAGGGAACGGGGGGGGGACCGTAGGAGAGGAGAGAGAGGAAGAGGGGACGCGCATACGCTGCCGGGGTGTAGCACGCGGGACGCGGGACGCGGGAGGAGGGACGGACAAAGACCCCGCAAGCACATGCAAGCAAGATCAAGGAATGGAGTCAATGGGACGCAGGCGCCACTCCGTAGAGTAGAGGATTGCTAGAGGAGAGAAAGGGGGGAGCGTAGGAGAGCAGAGAGAGAGGGTGTGGGACGCGGCAAGGAGGGACGGACAAAGCCTCCGCAAGCACATGCAAGCAAGATCAAGGAATGGAGTCAACGGGACGCGGGCGCCGCTCCGTAGAGTAGAGGATTTGTAGAGGAGAGAAAGGGAGGACGTAGCAGAGGAGAGAGAGGGGGGAGGGGACGCGCATGCGTGGTGGAGGTGTGGGACGCGGACGCCGCTCCGTAGAGTAGAGGATTCCTAGAGAAGAGAAAGGGGTGGGGAGCATGGGAGAGGAGAGAGAGGGGGTGTGCAACGTGGGACGCGGGAAGGAGGGACAGACAAAGCCCCCCGCAAGCACATGCAAGCAACATCAAGGAATGGAGTCAACGTGGGCGACAGACACCACCGGTAATGCGTGTTATTTTTTGCTTGCACCCACCGCCTGCCTAGCCATTGCTAAGAGGCCACTCTGTGCTCTCGGCCATGACTCTGGTGACTGTGGTGGTGCTTGACAGCCTTATTGTACTACAGTGTTCTGGTTCGTATAGTGGGTGCTTCCCTACTTCATGAAAGTTACCGGACGCGGGACGCCGGACGCGGGAGGGAGGGACGGACACGGCCCCGAGCCTAAGATGCTTCGCATCTAATATGCGACACAACTAACCAGCCAAAACTTCTTTCTCGTTTCGTTTCGCTATTTGCTACATCGTTAAACCTACTTGAGCGAGGGCGACGATCAGTCGAAGGAACCTCGGTGTCATCTGGATAATGTGGTGCATTCCTAATCCGGCAATGTCTTCGACACCCACCATTCCTCGTATCTGTGTCTCTTCCTCAAGAAGGGCACACTCCACACCCATGAAGACGCTTCTGACCAACTCATTGAAAGAGCAAATACTGCTGTTCCAAGCTCCTGCGAAGGCAGTGATACAAGCGCCATGTAATTCTACGCAGTATTATCACTCAGTTTGAAGGTATGCATACAAGGGACCTACAGGAAAGCAAAAAGGTTTCAAGGTTGAGGTTTCCCAATGACCATTACATCAGAAACAAGTAAAGCCCTCTTACTTAAATCCCAACAACTTCCTCCTCTCCCAAACACGCTCTCTGGCACAGCCGGCGTCTGCCGCCATGTTCTTCCTAACTTTACAGAACCAAGTACGCTTAAAGCGGCCCTGCAACATAAAATAAATGTGCAGTTTTCATCGCTTCTTCTTCCCGAACTGGGGAATGCACCGATATCGTTGCGCGAGCGGCAGCGCCAAAAACAAAGCTGTTAAAATTTTATTTCCACGAAGAAGCCACATTGGTTTTGGACGAGAGCGACGACACAAAATGGCTATTTTTGTGATCGGAAGTGACGCTTCATCATGTGAGAATGACGACAATGACCGGGCGTTTTGATTGGTTTGACGCGACAAGTCTCATGTAATATTCATATGGTCCCAGATAGGCCACACTATTTTGCTCTAAAAATTATAAATCCACTCTTTATTCATATTCAGATACGAAAGGATTTCTGCTTTTAAATATGAAATTTTGAAAACAATCGCGAAACGCCACTAGGTGCGCCGCACAACGGCCACCACGAGGCGAGTCATCCGGTACGTCTTTGTAGAAGGCGCGCGGTGATTGGCACCGGCCTTTTACGTCAGTGGTAGAGTGACGTACGAAAGGGCACGTTTTTTCACGTCTTCTGCGGGGGGTTTTGAAGTTTGAAGACTAATAACTTCCGTTACCGTGCACCAATTTTAGTAAATCTTTTTGCGTTCATCTCAGTATTAAGCACTACACGCACTACACGCACTCCAGTGCTGCAGCGTGCAGACTAAAAAATGCGCCCACCTCCCCGAAGGGAATCGTGAGGAAATGCGAATGCATTTCGCGCGCGCTTCACTCCATTTATATATGGTGGTTGTGGTTCGAAGAAGGAAAAGGCGCCTGATTTCTGCAGCCCGGTCGGGAGCAAGGCGCAGCGCCTTGTTTTTGCTTTTTCTTGTTTTTTTTTAATTTTTTTTATTTATTTTTAAATTTTTTTTTCATATATAGCTCCGCCGAGCTCCGCCGCAGTCCGCTTTTAGTTAACGCGCACGCTGCGAATTTTTATTGTTCAACAACGCACAGGAGAAATCTCCCACCGGCACCACCTTGGAGGTCAAGATTCATTGCCATATATACGGGTGGCCAGTGAACGGTTGTGCAGCGCGAGCAGTCGGTTTTTTCAACCAAGAAACTCGCTAGCAGACGCTGCCTGTGTCGGCGTCGCGAGGCGAGAGAGGGAGAGGGGGGGGAGCGTAGGAGAGGAGAGAGAGAGAGGGGGGGCGCGCATGCGCAGTGGGAGTGTGGACGCTGCGGGCAGAGATGCCTAGAGAAGAGAGGGGGTGGGCGTAGGAGAGGAGAAGAGAGGTGGGACGCGCATGCGCAGTGGGAGTGTGGACGGCACGGGCAGGGATGCCTAGAGGAGAGAGGGGGGGAGCGTAGCAGGGGAGAGAGGAGGGGAGGCGCATGCGCAGTGAGGGTGTGGTTGCCGCGGGGAGGGATGCCTAGAGGAGAGAGAGGGAAAGAGGAGGTTTTTTATTTTTATTTTTTTAAAGGGTTTGCGCATGCGCAGTAAGGGTGGTCACGCCGCACACCACCACCACCGGATTAAGCTTCGCCATAAGATGCTTCACATCTAACACCTGCCGGCGCGCACACCTCCTCAACCTATCCTCCTCCTCCGCGGACAACGCCGCACAACGCCAACGCCGGATGCCTGACATAGCCCGACTATGAAATGCATTCGCATTTAAAAGCGTCGCAAGGCCCCTTAGGTACCTAAGCCACGCCCCGGTCAGCGGGCAATATGCAAACGCGAGCTTCATTTCTGCTCTCGCTAATCTGTTGTCATTAGTGAGCGGGGGACGCGTCCCCTGCTGTTTCACCAGACGCTGCAAAAACGTTAGGAAGAACGTGGCTACCGAGCGTTAACCAATGGGATTCGTCGGTATCGCTTCCATGGTTGCCAGCTACATAAGAAAGAAGATAAAAAAATCTAACGGACTTAAGCAAAAAGGGCCCGTTGGTTATACATTCTTTTGGATAATCACGCGTCAACGAACAGGACATAATTTGTCATGCTGTGTCTGCCTGTTCCAGTCCCTTGCATGTTACAATGCGATTATCATTGACAGTGCACATGCCACTTGATGGGTACTGTGGTGAGACGCAAACAGAATTAAAGGAAAAAAGTCACACCGAATCTGATCAGTCCTACGGTTCTTCCATGGGCGTCTCGGTCATTGGACATCAGGAGCAGCTTATGCTCCCGTGCGATTTTCTGGTAATCCATAGCCGACGGCAAGAAATTATCGTAGTACTCGGGAAGGCTGCTGCGAATGCGTAAGAAATTTTTCAGGGATTTCAGGGCGCCGTCGACCCTGTACTTCCGGGCTCGCAGGAACATAAGGAGAACGTAATCGGGCGGAGGTCGCAGGTCGGGTTCTTCTGAAAGAAAGAAGACAACGTGGTATTTAAGAAACAGCACGTTGACGGCACGATGAAAATGACATGCTTCTTGGCGTGTCATCTTCGATGTGTTTATTTTGAAAGTGCTTTGCGTCTTTGTACGGTCGTTATGCGCATCACACGCACTCTTTTTAAGACGCGATCTTATCTCATCACAGGCCCACAGATATTTCTCAAAAGCTCTCAAACTCAGCAGTTCGTATTCTGCGACGAATGTTTGCTTCTACAAGTATAACAAAAAATGGCGGTCAGTTTAGCTATAGCGCTACGGAGAGCACATGGTGTCCAAGTTTCCTTCGCCGTTAATTCAAATTTGGTTCACTCTTAAATCACATTTGATGCACCTTTAATTAACTTAAATTCCCATGTGATTAACCGTTATTTCGCCGTTAATACACCTTTGATTTCTTTTACTTCAGCTTGATTCGCATTTGATTCATCTTGATCACCTAATAATATCTGGGGTCCCAAAACCACGATTAGATTATGAAGGACGCTACGAGGAGGGCTCCGGAAATTTTGACCATCTGGTGTTTTTTAACGTGCACTGACATCGCACAGCACACGGGCCTCGAGCATTTCGCCTCCATCGAAACACCACCGCCGCGGCCGGGATCGAACCCGCGACTTTCGAGTCAGCAGCCGAGCATCGCAGCCACTATTCTACCGAGGCGGACCGTGCACCTAATGAATACTCCTAATCATATTGCATACCCTTGCTAATTTAATTCCAGTTACTCAATATTTGTGTCATCTTAATTGGCTATAATGCGTACCCAGCGAATGCGGGAATGCGCCACACGTTACTTTTGGTACAAGTTCGCCGGAACGCAGACGCTCGCACAGCCAGCTGCTAGTTACGTCACGGCTCGCGACTGCGCCAGTGTTGCCCGACTCTCAGGCAGCTCGCATGTTTGTAAAAATATTCAATAATAAATTAAGTGTCCGACCAAATGCGGTAAAATTTCCAGCAGCTTATTTGTAAATGCTCAAGAATTAACTCGCATAACTTATATTATGATCGAGAATTGGGTGTCAAGGCCCCTTTAATAACGCCAATAAAAACATTTAACGCACTGCACTTGTCGTCTCAGTTTTGAGTTGTCACGTTTGCAGCCTTTCCAGTCTATAAGAAAATGTCATTCCTTTCAGCCTGTAACTACACAAGGGAAGCTATGAAACTTCCCTTCTGGCATCTCTGTAAAAAAGTTCTGTCTTCATCCTCCGCACTAAAACCTTTTTTAGGATGAAAAAGTAAAAGGAAGGGTTATCTGGGTTCTCTTTACGACACTTTCTTTTCGGTTGCTGGCGTCAGCAAGATTAGTGGTGCAATATACCTTGCAGAAGTTCCCGAAACTTGTCCAGGCTTTCTTTCATTAGTTCGGGGGTTTCTCCGAGCTCTTCCCTCGCTGCAACTTCGAGTTCTTCTTTCATGATTTGCCACAGAGGGTACACGATGCCGGAGACGGTTGACTGTTAAAAAAAAAAGAAAAAAGCAGGATACAGATACTGTAGCCGCTAGTACCCATTGTAAAGGTAATCATTTTAAGTGAGCCCAAAAGCCCATTTCACCTCTCGGATCTGCATCTCACCTACGTCACGCGGGTGCCACCTTTAGCGCATCGGCGCACAACCTGTCTCTTGACCAAGTGAATACACGATTGGTTATGTGATGCGAATTTAGGTAAGCAGACGCCGTATTGCGGTTTTTATCCGGGCTTCTTCAAGACCACCTTCATCACTTTTGTGCCACAAGCCTTTGTTCAGTTGCTAAGGGCAATCTCTTAGTGCACAATGTTGTGCTTATGGACTGTACTGGATGGGAGAAAACTTACAGAAATGACACCTCTTCGTGTACATTTGGAATGCCTAAAGGTAGCCTTCCGAAAGAGACGTAGGTTTACCCATTTACCCAAGAAAAAAAGCAGTGAGGCGGCAGGGGTGGGGAGGGGGGGGGGGGGGGGGGCAGAAGTGGAGGTAAAGCGTTTGGAGCAGATGTGTATTGAGGTGAAAGTGAATGACAGACAACAATTCGTCATTCTTAATTGCGATAAATATTTTGGAAGTTTCTCTCGAAGGTTTATTAGAAGGTCATCCTACCTTTCTAAAAATGGAGCCTCTAATTGGGGTTGCTGAGATAACATAGGACTATCTGGGAGAGGGGAGTTAGGGTTATTGATTTTCCTCTCACCCGTTACTTAGGGCTCTGGCTTCCATAGTTAAAACAAAAAAAAGCTTACGGATGGTCTTCGTACATGAGCCAAAAATTATGAGATTGAATTCGTAGCCATTTGCGCTTAAGCCTACATGTTCATTTGTCCATCGTATTGATGCAAGGCCACTATCAGAGAATATCTTGGGACCTTGGCCTACGATTTAGTGCATGCGCAAGGCCACGAGAGCCCTATTGTGCTACTTGAAGACGACCAGATTTGACGAGCGTCTGAGAACAATGAGCGCGCGTTGGCGTTCTGTGTGTTGGCACTAGCTCTTCATTTCTTCTTTTTCTTAACTCTTGTTTTTCTTCCCTATCTTATCTGTTATTCCCCATCTTCCCGCCACGTGTAGGGTATGACCGAAGCAAAGCTTGGTTAACATCCTTGCCTTCTTCCCCTTCGTTTCTCTCTCTCTCTCTGCGTGGATAAACAATAAATTTTAATAATGTCAAATTTTTACACTTCTCAGGCACAAATGATATAGTAATGCTCACAACTTTTCCCAAGTGTCTAGTTTATGGACAACCCAAGTTTTTATTCGAGAAGATGACGTAAGGATAAGCAGATGTTAGTGCCACAACATAGAAATCTGTGAACCACAAAGCTTTTCATCACGACAGGACTTCATTCAAGTAAACGGTAGTACCAGCACAGGAATTAAATGTTAGTAATAATAATAATAATAATAATAATAATTGTTGGGGTTTAACGTCCCAAAACCACGATATGATTATGAGAGACGTCGTAGTGAAGGGCTTCGGAAATTTCGACCACCCGGTGTACTTTAACGGGCACCTAAATCTAAGTACCCGGGCCTCAAGCATATTCGCCTCCATTGAAAATGCGGTGGCCGCGGCCGGGATTCGATCCCGCGACCTGCGGGATAGCAGTCGAGCACCTTAACCACTAGACCACCGCGGCGGGGGAATAAAAGCAAACGTGTCTACCACAGAGCCACCCTTGTGCTTGAAACTCCTCTACAAACTCACTATGCAGGTTTCATTCGTCGGTTAAGGGATCTCGTTAACATGTGTAATAGAGCGTTTTAGAAGAGTAGAGTAACAACCTGGCGTCACACAATGCTAATTGAGCAACGAAGTGGGCCGTTGAATGCTTCCAAGCCATTACAAAAGGCTCAGACCATAATTCTTCATCATCTTCAGCCGCAGCATCAACAAAGTGAACGTAATGCCTTACAGGGGCGTAGCGGGTACCACGCTTCTCCGAAGAATGACGAATACTAGTGGAATAGTGCGCGCTTCCCTACTTCACGAAAATTAGGATGATTTATGGTGTAGTGTTTGCCATGCAAGTGTACTTGCAGTAGTTTCCCCAAGAACGCTTAAAAGAGGCTCTAGAAAGGACGATCTTCTAGCTTTCGCTGTGACTATGCTGCGCGCTCCGCTCAGGCCTGGCAGGTTTTTTTTCTCTATGGAGCGCTACGTATATCAGAGGATTTCAAGTTTTTCGTGGCCATAATTATTAATTGTACACATTCTGAACCAGTGCTGCGCTGCACGTAATGACGCGTTTGGGTGATCTCTCTGGATGGCGCAGGAAGAAACGAAAATTGCCACAAGTCCTCGCTACGTCTAATGGGAAGTGAGAAAAGCGTTGTCGTCCCACCTCGCACGTGCGAATCGGCAAGTTGCTTGACCTGCAGTGAGCGTCACGCTGATTCAAGGCCAAGATAACTGGTTGCGTAGATGGTTGCTCGTCATCTTTTCTCCTCACAGCCGTGATATGTTCCAGTAACATTAGCAAGAGGAAATTAGAAACTTCGGGTGATGGCCTTCTCATAAAAGAGAAGGCACATTCAAAAAGGGGTCAACAGCTGCAACGGGAATCATTTTCACGGTGACACTGATAGGAAGGTTGCCTCGCCCGTTATTTTATTTCACCGACACTATCTGTTGGTGTGAGTGCACGCTGTCTAACGGAGTGGCTCGCTGTTTTTTTTTTTGTTTGTTTTTTTTTCCTCTTAACATGCTATCGTACACACAAAAAAAGAAGAACATCTACGGAATTCGAGATTTGTCGGTGCGCTACAATGCGCTATTAATTAGAGGACGTTTTACAGCTTCGCATCTTAGCCCGACATTCAAGAAAGCATGACCTTTATGTATAAAGGCGAAAAACTTGGGGTACGCTTCAGCTTCGCCTTGAAAAGTAGAACGAGATAGCGTAATCAGGCCCCTCGCGCATCTTCTTCACATGTGCTGCAAGGAAAGGAACGTTTGTGGGCGTAACGTTGGCCGTTTAAAGCTATCTTAGAATGCGTGCCATAAGTATACCGTTGTCGCAGTGCCCACTACGCCATAATTCTTTTTGAAAATGGTTGAAGTACGCGCTACACGTTCGTAAGGTGCCACGCGCGCCTGTGCAGCTGCACACTTTCACTCGTTGAGCAGTTCACTTGTTCTGACACCTGGTGGGATTCTATGATTCTGCTGCGCAATATTTCGTGTGTTATGGAGACTCCATCCCGCTACATGGCATCCTTATAGCGTTTTTTGTCAAGCGTTTTTCAAGCACTGGCGTAGCTTTTGTGGTAGGACACCTGCTAGCCACGAAGAAGGCAGGGGTTCGGTTGTCCCTCAGGCCGCAGATTTTTCGTAATTTATTTGCGTTGATCTCGGAATTTCGCGCATGGACAACGCCGACTTTTCCCTCACAACCAACAACGCCGCCGTTGGAATTTCTGCGGAACGAGCTTTTTAACGCTGTCGCGTGAAGGCCTTGAATGCCTAATGAAAAGCGAGCCCAATGAAGAGCGTCAGCATCAATATGAAGCTGTGCAACAGCCACGCGATCATAGATGACGTAATCACGACATAACAGATCGCTAAAATTTGGAACATCACCGCGACCTGACGTGATATATCACACAACATGACGTCACATCGTCGTTTGGTCAAAGGTGGCCTGATGTAGGAGGCAGTGTAACTATACACGAGCGCACGGGAGGCACGGGGTGGGATTGCGCTCTTCCCAATTATCTAAAGGTGAATGGGAGGGGGGAGGGGGGTGGCAAATTTTTCCCCTTAACTTTACTCAGTCGAACCTCTCACGTAATTTTTTAATGCGCCGGGTTATGGCTCCGCATGTTTCTTGAATATAATGGGGCCCGAGCACTCTTGATGATGCATTCAAAAGACTGTTCACTTCTCACTTTTACCTCGTAAAGCCGAGGAAGAATGGCAGACCTTTGTCATATGCACATCGTTGCTTCATTTCCAATATTGCACCCGTTGTGGAGCTCGGTCCTGGGGCGGAGGGGTCCTGCCCCCCCGCTACCGCACCCAGTAAAGTACTACGTGAGGTTCAGAAAGATTCACGGGTAGATGTGCGAGGGGGTGGGGGGGGAGTGGAGGTGGAAAAATCGATACAACCGACTGACAAGAAAAAGCAGAAGTTGACTTTCGCTTACGAGTCGTCTTAGTAGAATAATTGAGGAACCGCGGGACTTTAAATGCGAAGCATTTCTTAGCGAACTTCGGAGACGTTGAGCGTATCTATCTATCTATCTATCTATCTATCTATCTATCTATCTATCTATCTATCTATCTATCTATCTATCTATCTATCTATCTATCTATCTATCTATCTATCTATCTATCTATCTATCTATCTATCTAGCCACCTACGAATTTGTGCTCTCCGGACCGTATCGTTAATGGGATTTATACCAAAATTGATATGGCATAACATTACTGTATGACGAACATAAATGAGCGGTCATATCATGAAAAGCATGATTTACTTGCCATGAACGGAATGGTTCACATGTCGTGGCCGTGGTGCTCTAGGGGCCGTGTCGTCAACTTGATATCTACTAAAATTGGTATGTCGAGACATTTCTGTATGGTTAAGATAAACGACAGGTGCTAATATGAAAATCATGACTTGCATGTCATTTATAGCATGACATATATGCCATGCTCATAGTGCGTTCGTGTCTGTTTCGCTCGCTTGACATGTACCAAATTTGGTATTGGGGGGACGTGAATGTATAACGAACATTATTTACAGGTGGTGACATGACAATCATGACATGAATTTCATGTACAGAATGATTTACATGCCACGCTCATGGTGCGCTCGCGTCCGGTTCGCTAGCTTGATATACAGCGAAATTGCTATGACGCGACGTGACTGTATAACGAACGTAAATGACAGATGGTAAAATTGAAGGACACTTTGAAAATTCCAAAGTGTGTTCAGCGAAAGCCTGTTGCCATTCGACTGACTATGCCATGTCTTTTTTTTTTTTTTTTTTTATTTGTGCATGTATAGCGATCGGGGGGAATTGGTGTGCTTCTCCGAACCGCTTGCCGTAGAATCGCTTGCCGGCGCGCCTGTCCTTCTCCTTTGAAAGACAGTCGTGCTAGCTGGTTTCCGCTCAAACTGCAAGTACTGTTTGTCGGCGAACATAAGCACTAGGCATAATAATAATTAAAGGTTCGTCGTTAATGTTATTGTTATTATGTTTGGCTGAGCAGCGATGTGAGAATACCGAACGAAATTTACCAGGACGTCCAAGTTTCCGAGATGAAACCAGCGACACAATTGTGGGCCTGTATCATGACTTGCCAGAGATATCTGGGCACGGACGCACGCAGGGACGGATAGATGAACAGACGAACGTCAGTATGAGATATTAAAGGATATCGCCTTAATGTGAAAATCATGAGATTCGGGTGTGACGTACAGCATTAATTGCATGCCACGCTCATGGTGCGCTTTTGGCCAGTGCACGAGCTTGGTATACACTAAACTTTGTGCTGCGTGACAGGACTGAATGACGAACATATATGACAGATGGCAAAATGAAAATCATGACATCGATATGATGTGTGACATGATTTACACGCCACGCTCATGGTGCTCTTGCGGTCAGTTCCCCAGCGCGATATACACTAAATTTGGTACTGCGCGACGTGTCTGTATGATAAACATAAATCACAGATGATAGGATGAAAATCATGACAACACGATTTACCTGCTACGCTCATGGTGCGCTCACGGCTGTTTCAGTGGTCATGATATGCACCAAATTTGGTATTACGCGACGTCACTATATGAGGAACATAAATGAAAAGTGATAGGTTAATATGAAAATCATGACATGTTGTCAGCATGACTTGCATGCCATGCTCATGATGCGCTTGCGACCAGTTCACAGCGTGATATACACTAAATTTCGTATTGCATGACGGGTCTGTATGATGAACATAAATGACAGATGATGAAATGCAAACCATGAAATCCATGCCATCTCATGTACAACATGATCTACGTCCACCAAAATTGGTATTGCGTGACGTGACTGCATGAGGGGCATACATCATAGGTGGTAGCATGGAAATCCTGATATGCGTGTCATTTACGGAATGTATTGCATCCCGAACTTATGGTGCGCTTGAGGCCGTTTCGCTAGCATGATAAACACCCAAATTCGTATAGCGTGACGTGACTGTATACATGACGAACATAAATGACCTGTACTAACATAAAAATCATGATATGCATATTACGTACAATGATGTCAATAATAGTATAGTGGATGTTATAAGAAGTTATAGTATTGTATATGTGAAGAAAGAAAAGTGGACGAAAAAAAATGCTCCCCCACCTCCCCGAAGGGAATCGTGAGGAAATGCGAATGCATTTCTTGCGCCGAGAAATTTCGCCTTCACGGACTTCTGCCATGGCCTTGAGAGGCGCCCAGCCAGCGAACGGTCGAGAGTGAGGCGCGAGCGGACGGGAGAGTGGGGCGCAGGGAGGAGAGAGAGCGAACGGCGAGAGAAGGAGCGGCGAAGCACTGCACCTACCCTCTCCTACACTCTCTCGCACCACATGCTCCGGTTGCTAGGGGCGAGGATAAGCGCGCGCGCCCGCAGCTGTTGCTATGGGAGAGGGAGTGAGAGCGGAGAGATAACACCTGCCGGCTCGCGGACGCCGCCGGGGACAACGCCGGACGCCTCACATAGCCCGACTAAGAAATGCATTCGCATTTAAAATAACTTGCCACCGGCAGGGACCGAGCCTGCGACCGTCGAATAACGCGTCCGATGCTGAGCTACGGTGGCGGTCATCCCACCGTCCACTTTATAGGGTATATATGTGCATTGAAACGTGGGAGCGTCAGTCAGCGTAGCCAGTTTCTATTATGGTGATTGTGGAACACTCTTTTTGCCTGTAGGCGTCACGTAGCCCCTGATCTTATTACCAGTTGGCAGCTGACTAACAATCCCTGGTATACTACCTGAAGGCATCAAGTCTGCCAGAACGAGACCCTCGCTATGAAGGAAAGGAGCGTAAATTTAAGAGCTTGTTTTCTTTGTTAGACACAATAATAATGAGAACTAACAGACAATGATGCCAAGGAAAGTATAGGGGATGTTATAAGAATGCGCACCACTCTATAATCACCCAAGTGTACTTTTGAGGGCAGGAGCTAGTCAAGCTGCTCCTCAGACATCTTTTTTCTCCCAGCCTACCTCATCTTCTTGATGAAAAATACAGGACCTATTATTTTTAATATTCTCAATACTCCGAAATCTTAGGTGAAATTATATCTGGCCACGAGAATATGGGAACCCAGTAAGTGTATTTTAGATGTCTGACAGGCTTTGACCGCCCAAACATGTTTACACAGAAGCACAAACATTCAATACAAAACACCTACGCTTGTTCCTTTTACAACCTCAAAGCTTGTTGTTATAGGCGCAAGCATTCCTTACGAGGTTACTGCCACTGATGGAGGCACGCTTCTTTCGACTGATGATTCTCAGCGTTGAAGATACCCTTTGAACATTGAGAATGCGCTTTTAAAATCGGAGTTAATCGCATAAATCAGACAAAAAAATGTACCTGCAAGTGTTTGCAGGATTTTTTCGGATTCATCCGAAAACCCGGAGCTATATCTATAGGCCATCCTTACCATCTGCCGAAGCATATCAGAGAAACGTAGCGAAAAGAAAAAAAAGAAGGTTCCCACTCACGATTTTCAGATGTCGCGAAGAGACAAGGTTGGCGCGTCGAAGACTTCTGGGAGGAAGAAATCCGCAGCTGCGTCGTACGCGATAAAGTCAACACCGAGAACGGCGGCGGCGAGAACTGGTGGAGTCAAGTGGTCTTACATAACACAGCTGCACTGACGAACCTGCGCGCTTGTCAGAAAAAAAAAAGAAGAAAAAAATCGTTCAAGCTATTTGAGCTGCCAGATTGCTATCGCTGACGCCCACGAGATAATGGGCCTAGGTGTATGAACTGTACAGAGCACGCAGAAGCTGCTGGTAGTGGTGACGTAAATATATTTGTGCTGTTTTCACCGCACCAAGGCGATAGCGCTGGTATCAGTACACACGAGGTTTTTCTTTCTCTCTGTGTGTGTGTGTGCGTGTGCGTGCGTGTGTGTGTGTGTGTGTGGGTGTGTGTGTGTGTGTGTGTGTGTGTGTGTGTGTCTGTGTGTGTGTGTGTTTGTGTGCGTGTGTGTGTGTGTTTTCTGATGCCACAGAAGTAAGAGGGGTAGTTTTTCTCCTCCTCTACGAATCTCTCCGTCCATTCCTACCTTCAGTTTCCGAAAGTATTTGCTCTACGTGAGGTCTTCCAACTCATTAGTACTCAATACCACATGAGTAGCTTTTTAAGAGAGGTCTGCGTTTGAAGGCAGGAGGGCAAGACAAAACATCGAGCAAGGAGCCCACACGTGCGCAACTTTCGGGTGTCGTTGGTTCGTCATTAAAATAAAAGGAGTGAGCGTCTCTTTGTTGATATCATCATCCAGGTTTATTCCTACGGCGCTTGACGTGCACTGCACACGTATAAAAGAAGATACAGACGGAAACTGAAAGAATGTTTTCTTGTTTTTTATTATTGATCCGGTCTCTGTTTTGCGAAATGTGTTGCAACAATTGGTCAAGGTACGGATGGAACGCCATAACTAAGGAGGAACGCTATGAGTTCAACCATGCTTCAGTGTCGACTACGTCCGGACTCGCGTTTTTTCTTCGCAATACAAACAGGTTTTCGCAAGCAACATATGACTGCTCACGTGGGACGTCGCAACCACGACCATAAATGTGCTTATCGCAGTGAATTACTCATGTTTCAGGTGTTTATTGGAGGAAATGCCTTACAGCGTAAGGGGGGTAAAAAAATCTTGCAGGTCCCAGGCATTGTGGGAATCGATATAATGCGAAGCATACATCGCGGAGTTGTATGCACCGTTTGTTTGGCTTTGATACATCATACAAGTGAAGGGCATTCATGTATAACATGACATGTCACTACCGCATGTTTGCCATGAATGCATGCATGTACAGTCCGGTATATACCATGCTAATGAAACGCAGCATTCTGGTCTATAGGCCTACAACGCACGACCTGCCATTTGTGTTCGTCATAAACTGATGTCATTGCATGTCAGTTTTCATATACTATACCAAGTTAATGAAACGTCCGAGAGCGCGCCCTACCATGTCATGTACATCACGACGTACATGAACATGCGCGTCATTGTTTTCGTGTTATGAGCTCTTATTTATGCACGTCATGCGCTAATGCAGTACCACACCAATTTAGCTTTATCGAATTAATTAAAACGATCGTTACTTCGTCAAGACCCGGATCATGTAAATGAATGCTGTAAATGGCATGCATGTAATTCTTTTAATGTTGTTACCTGTCATTTATGTTCGTCGTTCACCGATAACGTACCGTACCAATCTTGGTTTAGCGAAGCGGCCGGAATGGCGCCAAGATCATGTCATACAAATCATGTCCGTACATGACATGCATGCCATAATTTTCATGTTACAACCTATCACTTATGTTCGCAATGGGCTCATGTCACGTCATTCTAATTGCAGTATATATACAGTCAATGAAATGCCGACGAGGGCACCACGACCGTTTCCATGTAAATCAAGCCGTACATGACATGTACGTCAAGCTTTGTCCTTTAGGACCTGTCGTTTATGTTTGTTATCCACTCTTGTCACGCCAAACCAATCTTGACAAATATCAAATCAACGAAATGAATTTGTATGGCTACATTGAACAAAATTTAAGGGGAGATGCGATTCGGAAAAAAAGTTGCGTTAATATGTAGCCTAGGGCAATGAAACTTTTGCTGTATATATAGGCTTTTATGCTGATTTCAAATATGTAATTTGTTTTATAGTAAGTCGTACAGTTTTCGTTTTGTGCCAGGACAATGTTCAAAGTATAGTTCGTTTTGGACAAACTTTTTATGCCACTAAACTTTTATGGTTCTGAGCGATTAATGGCTCATATTGCTCCACATTAACTGTAGAATGCAAATAACTATCAAGAAAGTGCGTATAAAACATTTTGATGGTCAAGAAAAATTTTAATGCGATAATTCTTAGAATCATCAGCCCATACTAACTGCTTACTTTAAGTTCGTAATTATTATACAGGCGATATGAAGTTTAAAAAAAAATACTTGCACCCTTCACATGGTAAAGAATATGTGGGGAAAATTTCATCCCGATCGGGCTATCATAAGTACCAAAATCATGATGTCTAAACTCAACAAGTTGCCCAAAAATGGATCTTGAGAAAAACGCATTTGAAAGGTATAAGTGAAAGCTCAACTGTGCAGAAAAGATTTGTCATTTAAGATGATTTAATCCATCATGACAGCTTGGCAATCATGGTTATTTTGAGCATGGGGCTTTAGTGAACCACTCATGCGAAATGCAATGGCAAGCAGCCAGGTGACAATTTCCAGGGCACTCTAGAAAATGAGCACCTTTTAGTTTTTTTTAGTTGCCACCTTGTGCTCTTTAAAAGCGATTTTAACCTACTTCGAGTTTAATTCCAATCTTCAGTTGTTTTGTCGTGAAAGTAGAGAAATTAAACTTGTGAAAGCTAATAAAAACGAAAAATATGTATTTTTTGGAGAAAAATCTTGCGTTTTTCGACTCGCGTCTCGCCTTAAAGGAACACTTCATACATCGAATATCCAGGAGCGCGAAACGCCGAAAAAGTTGGCTTTCTTTCAGGAAAAGTTGTTTGTTTTTGTTCTTGATGATGATGATGATAATGAAAACTTTATGTCCAGAGAAGACGTATGTCCCGCGCCACCCGGCTAGTTCCACGTGGGGACTTGGTTTTGTTTTTAACTGAAGAGGGCTTGCCCGCATAATGTGGAAGCGCGAGCAGTGCTAAGGCGCACTCAAGGCAATGGCAAGCAGCCCGCACCGGCGACTGCAAACCACGGATTAAAAAGAAAAAAAAGAAAATGAACGCGTATCGCCGTGAAGTTGCATTTTTTGCATTACCGTAAAGAAGTGCCGTGAAGCTATCTTGCGCACCAAAGGGTTTGCACTGAAAAGGCGGTAAATTGTTTCAACATCTTATATCCAATTATACGATATACCAAACAGGCCCCTTTTCTTCTTTATATTTTTTCTTTTTTCATTTTTGTGGAGTTCGATATTTGCCGGTTTGACCGAAGAGAGAGAGAGAGTACCGGGCATCACATGTCAAAGCCAGCCTATCCTACACATACACATTAAGTAACAACTCACAGAGTCCCTACGCATTCACTTCAGACGACTCGAAGGTGAAAGAACCATATTTTTGTTTTTTTTATTCTCAGTCAAAGTATTGACCCTACCCCGCCACCCTTCGAAAGCTTTCTGCGCCTAACGCGTGTTTCGCACTGCCTCCAAGATGGGAGGGACATTAACCGGTTTTGAATACCCTCCTCGATCAGACTATATTTGACCAAAGTATGACGTCATGGGATGACGGCATCATGTCACATGACGCCACTGCGACCTCGTGATGACGTCTCAAATTTTCGCTCTCAGTGCCGTCGTCGTGACGCCATATGGTGACTTCATCAAGTGATTATTTTTTGCATCACGCGTCCCCGACGCCGCGGCACACCGATGTTCAAATTTCGCGTTGGAGAGACATTTAAGGCTTTCACCTTAATAAACGAAGTAGGCAGAAAACACAAATTTCTGAAAAAAAAGGTTGAAATTTGTGGAGATAGGTTTGCGCGAAGCTTACTCTACGATCGCGACCGGGAAGGACGCTACGTTCTCCACCGCCGTAGCGTACGAAGACGCGCACGGGTCCGTCAACTATCCGAAACGGCGCAGAAAAGGCACTCGAGGCCGATTGTGAACAAACACGGGTTTATTAGCCCTAGGTACAGCACAGATGGAGAATCATGGGCTTCCAGGCCGACAAGGGAACTCCGCAAGACCGACCCAGTGTACGCTTGCCGGCGGCGCTACGACTATCACACAAAAGGACAGCAGTCGAGCGCACAGACGAGAAGCCGCCTGCTAGAGCAGCGCGGCAACCTCTCGTGCAGGCCTGTGAGCATCTCTCCCGCGCTGGGTTGCCACTGACTTCCGAGTGAATGTCGCCGAACGACGAGCAAAAATGCGCCAAAAGTCGCCATTTTTTTTTAAATGTCGCCAAAAAAGTCGCCACTCCAGATATGTGCTGCGTGCCTAGTAATAAAAATTGCCAGTTATGCAGAGCCCCGTACAATACAGCACCACTCATAACCCTTAGATTACATTGACGTTTTTTAATGCCAGTCGCATCGCCCGCTTCTTCATGGGAGTGCTGGGTGCGCCTGGTTCCCCGTCTAGCCGTGAAATCGGATTGATGGCGCAATGGTTAGCAGCCGTTATGAATGGAACGCTCATGATATCCTTCCATCGCAGTCGGCTTGTTTCAAAGGTCAAAGTGTGCTAAACCTTGAGCAGAAAGAGCGAAAGCGTTGTTTGTAGACAGCTTTACGTCCCCATACGTGAATTATAAGGTTTATTCACGATAGAAGTCTTACAGGAATCAATCATTAGGGATTCTTATACATTCTGAGTATGAACTAATATGATATCAGGCCCCACTGCCCATTTCTTATAGTCACGTGTCAGTTCGATGCATCCGAGGCATAAAATAGATGGACAGGTAGACAATATGAAATGTTATGCAGCAATTGTTTTATTGCACACGCCCAGCGAGAACAGGGGAAAATACCTGAATACATTTTTTATTGTACATAAATATCCCTCCATAAAAAAATTCACAGCATATCCACGGAGTGAATGATGATGAGTGGGCGAAGCTCCGGAGGTTCGTCGGTAAACCGTGAATCTTCCGTGAATTCTGGCCAGTACATCATCAACGACGTGAGGTCGGGCGCGTTTATACTAAAGGGTCGATGAGAGTCATGGCGGCTTGCAGCTCACTTTAATTTTACATGTACGCTGTGAATTTTTATTGTTTAATCACGCACAGGAGAAATCTCACACAGGCGCTACATTGGAGGTCAAAATCCAGTGCCTATATATACGGGGTGGTAGTGAACGGTTGTGCAGCGCGGGCAGTCGGCGTAGGAGAGAGGGGGGAGCGTAGGAGAGGAGAGGGTGCGGGCGCCCCTAAAATCGGAGAGCAGCTGCACCGCCAACGCCATCTAGCGTACCTTCACCCAACCGCCATATTGTGCACATGTCTATGGGACAGCGCCCTCTCGGAAACGAGACGAGAAATGGAATGCGTACAGCGCCACCTAGTATATCGTCACCCAACTGCAGTTTGCATGCATCTCTATGGGACAGCGCCCTCTATTGTACGATAAGGGAACACTACGGGGTACAGAGGATGGTTGACGATCGACGACCGACGCCCGACGCCGCTCGACAACCGGCCAGGTCTCGCCATGAGGAGCTTCGCCCCTAATATCTCGGCCATAAATATCCCTGGGTACGTGACCCGGATGCACTTCCAGGATTTCACGGAAGAAACATATTGGTAAATGCTGTAAGCCCCAGAATAGTTCGCCGTCATTTGGCGAAGGACCTCCTCCGGAACGACGTAGTTTGTTGACGCCTTTTGGTGCAGACGAAGACCAGATTTGATCCTTAACCCTTTGTTTCCCCCCAAACAGTCTGCGCAGTGCACGCAACCGAAGTTGATATTTTCAGGCTGTTATTCCTCAATGTAATAGCTGGAAAAAGCCTTATAACAATATATGTAGACTTTACAAACATTTTATTACTGCCACGTTTGTTGCAGCCAGGAATGAGAAGTTGTAAATCGAGGACCATGCACTGAACTATTGAAAGCTTTCAAGAGGCAGGAAACATTTGAAAGCAGCTGATTTTTTCTGCATCAACACACAGGTAAACTGTGTTCTTCTCCACAGTTGATGTTCAGATCCTTCTTCATCCCAGCGCCATATTTTTTTGTTCATCTGAGTCGATGTAAGTTCCACTTCTTCATCCTCAGTGTCTGTAGAGCTTTCTCTATCCGTACACAGCTGTCTCTCCGGCGGAATATACTCTCCTTTGCAATTTGTGTCTTGCAAGTTTCCATCTTCGCTTCCACTCGAATATTGATTTTGAAAGAGAATTTGTTGAAAGAGAAATCGTTGCCTGCGCAATGAAAATCCTTTTGAAAGCTTTGAGGGGGCTCTAAAACTTTTTTTGCAGTAAATTAATAAAAAAAGAAAGATAACTGCGAAGCACTGCAAACTGCGGTACCGTTTTTCGGCCTATCCGGAAAGCTGGACTAGTGACACGGACACGTATGCAAGCCTAAAGTGCACATAAAGTTGTCAAGAATAATTGATACAAAAATACCACAACCTAGGCTCGTTCCTTAGGCTGCGCTAAAAATAATATAGGCATTTATAACTAAATATTACAATTAATAAGCAAGGAGGAGGGTGAAAAAAAGTCACAGCATATCCACGGAGTGAATGATGATGATGGGGCGAAGCTCCGGAGGGATCATCGGTAAAACCGTGAATACTCGGAGTAATTCGCCCAGTATACGACGAGATTATTAGAAAACCATAATCTGTCGCATACATCGCAGCTGTGGCCGAACGTAACGTCGAGGAAGTCCCGCTTGAAACGCGCGTCAGCACCTTCGGGCCGAGCTCGCCTGATGCGTTTTGTGGCCACTTCACGAGCTCTCACAGCCTCGGGATCTGCCTGTCGATACGAGCGCTTTCGCGCCGATTCCCTGTTCCTCAAATTTTGAAGATTCGCTTCGCGCCGAAGCCGTGCCGCTTCCGCCTCTCGTTCTCGTACAGCAGGATCTTTGCGCCGTCGCCGCAGTGCCGCTGCCTCACGTTCACGAACGGCAGGGTCTTCGCGCCGCCGCCGCGCAGCCTGCCGAGAAGCCTCGGCCTCGCGGGCTCTCGCCTCGGTACTCTGCCTGCGAGCGCGCGCTGCCGCCGCCTTCCGTGCCCTCCGCTCCGAAGCCTTGTCTTCCATCCGGCGACTCCGAGCGAAAGAGAAAGCGCACCAACAGCGAGCGCCTTTTAGTATTATAACACCCCCTAGCGGTACACCGTCGCACTAAATCGAACCATCTCGAACGATCGCACGCATCCGTTGAGAGGCGCGCCAACTCGCGTCATCCAGGAACCGGATTCGTATTAAAACTCTTACATGTAGACATACTAACGCCATCTAGTGAGCACTTCAGAAACTACAGGTGACAACAAACATCGGAAGAAGGACATACCCACGCCCTAAGGAGCTTCGCCCCTAAAAGCCCGGAACTCATCATCTTTGGCGGCCGCACGTGATGCCCATGTTTGCAATGAAAGATGAACTGAAGTACGGCACCAGTAGCGTCATCTATCATGCATAAGTGAAAGCTTGGACTTCCACGTTTGCGGCAGCTAGGATTCATGGGTCCCGTAGGGAAATTTTGAGGAAAGAAAAATTTTAACAAAACTGCCATAAATGGGGAACCTGGGATATAAAGGGTTAAGGTGGACTCCAAAAGGTCCGGCTTCATCTTATGGCGGGGCTCCGTTTTAGTCAATGTTACATGAGAAAAGACTCCCTCCCCTTCGGCATTTGAGATCGGAAGTGTCGGGATCTTGATGGCTCCAGCGACGGCTGCTTGACGGCTGCTGCTGGTGGGGGGCTCATCTATAAATGAATAGAATGCACTAAAAATAAAAAAAAGCTGCAACAAGTTTAATGTGATCATGCTTAACTTCCGTTGCACTTTCACATTGAACTTGAACAGCGAAAAAAAAAGAAAACACGGTCACGGAAAGCAAGCACACAGACAAGCGCATGTCCTGTGCGTTTGCTATTCAGGGCCTTGCTTTTTTGCGCTGTTTAGTTTAAGTATGAGTAATCATTTAGAACTGTCAGCTACTTCCACTTTCAATCGGTGAGGCGACTTTCAGGCGCAAACTCATGTTGTCACGTTGCATTCCGACTTCCACTGTCGTTTTTAAAGTTTACTTCTGGATTTCGCTTACGGTATGCACTTCGCTTTCTTTTGGGGCCAAATTCACAAAACTTCTCTTCCGTAAGTGTGTTTTCCCATCAGTCAAGCGGCTTCGCTAATGATATGTCCCGCATAGTGATTGGCTGTAATGAAGTCTCACAAAACTTTTTTTACTGTAACACGTTTCTGTGAATACTTGCTCAGGTCTACACTTCACTGTCTGTTATAGCTTAGCTGCTAAAGACCTCTGAGAATGAAATGAGCTTGATCAGAAATATTCGTGATCATTGCTGCAGCAGTGGCCGGAGAATACCCTGGGGGGACATGTCGGGTACTGAACATTTCACCGTCAAGGGACGGGCGAAGAGGCGAAAAGCTTCACAATACGTAAATCCCAACAGGATGAGTCGTCTTCTTTCTTTGTCAGCCCAGTAACAATTTCGTGGTTTTGGTATAGCCGGCTCTGACGTAGCCTACCTTCCCATATTTTTACGTCCAAATTATCGAAACAAAACGGTTGTAATTTAACACTCGAGGCATGCTCCCTACAATGCAGTGAAGCCGCGTGAAAGTCTGCGTGTGAATGATCTTCTTTACCGGTATGGCATGGCAATGTAAACTTTATTAAGGTCCTGCAGAGCATGTCTCAACACGTAGCGGGCCACTCCCACGTTGGGACTGGAAGGCCAAGCCTCTCCGCCGCATCGTGGGCCTGCTGGACCGCCCAGAGTTGGTCGGCCAGAAGGAGGCTACGGAGGGCCGCATCCCACCTGGCCAAGTTGTTATCGACTGTGGAGTGTGACTGGGCGCACCTCCAGAGCATATGTTCTAACGTGAATATTTCTCCGCGTGAGAGACAAGAGCTGTCGGCATACGTATCTGGATAGATCGTGTGTAAAAGACACGGTCTGAGGGCCTTAGCTCTATTGAGCCGGCGGATTTGAAAGAGAGTAAATTCTGCGTGCGAGACAAAATTATTCTGTTATCTCGTTGCAGGTAGGAGTGTCCCTATTTCTGATGGAGTCGCGTCCATGCTGCCCAGGGGTAGCGCGGTAGGTTAGGTCACGCGCAGTCCCATAAGCCGACTCATTGAGGTTGGGGGGAACACCCTCTATCTGGCCCTGATGGGCGGGGAACGAACAAATTAAGTGGTGTGCTATTTCCTTGCCCTCGAGGAGCCGGAGGTCCTGCTCAGAAATAACGGCTTTTTCAATTGCTCTTACTGCTGATCTCGATTCACTATAAATTGCGTCTCGCGTGTTGTCAAGCAAGGTTACTGCGTTTGCCCTGTGTTCGGTAGTTTCTGAGTTCCTGGCCCGGACCGAGACAGCATTGGCAATTGGTTGGCGGTTACAATTGTTAAAGCTTGGCGTCCTCTATATGAGGCAGCGTAGTCCTTCGCTTCCTGCACTTGAGAACGCCAGGGAAGTTGGAATTGGGCGCGGGGAGGAGTTGCTATTGCTAGGAAAACAAGACTCGTGTTATTTTTGGCAGCCCGTAAAAGGGAGAGAATATTAGACTCTCGTCATAGAGAAATAGTGGGGAGCAGCAATTCTCACTGTGTAGTAACTGTCACTCATGGTGGAGGACGCATCAACCGCGATCTGCGCGTATGGCGATGGGAAGAAAGAGCGTGGTTCAGCGTCCCTGGGAAAGGAGCAGGAAAATGGAGAAGATAGAGAAGCTAGAAAGCTTGAAGCAACGTCACTAGCCGGAGTCCGTACATCTGCGACATACACTGACTTAGCGACCAAGGCTACACAATGAGCCTTAACAGCGACCGCAAAAAAGCCCCCTTGCGGACGCCAGCAGAGGAAAAGGGAGAGAGAGTTCGCTTGGGCAGTGAAGTTCGCCTCCTGGCAGCAAAGTAGCACGACAGTTCACTTTTGATAAAAATGGCGGAATTAAACGCACTAAAAGTACCACACTATTACACTTAATGATAGAAAACACTGGATTGTGTATATATTTACAACAGTAGACATCTACAAGACGCTTCAGGGTCGGTCGCTCGTCTCTGCACACACTCTGTCATCGCTCAACTCGTTCTTTGTCCCGACTTTGTCCGTTGTCACAAACTCTTTTGCACGCGAACCCATGAATGCCACAATACACACAGAAATGTGATAGGTACTGCGCCACACACACGCGCGCACCCGCAGAGGCGGTCTGCAGGTGTTGTGTAGACTAGGCGCCGTCGGCCGTATTTGGTTCATCGCGCCTAATTCCCCCCTCGCTCACTTCGTACAGCCGCCCATGCTCGTTAGCCAAGGAACATCCCTTTGGTGACGCTCACAGTAGGTATAATACAGAAAGTAAAGCCTTAAGAAAAGGGTGGGAAAGGAGTGCAAACGCTTAAACTTTGTTCTCCCCAGTTGCAGAAAGAAGCCATTTGAAACGTTAGTAAAAAGCGATGATTGGCCGTAGCCCCGAATACGGATGCACTATTAAAGCGCTACATATAGAGAAAATGTGGTGTACGCTTATCCTTATTCACTTTTCAATTCGTAGAGGAATGAGTGACGTAGCCGCACTGACGCATTATTTCGAAGTGGCCCTCTTTGTCGAGAAGATACCGCTCAAGTCTATCATAGTCGAACTCTTCAAATTTTCCGCCGTGTTCCTTCGGTATAAAATCGGAAGGAATGACCCCGCACAGCTCAGACAAGCCACCCTTGAGCAAGTGCACCTGAAAGAAAAAAAAAAGAAATATCTTGGTTGGCAACACATTAGTTTTGAGGCCAGATATGGAAGCCACATATAAGCCTCGAACGTGGCTTTTGCGCTGGTACAAAGTTTAGTCCAGTATAGTCTAGTAATGTCTAGTAATATATATTTTCGCTAACAAGGTTAGGCTTTGCTATAGTGTTCTCCTGTCCATTGGCCTGTAAAGTCTTACCAGGGTCTATTAGCGGCTAAGACAATGCCGAAGTCTCGTTCAAAAGAGTGGTAAGCTGGGCTAGTTGGTATGGATGCATAATAATAAACAGCGCGAAAAAAAACGAGAGACAAGAAATTGGGGGACCCTTAAACTTCGCCCTTAAGAGTTGAACGCGATAGCGATATCCTCTCCCTAGTGCGTACTTAAACCGCTTAGTGCATACTGTGTAATGGGTAGCATGCTTTAAACCTCGAGCAATTATGCGCGGGAAATGCGGGAAATGTTTTCGAACTTGGCATGCACCCACTACGTGGTCTTAAGGGAATACGCGCAGTAACGTGTCTGCCTTTTGTAATGAGTGGACGGCTTTGAACCACAATGTCGTTATGGTATTCACATCTTCTGATGACCGATGGCAATGTACGCTTGTACCACGCCATATTACTGCGATATTACATGTTGTATTGTGACGCCTGTATACAGGACGCGTGTGTTTGTAAAGCATGAAAGTTATGTTCACTGCATCTCCAAGCAGAGGAAGTTATTTTAGATGCAATCCTGAGCAGAAGCGTGGCTGTGTGGTAGAACACCTGCTTGACGCGCAGACAGCCTGGGTTCGATCCTCATTCACACCAGGAAATTGTTATTATTTATTTTATTTGCATCTTTCACGGACAAGATGAGTTTTCGCTCACAACCAATGACGCCGACACCGACGCCGACACTGGAATTTCTGCGAAACGAGCTTTTTAACGCTATCGCGTTAAAAGGGCGAGAGCTACGCAGGACAAGCGCTGACTGCCAAATGAAACATTTAATCCGCATAGCCCATGGTTAAATAACAAAGCTGCATACCACGTGTAAGTGAGAGGCCGGATCAAAAACAAGATACAAAAAACAAGATACAACCGAAAAGTTGAGACAAAATTGAAAAAGCTATCTGCGTAAGTTCACATAGTCAGGCACGTGAATAAAGTACCTTCCTTGCAGCACGTCTGTGGTATACCCAGTGTGACCCAGTGTGGTATCCCACTATCATTTGAACTTGTGTATATTGGGCAGACGGGCAGACGGGGCGCTGCGTTAATGTGCGCCTGCGTGAGCACAACAATTCTTTAAAGGCCATGCTAGCTCGCACTTGTCGATGCACTGTCGCGATTGTGGTTATGTTCCTCTGTTATGGCACAGGGGGGCAAACGCAGCGGGAAATTGTGGAAGCTGCCCACATCAGTGCTCTGTCCGACGCATGAGTCGCTCGGCCCTCGATTGCCTTGCTCGCCAAAGAGCTCGAATATGCGAACTTACGCAGATAATTTTTTTCTAATTTTGTTTCAATTTTTCTGTTTTGTATCTTGTTTTTTGTATCGTGTTTTTGATCCGTAGCTAAGTAAACTGAAGCTGGTTATGTATTATGAAATGGAAAACGCGTGAATTTTACACAGGGACAAAACAAAACGACACGGCCAAGCATTGACTTTCAACTGAATGTTTTGTTGCATGCGAAGGGTATATATGTTACAGGGTTTATATGTGATTACGCCAAGAAATCATGTCACGCTTTAGTGTTTCTTTTGATAAAATTTCCCGTAACATATATAGCCATCGTGTCGAATAAAAATTTCCGTTTAAAGTCGGCGCTTGTCCGTGTCGTTTTCTTTTGTCCTTGTGTGAAATTCGCGCAGAATATATTTCATGATTCTAATTAGCAACCTTTATCTGATCAGAGAGGCCCAGTAAAACAATAAACTGAGTCATATCTGCGCAAACCCTGACAATTAAATTTGCATAAAAGAACGCATGGAGCTCCGCGTAGTGCAACGAAGAATAGGGCGCGCAACACCTGGTGTCACAAGCCACTTACCCGTCCCTTAAGTTTTTTCGATAGAAATGGCTTCACGAGTAAGTTGAATATCCCTTCAAATACAACGGGAGTGTTCACTATGTAGAATGCCTTAGGGCGCAACGGGTAAGTGTCCTGAAAAAGACAAGCAGTTGGATGAGAACAATGAAACGATAATCATCAACAAATAACCATGATTACCAACTGCCGCTTCACCATGTTGTTTTCTTCCTACTTTTGCATTGAAGTCTCCCATGATTAGGGCGTACTGGGTGCGTCCTTTTTTCATTGCTTGTTCAATATCTTCGTATAGCTGTTCTACTTGTCCGTCGTCATGACTGGATGTGGGGGGCCTATACCTGCACTAATTTGACTTTGTAACGCCTGTTTAGTTTGATCACGAGGCTCGCTACCCTTTCGTTGATACCAGAGAGCTCTTCAATGTTGTCTGCGAGGTCTTTCTGAATTAAAAACCCTACTTCCCATTCTTTCCTTTCAGGAAGTCCTCTATAGCACATCACGTGTCCGTTAGTTAGTACGGTATATGCTTCCCAGTTCTTCTAAGATCGCTAAGGCCAATAATATCCCATTTAATTGTCTTCTAACTCCTCAAGTAACTCTTATAGCCTAGCTTCGATTGATAAGGTCCTTGTGTTAAACGTTCCAAGGGACACTTTCCAGTGGCGGCCTTTTCAAGTCCAGAAATTTTTAGTGCCCTCTGCAGCTTTACATGTCCGACCGCAGCCATGGTCGGTAGTTCGGAAGCTGTTGGACTCTGAGGGCCAGGGAGTAGTTGCGAGGTTCATCTGGGAGGCCAGTTACAGCCCCAGGGAGGCCAATTCCTGTTCTGGTGAGGGAGTGAGCGTATTGAGACAGCGCAAGAAGTGTATGCCAGTTAGGTGCCCCGCGAGCGCCCAAGTGTCACTCACAAGGAGGCGCTAACAATCACTCCTACTTCTACCTTTCCCCGTCTTGATTAAACAAACAGACAAACAAAAAAAAACAAATAAACAAACAAAAATTGGTGCGACGAGAATCCGAACACGTCACCCTGTTACACGTTTTCGCTTACACGTTTTTCAGTTCGCATTGTGGCGCGTAGCTGTATTTTCCTGCCCAAATAAACGACCACTGCCTGTGTTTGGTAGCGTCGGCGAGAAAATCGAAAAAAAAAAGAAAACTAAATATATACATGCCTCGGTCAGGCCTCAGGTAATTTTTTCACGCACCCATGCCAATGTAACAGAAAAAAAAATGCCACGTACTGTGGGTATAGTACCTCAGACTTTCGTGAAGCATCTCAAAATCTATCACCACAAGCTAAATCCGGCACAACAAAGTTACGACCCATAATATCAGAGGTTGTGCTTTGTTTATAGGATTACTGTGCAACAAAATATAGATGGCATCATATTGCACATTTCGTCACTGAAATGCATAGGGTGCCGAATAGGGCGATTTCCGGCTATATAGCGCAGTGGGAAAGGAAATTGAGAAAAGCAATTAACGAGCATGAATTTTTTGAAAGCCATTAGATATGCCAAAACATTTATTCATGCTTATTCAGCGAGAAAAAGGTTGCAAGAAAAAAATAACAATCCTTGTTGTTCGCATGCCCAGCTTGAACGTGCATTGTAAAATCTTTTTCCCGTCTGTTTTCTATACTGCTTCAGGGATGGCAGCATTTTTTTTAAATATTAAGTGCGTGTAACTGTGGGAATTAATCGGGCTGTGTCACATTCTCAACTGGGTCTCTTGCGCACGTAATAAAAAATGCTAATCGGAATGTGCCAAATACGGCACGCCATGCAATAGAGGGTTAGACCTACTTGAGCAAGGGCGATAATCAATCCCAGGAATCTCGGTGTCATCTGGATGATATGGTGCATTCCTACTCCGGCAAAGTCAGCGACACCCACAATTCCTCGTATCTGTGTCTCCTCCTCAAGAAGAGCGCACTCCACTCCCATGAAGACGCTCCTGACCAACTCATTGAAAGAGCAAATACTGCTGTTCCAAGCTCCTGCAAATGCAATGATAGAAAGCACCCCGTGTTTCTCGGGAATACTATCACTCGGTTTGATTACATGCGTTTGAGGGGGAAAACAGGAAGCAAGAAAATTTCAAGGGTGAAGTTACCAATCGCCGTTACAAATGCAATAAGGGCCCTTTGGCTACACATTCTCTAGCATTATTGCGCCATAACGAAAAGGATGTGATGTGTCATGCTGTCTTTCTGTTCCAGTTACTGCACGTTACGACGCACTTAGCTGGGACACTGCACTTGCCACTAAAAGGGTACCGAGGTGAAGCGCAAACAGAATTAAAGGGAAAACATCTCACCGAATCTGATCAGTCCTACGGCCCTTCCGTGGGAGTCTCGGCCGTTCGACAACAGGAGCAGTTTATGCTCCCGTGTGATTGTCTGGTAATCCATAGCCGAGGGCAAGAAATTATCGTAGTACTCGGGAAGGCTGGTGTGAATGCCAAAGAAACTTTTCAAAGATTTCAGGGCGCCGTCGACCCTGTACTTTCGGGCTCGCAGGAACATAAGGAGAACGTAATCGGGCGGAGGTCGCAGGTCGGGTTCTTCTGAAAGAAAGAAGACAACGTGGCAGTTCAAAAACCAGCAGGATGACGGCTCGATGAAAATTACATGCTTGTTTGCGTGTCATCCTCGTGTTGTTTATTTTCCGAAGTGCTTCAGTTCGAGCTTCGTCATCTTTGTACGGTTGGTCGTTATACGCATCACACGCCGCTTTTGTTTAAAACGCGCCCCTGTTTCACCGCAGGCCTACAGATATTTTTTCAAAAGCTTTCAAACTGCAGCAATTCGTATTCGGTGACTAATGTTTGTTTCTACAAGTGTAGGCACAAAAAGGTGCCTACAGGTGTAGGCACCTAGTGCTACAAAAAGCACATGGTGTCAAGTTTCCTTAGAAGATAATTCAGATTTATTTCACGGTTAAATCACAATTGATGCCATTTCATTAATGTATTTTCCCATGTGCTTAACATTTATTTCCCCTTAGAGTACATCTTTGATTCCCATTACTTCACCTTGATTCACATTCGATTCATCTTGAGCACCTAAGGATCACCCGTGATCCACATTGCATGCTGTTTTGATTCCAGTTACATAAGATTTGGTTCGCCTTCAGTTAACCTTAATTCTCACCCGGGTAATCGGCAATGCGCCACACGTTACTTGTGGTACGAGTTGGGCTCACAATGCCGGACGCCGGATTTTTCGACTGAAGAGCCCCGTAGAGCTTTGACCTTAATAGCTTCAATGGAAACATAAAACGCATTGCAGTTGCCGCAGTTTTGAGGAGTTGTGTCTGTGTCCTTTCATGTCTGTCGTAAAGTACGTGTCCTTTTAGACTGTAACTGCGCAGGGAAGGCTATGGTACTTCCCTCCCCGCATCGCTATAAATAAGTTTGTTTCTTTCTGCTCACTACTGAAGCATTTTTTTTAGGAAGGAGAAGGAAAAAGAAGGATTCTCTCGATTCTTTTTGTATTGCGTACGGAAGGTTTACGACAATTTCTTGTCGGTTGTTGGAGTGAGCAAGATCAGTGGTGCAACATACCTTGCAGAAGTTCCCGAAACCTGTTCAGGCTTTCTTTTATTACTTCGGGGGTTTCCCCGAGCTCTTCCCTCGCCGCAACTTCGAGTTCTTCTTTCATTATGTGGTTCAGAGGATACACGAGGCCAGAAACTGTTGACTGCTCAAAAAAAAAGAAAAAGAAAATAAAAGAAAGGAAGAAAAATCAGGATAAAAATTCTGTAGCCGCTAGTGCCCATTGGGAAGGCAACCATTTTTCACTGATCACAAAATTCCCACTTCACCCCTCAAATCCACTTCTCACGATCGCCACGTGGGTGCCATCTTTAGCGCATCGGCGCTGAACTCTCTCTCTTGACCAAGTGAATACACGATTAGTTGTGTGATGCGAGTTTAGGTTAAGCAGACGCCGTGTTCAGGTTTTTATCCGGCCTTCTTGAAGACCATCTTCATCGCTTTTGTGCCCCAAACCTTTGCTCAGGAGGATCTCTTGGTGCGCGATGCTGTATTTATGGACTGTACTTGGTGTGAGCCAACTTGCTGATATGACACCTATTCGCGTACATTTGCAATGTCTAAAGCCAGGCTTCCAGCAAGCCCACAGCCAAGAAAGAAAGCCAAGGGGTGGTGGTGCAGAAGTGGGATTAATGCGTTGGTGTAGGCATGAATTGTGGTGAGAGTGAAGAACAGGTAATAACTTTGTCATTAGTATATGCGATAAAAATTTTATAAGTTTCTGGAAAGCCCATTGCAAGGTTATCTTACATGTCTAAAAATGAAGGCGCTAATTAGAGCTGCTAAGATATCGTGAAGCCATCCGGGAGAGGAGGAGCTTTATGTTTATCGCTTTACCTTTTCCCCGTGACTGACGCATCCGGCTTCCATAATTAGAGAAATTACGGATGCTTTGTACACAAGCCTAATCGTGAGAGTTTATTCACAGCCACTTGCGCTTACGCCTATGTGTTCATTTATCCATCATATCGATGCAAGACCACTAGCAGAGAGCAAGATCTTGGGACCTTGGCCCAATAATTCGTGCTTGCACACGGTCGGAAGTTCAACCCCCAGTCAAGAGATAATTGTGTGTTCTGTAAGGGTGTCCTATTTTCACTCGAGAGAATAGGACATCACTTCTCCAAGATCTTGTAGTGGATAGCCAGTTATCTACTGTTGGCCTAATTAAATGAAGCTTGTTGTCGGTCTGGGCATCCCACACACGTTGCCAGTACATTGTAATGATTTTACGTATACAGGGTATCATGTCCAATACAGTGACAGCTATGGATGATTTGGCAGTGTTTTTATTAGCGCACGTAGCAGTCTTGTCAGCCAGCACGTTGCCCACAATACCACAGTGGCCTGGCACCCAGCATAAAATGGCATGCTGTTTAGACCCATATATGGTGCACAGCAGGGAATACAGCGATAAGATAATAAGAATTCTGGTCTTTTTAAGACTTTTGAAAGCATTGACAACACTTGAAGAGTCTGTGAATATCACTGCTTCTGGTATCTTTAGTTCCTAAATGTGTTTTTAACAGTCGATATTATCGCGTACGCCTCTGCTGTGAAATTGCTTATGTTAGGGTGCAAAATGTCAGAGTCGGAATAAGATGGACCGACCGCTGCGTAAGGTACACCATCATCAGACTTTGACGCATCTGTAAAGAATTATGGTCACGAGTATTTATGCTACAGCTCTAGCAATCCGGATATGTGCAGCCGGGATATGCTTCATGACATCTGCAAAGTATGTATCACGGTCTATAATTTACTACTGCCAGGGAAGGATCTGTTTTGCAGGAGCCATCACACGGTGTTCAAGAAGTGGGACTCCAATTTCTTCCACCAGACTTCTTATATGCAGTGAGAAAGGCTCTCTCATTGCAGCATGGTCATGGAAAAGACGATAGCATGACAATGCATGTATGGCGTGATATGTGGGATGTGCGCAATTTGCACTCATCTTCATGAAGTACACGAAGGTCGTGTATGTTCACTGCAAATGGAGCGACGACTCATTCGACTCTACATAACGACGTTCTACGGGACTTATGCGACAGTACACTTGTAGAATGGTGAATTCCCAGATGACGGACAGGATCGAGAATCCTCAATGCGCTCGGTGTGGCAGACTGATAGACTATGGCTCCGTAGTCTAGGAATGTGCGTATGAGACTGTAGAGATTTAGGAGACATTTTCTGTCACGGCCCCATTTTGTACGGGATAGGACCTTCAAGATGTTTATTAATTTTCATATACTTGTTTCCAAGATATCTTATGTGTGATGCAAAGGTTAGCTTAGTGTCTTAGGATAGCTTAGTGTTAGCTTAGTGTCAAAGATTAGCCCTAAAAATTTATGCTGTTTACAGATAGAAGATGACACTGTAGGTCTATGTCGGGACCGGGGAGCAAGCTTGTCTCTCGAAAAAAGGACGCATGTATTTTTTTAGCATTAAGGCTGAAGCAATTATTGTCCGCCTATTTGGCCACTTTGTCTAGATCGAGCTGAACCTTTCGTTCACACGTCGCCAGGTTGCACGGTTTAAAGCATATCTGTACATCATTGACGTACGTGCAATAAGATATATTGTGTGGGATGTACAGACACAGGAAATTCATATTAATAGTAAGAAGTGTGCAGGTGAGGACACCACCTTGTGGTACTCCTGTTTCCTGAACAGATGTTCGTTATAGCAAGTTTCCCACTCGGACACGGAATGTGCGATCCGACAAGTAACGCTCTATTATATCTAACATACTACCTCATACACCTAAATGGGACAAGTCCCTCAGTATTCGGAGCCACCTAAGTTGTGTCGTACGCTTTTAAATGCGAAGCATTTCTTAGCGAACTTCGGCGACTTTGAGCGTATCTATCTATCTATCTATCTATCTAGCCGCCTACGACTTCGTGCTCTCCTGGCCGTATCGTTAATGGGATTTATACCAAATTTGGTATGACATAACATGACTGTATGACGAACATAAATGGCTGGTCATATCATGAAAATCATGAATAACTTGTCATGAAAAGTATGATTTACATGCCACGCTCATGGCGCGCTCGCGGCCGTTTCGTTAGCTTGATATACACCAAATTTGCGATTAAGTGACGTGACTGTATGACGAACATAAATGACAAGTGGTAATATGAAAATCATGACTTCATGAGCGACATGACTTGCATTCCACGCTCATAGGGCACTCGCGGCCGTTTCGTTAGCTTGATATACACCAAATTTGGTACTGAGTGACATGACTGTATGACGAACATAAATGACAAGTGGTAATATGAAAATCATGACTTCATGAGCGACATGACTTGCATTCCACGCTCATAGTGCGCTCGCGGCCGTTTCGTTAGCTTGATATACACCAAATTTGGTATTGGGTGACATGACTGTACGACGAACATAAATGACAAGTGGTAATATGGAAATCATGACATGTCATGTGCAACATGACTTGCATGCCACGCTCATGACACTCTCGTGGCCGTTTCGGTAGCTTGATATACACCAAGTTTGGTATTGAGGTACGTGACTGTATGACTAGCATAAATGACAGGTGGTAATATGGAAATCATGACCTGCATGTCATATACAACATGATTTACATGCCACGCTCATGGCGCGCTGACGGCCGTTTGGCTAGCTTGATATACACCAAATTTGGTATTGACTGACGTGACTGTATGACGAACATAATTGCCAAGTGGTAATATGGAAATCATGACATGTCATGTGCAACATGACTTGCATGCCACGCTCATGACACTCTCGTGGCCGTTTCGCTAGCTTGATATGCAACAAACTTCGTATTTAGGGACGTGACTGTATGACGGGCATAAATGACGTTTTAATATGGAAACCATGACACGTCATGCGCAACATGACTTGCATGCCACACTCATGGTACTCCCGTGGCCGTTTCGCTAGCTTGATATACACCAAATTTGGTATTCAGTGACGTGATTGTATTGAAAGGATAAATGACAAGTGGTAATATGCAAATAATGACATGTCATGTGCAACATGACTTGCATGCCACGCTCATGACACTCTTGTGGCCGTTTCGCCAGCTTGATATACACTAAATTTTAAGGTGAAAGCCTTTAATGTCTCATGCTCACGTCCGCCCGTCCGTCCATCCGTCCCTCCAGCTGTGCCGAACATGTAAACGGTGGACGCCGGGGCCGCGCAAACGGACGCCGGTCGCGTTGGACACTACAGCGCTCGTGCTTTGCTTGCGTGACGTCGTGGTGCCCAGCGTCTCTAATCATGCAAGGAGGGAGACGCGCGCATCAGTTTCATTCTGACCGACCCCGTCTCAGTGGGCACAGGCGTTCGAGGAACACACTTTGGAATTGACAAAGTGTCCATCAATTTAAACGCTGGAACGCGGATGGCGTCTGCACGATGCGCAGAGCGCGAGAATACGAACGCATGCGAAACGGAGGCAGATTGGTCTCGCGTCTCGCTGTGATTCGAGGTAAAAGATTCAGCGATAATTGGCAGGTGGTAACATGTAAATCTTGGCACGCATGTCATCTACAATGCCACTTACATGCCACGCTCATGGTGCGCTTGCGTCCAATTCGCTAGCTTGATATACACCAAAATTGGTATTGCGGGATGTGACGATATGTCGAACACAAGTGGCAGGTGGTAACATGAAAATCTTGGCATGCATGTCATCTACCATTTACATGCCACGCTCATGGTGCGCTTGCGTCCAGTTCGCTAGCTTGATATACACCAAAATTGGTATTGCGGGATGTGACGATATATCGAACACAAGCGGCAGGTGGTAACATGAAAATCTTGGCATGCATGTCATCTACCATTTACATGCCACGCTCATGGTGCGCTTGCGTCCAGTTCGCTAGCTTGATATACACCAAAATTGGTATTGCGGAATGTGACGATATATCGAACATAAGTGGCAGGTGGTAACATGAAAATCTTGGCATGCATGTCATCTACAATGCCATTTACATGCCGCGCTCATGGAGCGCTTGCGTCCAGTTCGCTAGATTGATATACACTAAAATTTGTATTGCGCGACGTGACTGTTTGACGAACACAAATGACAGGTCCTATCATGTAAATAATGACATGCATATTATGTACAGCATGATTTGCTCCTTGCTGGCTGCTTCGCATCACATCGATTCCCACAGTGCGTGGGATCTGCCGGTTTTTTCCATGTCGATGAGCACGGGGAGAAAGAATTGCTTGTGCATGAAAGCTCCAAAGATTTGTGCTTCAAAATGTGCGAGATGATCAGTGGTGGATCGACACTCTCGAAAACCACACTTGTGTGGGTCAAGCAATTCGTTTGATTCCAGTAAATGTATGAGCGGGCGGTTTATCATTTTTTTCCAAGAGTTTACACAAGAAACTTGTTAGCGCGATCGATCTGTAACTTGTGACGGAGGATGGATCCTTGCCTTGTTTTGGAATAGGGGTCACAATAGTATCTTTCCAGGAAGTAAGGATCTCATCAGAAAACCATATGGCATTGTACAAGGAGAGCAGTGTTTTTTGTGTTTCCTGGGATAAGTATTTCAACATATCGTATGCAATACAATCAAAATCTGGGACAGATTTGTTGGAACAGTATTGCCTATAGTTCTGCTAAGTGGAATGGTTTTGTTGTATGCCTCACGCTTTGTAGACTATCTTGCTAACCTTTGACGTTGCAATCTCGTTTTGTACCTTTGGAAGGTTTCTGAATAGTAGGTCGAGCTGGATACGAATTCGAAATGTGCTCCAAGAGAGTCAGCTTGGTCTTCCAGGCTTTCCCCCTGGGTGTCTACTAAGGCACCGAATACGTTGGTTGACCTCTTATTTTCTTCATGCTCTTCCAGAACTTAGCCTCACCTTTATAGTAGTTCACTCCTGATATGAACCTCTGCCAGCTGTCTCTTATAGCCTGCCGGTGCGTTCTCCAGCCTTGCGATTTGACCTATTTGAAAGTGATCAGATTTTCCATAGTGGTGAAATCGCGCAGAAGCCCCCACGCTTTATACTGTTTCTTCCGAGCTTCGCGGCACTTGTCGTTCCATCAGGGAACACGACGTTTGCTTGTCCCACTAGTTATTTCTGGCATACAGTTAGAAGCATGATCGATTATAAAAGCACTAAAATACTCGACGGCAGCGTCAATACTAAAACAAAACCACGATATATTAGTAACATTGTAGAACTTCTCCTAATTCGCTCTGTCAAACTTCTATCGATGAGCCTGAGGTGGAGATTCATTTTTTTTAGGGGCGACGCTCCTTAGGGTGTGGGTCTGTCCCTCCTCTGTAGTTGTTGTAGTAGTAGTTGTAGTTGTAGTGGGTAGGTAGGTAGCCACGTATAGTGGAATGTATCCACTCCACGTGACAAAGATGACGATGACGCAGTATAGTGGAATGTACCCACTACACGTGATAACGATGAAGTATAAGCGCGTTCCAGTATAGTGGAATGTACCCGACTACACGTGATTACGATGACAAGGACGCTGATGACCATGAAGTATAAGCGCGTACCTCTGTAGTAGTAGTAGTAGTTGTAATAGGTAGGTAGCCACGTATAGTGGAATGTACCCACTCCACGTGATAAAGATGACGATCACGCCGTATAGTGGAATGTACCCACTACACGTGATAACGATGAAGTATAACGCGCGTTCCAGTATAGTGGAATGTACGCACTACACGTGATAACGATGACGATGACGCTGAAGACCATGAAGTATAAGCGCGTTCCAGACCACACATTCTCTTTCTGCCATGGATGAAAACGATCGAGCTTCGCCCACTCATCATCATTCACTTCGTGGATATGGCGTGATTTTTAGATGCGAAGCATCTTATGCTCGGGGCTCTGTCCGTCCCGCGTCCCCCGTCCCGCGTCCCCCGTCCCGCGTCCGGCCACTTTCATGAAGTAGGGAAGCACCCATTATGCGAACCAGAACACTGTAGTAATATGAAGGCCATCATCCACTACTACAGTCATCAGAGTCATGGCTGAGAGCACAGAGAGGCTGCTTAGCAATGTCTGTGGCGTCTGGTAGGTGGTGTCTGTCACCCAGGTTGACCACATTCCTTGATCTTGCTTGCATGTGTTTGGAGGGGGACTGCTGCCGTGAAATGAGAGCGGCGAAGTTCCTCCCGCTGCTTCGCATCCACACATGGTTCCCTTTAGCGGGAGATCGGGAATTTCATGAAATAGGGAAGCACCCACTATGCGAACCAGAACATTGTAGTACAATATAAGGCCGTCAACAACCACTACAGTCAGCAGAGTCATGGCCGAGAGCACAGAGAGGCTGCATGGCTAGGCAGGTGGTTTGTGTCGCCCAGGTTGACTCCATTCCTTGATCTTGCCCCCCTCCCCCATGTGTTTGGGGGGGGGGGCAAGTCCGTCCCTCCTTCCCGCGTCCCACACCACCACAGTGCATGCGCGTCCCCTCCACCTCTCTCTCTCTCTCCTCTCCCATGCTCACCCCCCTTTCTCTACTCTAGGAATCCTCTACTCTACGGAGCGGCGTCCGACATCCCCACAGAGCACGCGCGTCCTCTCCCCTCTCTCCTACGCTCACCCCCCTTTCTCTACTCTGGGAATCCTTTGCTCTACGGAACCCACGTCCCGCATCCCCACAGCGCATGCGCGTCCTCTCCGCCTCTCTCCTACGCTCGCCTCCTTTCTCTCCCCTAGGAATCCTGTACTTACGGAGCGCGTCCCACAGCGCATGCGCGTCCCCTCTCTCTCGTCTCCTACGGTTCCCTCCGTCCTCTCCTCTAGGAATCCTCTACGGGGCTTAGTCCTTCCCGTGTCCCACACCACCACAGCGCATGTGCGTCCCCTCCCCCCCCTCTCTCCAACGCTCACCCCTTTCTCTACTCTAGGAATCCTCTACTCTCCGGAGCGGCGCCCGCGTCTGACATCCCCACAGAGCGCGCGCGTCCTCTCCCCCTCTCTTCTACGCTCACCCCCTTTCTCTCCTCTAATAATCCTGTACTCTACGGAGCGGTTCCCGCGTCCCACACCCCCACAGCGCATGCGCGTCTCCTCCTTCGCCTCTCCTACGGTTCCCCCCCGTTATCTCCTCTAGGAATCCTCTACGGAGCGGTGCGCATGACAAGTGGTGCGACAGCTGCATACTCCGCTGGGAGCACCACGGTAGTTCCGCGGTATGAAAATGACGGAGCGCGACTCATTCTCTATCCTGTGCAGCGCCGCGATGAGCGCCCGGGCCGCTGCCGCGAAACGAGAGCGGTGACGTTTCTCCCGCTCAAGCTAACCATCTCCCCGCTGCTTCGCATCCACACATGGTCCCCTTTAGCGGGAGATGGTGAGGTTTTTTTTATTTGAGACATATTGGGAAATGGTCACTCCCGTAGGGGTATTTGACCACTTCCCATTCAAAGTCGAGTGTAATAGATGGAGAGATGATGCCAACATCAGTGGAGGAATATGTGTTGTTCACGAGGTTAAAAGAACGTGGGTTCTTTCTTGTTTAGCAGGCATGCGCCTGTGGAAAAGATACAATTTCCAATGAGCCGGCCTCGAGCATCTGCGCGAGAGTCGCCCCACAGACTGATGTGAGCGTTGAAATCGCCGAGACCAATGTAGGGCTCAGCAACTCATTTATAAATGAATAGAATTTGTGTTTGTGTAGCTGGTAATGTGGCGGTGTGTATATTGAGCAGATAGCAATGAGTTTGTTTGCAATTATATCTCGAACGGCTAGTTCCTCCAGCGCCGTTTGGAGTGGAAACTCCTGACATGCTGCACTTATGTCGAGTATGACTACAACGCCGCCACATGATGCGAGAGAATGCGAAAAACAACATACTGACGGATGGAATTTGTGTGCGTTGGATTTAAGTGTGCTTTCTGTACACACATCACCTTTGGACAAAATTTGCTAAGGAGTTCTTGTATATTGTCGAGGCTATGGATGAGTCCTCTGTCGTTCCGTTGTAGTATTGTGTCCATGTTGAATGTGTGAGTGTGCTGTGTGTCACGATAGAGGAAATTGACTTAGTTTACAGAGCCTTTGTCAGGCCCTGTAATCGGCGTTTTGTCTTTCTTGGAGCGGTCGAGGGATTTCCGCCGCTCCTTTGGCGCAGTCGGCGCCGGTGGACCAGTAGTGTCCATCGCCTGTTGAAAGGCACCGGACAGTCGTGTACGTAGAGTAGGCTCCGTCACGGTGGGCGAACCTTTCGACGCCACGAGGCCATAGGTTGCGGGGAACTCTTTAGCTTCTGCGCTGGCCTGGCTGTTGCCAGAGCTTGCAGCGGCAGCTGGTGTGGCCGTGTTGACAGCAGGCAGGGGGCTTCCTTGGCTGCTCTCGCCTTGGGGGCGGGTGGCGGTCGCCCCAGCACGCTTCTCGTGGCACAGGCGACTGCCTGCGGCTGTTTTTGTGCTTCCCCCCTGTTGTACTACATCGGCGAATGATGTTTTGTGGGCGAAAGTCTGTGTTGCGCGCTGTCGGGCTTCTCGGACGCTGACGTTATGTTGGACTTTGCTAGTCAGAATTTCTTTTTCCAGGAGGGACAAGATCTGGAATACGCGGGGTGGGCTCCATCACAGTTCGTGAAATGGGTCTCAGCCTCAACATTGCAGTCATCAGACGACTGTCCCGTTGTCGCGCCCTTGGCATAAGTAAGGTGCCCACGGCAGCTTTGAGACGCATGCCCGAACCTTTGTTACTTGAAGCAGCGCCACGGATTCGGGATCTAGGACCTGACACGCCGATTCATATATCCTGTTTGTATCGTTCTGGGAGCGTGCTAGATACAAAGGTGAGTATGATGTATGTGGTGGGCAGTTCTTTGTTGTCTCGCCCCATTTTGGTCCGCTTCACATGCACGACATCCGCCTGCTTCCATATCCATCTAACAATTCATCATCAGTGAGACCTATGACGTCTTCCGCATGGCGCGACACCTTTGACTAGGTTCATAGTGCGGTGTGCACTAATAAAGATGGGCTTTTCACCAAATGCCACAAGCCTTGTTAAATTTCATACTGTAATTTGTCTTTGACTTCAATCAGTAGGTCTCTTCTTGTCATCTTGGTGGCTTTGCAGTACTTCGATTGTTTTAGTCAGGCATCTAAATACCAGGAATGGCGAGATAACGCTGACTCTCTTGACTGTACTTTCTGAGTGAATGACGGGATACTTTGGGTATATTTCTTTCTTATTCTGCAGAAACATTGACTGCTTCATCGGTGCGTTCATGTCATGTGTGTTCACACTAGCTGTTCATTTTTTTTACCGTTGTGCTTCTTTTTCTATCTTACCAATTATTTCCCTTTTACCCCAGCCCACGTGTAGGGTAACCAACCGAGCCAAAGTTTAGCCAGCCCTCCTGCCCTCCCCCTTCATTTCTCCTCTTTTTGAGCGTGAATAAACAATAAATTTTAATAATGCTTAATTTAAGAATTCTCGCGCATAAATCCATTTAGTAATGCTTACAACATTTCCAAGTGTCTTGTTTATGGACAACCAAAGTTCCACATTCGAAAAGATGACGTAGGCATAAGCCGAGGAAAACTGTGAACCACACAGCTTTTTATGAGCACTTTCTTCAAGGAAACGGCAGTGCCAGTAAAGTATGGAAAACAAACGCCATAATTTGCTCTGGAGCGCGTGCAGAAATATGGTTTGACAGAGTTTCCTAACGTTACCGCGAGAAAAAGCCCGAGACCACCCCACTCGATGAAGGCGGGTGACCAGCAGAGACGACGGTTGCACTCCCGCCTTTTAAAAACGCTGCACCCTACATCTGACACCCTTGTAAAAATAGTGCACATCTAGATTTGTAAGTCAGGCGAAATAGCTACACGAATGCTCAGGAGACACAGTTGCCGGTGCAGCACCGTTCGACTGTTTCACCTGCTTCTCTGGCGGCAGAATTCACGAAAAACACATGTTCATTTATGTTTATGTTAAGGCTCAAGCAAGAGGCCAGTTGACATCAACATACTCGCCGTAGAATGAGATTACATTGTCAGACATGAACATCACTGATCGAGCTGTAAACGCGAAGGAGATACAGTATGAGCTCCTTATTTCGGATAACACGGGACCGGAAAAAATGACAGAATTAATCGAATGACGAATTTTTCAAAAGTATCAAGAAAACAATAAAGAAATGTCTGTTACATCAATGCACTTCTAACTTCTTGATGAATATGTAAATCCTGTACTTACTTTGCATAAGTGTAAAAGCCGCAATTTTCGTCATTATGTGGCTTCGTTTACTAATATGATCACGCCACATGAGTCGCATGCTTATTTATTTATTTATTTATTTATTACAGCGAAAGCTGTTATGAGATCACAAAAAGGGTAGTTTTTGCGCCGTAGTTGTCCGCCGTCGCTGCCGGTATCCGTAACCAATGTCGCAAGAAATAAGAAAAAGCTAAGTAAATAAAAAATACCTACGACAGAATGGGTATCGAACCCGGGTCCTCTGCGTGGCAGCCCAGCACTCTACCACTGAGCTACGCCGCTGCTTGAAACTGCGGTGCAAACTGATCCTATGCAGGCTTCATGTCGGGTAAGAAATCGCGTTAACGTGTGTTGTAAAGAGTTTTAGAACAGTAAAGTAACAACCAGGCGTCCCACAATACGAATTGCGTAACGAGTGGGTCGTTCAATGCTCCAACCCATTACAAAATGGCATAATTCTTCATCGTCATCTGCCACAGCATCAATAAAGTGCACATAATGCGTTACAAGTGTGTAGCGGGTACCACGCTTTTCCGAAGAATGACGAATAATGGCATAGTAGACGCTTCTCCTCTACACAAAAAATAATGATGATCTATGGCGTAGTGGGTACCATGTAAGTGCGCTTGTAGTAGTTGCCCCAAGAGTGTTTAAAAATGGCTCTAGAAAGGCCGCTCTTCCAGCTTTCGCTGTGACTGTGACGCGCAGGCCTGGCGGTTTTTATTTATTTATTTATTTATCTATCTATCTTATCCCTCAAGGCAAAAGAAATTACCAGAGGGGTGGGAACAAAAATACGTACATACATAAAGCAAAATAAATACAGGGGAGTCGTGAGGATTGGGACACATTTCACAATTATAATTTTTACTTTTGTTGAACTTGAACACCCAGCGATGCTTGATAGACTATAGCACAAGTGCAAACAGACAGCGAAAATTCTGAGACGTACTGGTTTCTACCACTCCTGGTGTAGCTGTGAAAAAATAGTTTGTGATAGCTAAAATCTGTCCCATTCCATCCTCCTCTGTGGGGGGGGAGTGGGAAATCACTTGGGAGGTGCGCCATGTATGTAACACAATCAGGCAAACGTCTACAAAGACAATTATGAGCCGATAGTCCAACAGGGTTGCGCATACTTTGCTGCCCGGATAGTTTTTGACACTGGCAGCTTTATCACAATGTCCGTCATTGCGAAAATCCCCGTATCTTTCTCAAGAAAAAGTAAATCTTCTAGCTCTTTCCTTTATTCTGCAGAAACTGTCCCCTGACGCTGATATGTTATCACTGTTCTTGACTCAACCCATCTAATAAACGCCAGACTTGTATTATAAAAGTGACATGAACAATATTGGCTTTTTTTTAATTGAGTAGAATCATTAGGCCAATTGATATCACTTATGTCATGTCTGTCATTATCAAAACCTGACATGTCATTGTCAGAATCATCAAAAGCGAGGGCAAATGTGTCTCCTTCAGTTGAACAACTGCCGTGCTTCCGCAAACGCCGTTTCTTTTCTGGACGGGTTGTGGCGCAGTCGTGACTGGGTTAAGCGCTCCTATTGTCCTCCTAACATAACTAACCTAACTATGTTGTGCTAACCTAGGCAAATGTTTTATCAGTCGTATGCTTCCCCGATGAATATGTAAGGACTTTTTTCTTACCTTATTTTTTTCCCTCTTTGCGCTGTGTAACGCGGTGTTGCAGTGGGGTAGGATCCTAAGGTAAGTTGAAACAATTCTGCCTGTAGAGGAAGTTAGGCGCAGAGGCTACTTTAACGACAGCGGGTGTTAAGGCATCTGTAAAGACATTTCGAGCTCGGTTGGTTTTTGTCTCAGAGTCCGAAACTTCCGGTGATTGAAGGTAACTTGAAACAACTCCGCCTGGAGAAGAATATTGGCACCGAGCCTGCTTTTTCGACAGCGGATGTTGAGGCATCTGTACAAACATTTCGAGCTCCGTTGCTGGTTGTCTCAGAGTCCATAACTTCCGGGCAAGAATTTTCTTCGGGAAGGGTTGCGGGGGAGGAGGTTACGCATGCAAAAGCGAATATTCGGGGGGGGGGGGGGGGGGTCGAACCCCCCCTCTATAACTTGAACCCCCGGCTACGCCCACGCTGTTTGTTGTGTGAGCCTTCTAGGGATGCTTTCTCTAGTACAACGCTGGCATCACCTTGAAAACTGGAATAAAGCGACAACTTGCAAATGTACTCGTTCACGTGGAAAGCTTGCTTGCGTTTTTTTTTCTCCTCATTTATTAGACTTGTTCCACCTCATGTAAGCAATCAACATATGTCGTTGTTTTAATTCAGTTGAAGCAGAGTCATTCATTGCTTCTTAGGGTCAGGAAACTACGCTGTCACGCTACGGGCGAGCTTCATACGCTGCTCGAAAATGCCGCAACGCCACGCCGCTGCACAACAGAGGCTATGTAACTAGAACGAACAGAGGTGATCGTCCGCGCCGTCCACGTATTAAAATGTTTGAGCAGTGCGAGGCAAGCAGCCGGATATGGTGCTGTTAAGTTAGCGGAAACGTTGTCTCAGGAGGAGGATGCCTAACACGTGTTGCGTGCCGGGGTGCCATTCCGGCTGCAAGGGAACCAATGGGATGTCATTCTCTTTGCCATAAGACAAGCAACAGCGCAAGAAATGGGCCATACCGCCGTAGGGAAGGGACGATTTTAACTTTTGAGTCGAAGTATACAGTGTGTCTCCTGTCTAACGACTGTACCCCCCGACTGGTAAGCTATCCCAAGAGACGAAAAACCTCATTAAGAAACGTCAAACCATGAAAGCCTCAAATGCAACAGACAAAATAGAGCTGGCGGAGCTTTCCAAGTTAATCAATAGGCGTAAAGTAGCCGACATAAGAAAGTATAATATGGAGAGAATTGAGCATGCTATAAAGAACGGAAGAAGCCTCAAAGCTATGAAGACAAAACTGTGCATAGGCAAAAATCAGATGTATGCATTAAGGGACAAGGAAGGCAAGGTCACAACCAATATGGATAGAATAGTTGAGGTGGCGGAAGAGTTCTACAGAGATCTGTACAGCAGCCGAGACAGACAGGATGATAATGTAAGAAGCAATAATAGCCCAGAGGAATCGGACATCCCACCAGTATTGACAGGAGAAGTAAAGAAAGCCCTAAAGGGAATGCAAAGAGGCAAAGCCGCTGGTGAGGATCAGGTAACATCAGACCTGTTAAAAGACGGTGGAGAGATTGTGTTAGAAAAACTAGCCACCCTGTATACGAAGTGTCTCTCTACGGGGACGATACCAGATTCTTGGAAGAACGCCAACATCATCTTGATCCATAAGAAAGGAGACGTCAAGGACCTGAAAAACTACAGGCCCATCAGCTTACTGTCCGTTGTCTACAAGCTATTTACAAAAGTAATTGCTAACAGAATTAATACGACATTAGAGTTCAATCAACCAAAGGACCAGGCAGGATTTCGTACAGGCTTCTCAACAACAGATCATATTCATACTATCAATCAGGTGATAGAGAAATGCTCGGAATACAACCAACCCCTATACATAGCCTTCATAGATTACGAGAAGGCATTTGATTCGGTGGAGACATCAGCAGTCATTCAGGCACTGCGGAATCAGGGCATCGACGAAGCGTATATAAACATAATGGAAGAAATCTACAGCGGATCCACAGCCACTATAGTCCTCCATAAAGAAAGCGACAGAATCTCAATAAAGAAGGGCGTACGGCAGGGAGACACGATCTCTCCAATGCTATTCACCGCGTGTTTACAGGAGGTTTTCAGGGCCCTAGATTGGGAAGAGTTAGGGATAAGAGTTAATGGAGAGTATCTCAGCAACCTGCGATTCGCTGATGACATTGCATTGATGAGTAACGCGGGAGACGAATTACAGCTTATGATTACTGAACTGGATACGGAAAGTAGAAGAGTAGGTCTGAAAATTAATATGCATAAAACTAAAGTATTGTGGAACAATCTTGGCAGAGAACAGCGCTTTGCAATAGGTGGCGAGACACTGGAAGTTGTAAAGGAGTACGTCTACTTAGGACAGGTAGTAACCGCGGAGCCGAACCATGAGAGTGAAATAACTAGAAGAATAAGGATGGGATGGAGCACATTCGGCAAGCATTATCAAATCATGAATGGTAGTCTACCACTATCCCTCAAGAGGAAGGTATATAACAGCTGCATCTTACCGGTACTTACCTACGGAGCAGAAACCTGGAGACTTACAAAGAGGGTTCAACTTAAACTGAGGACGACGCAGCGAGCGATGGAAAGGAAAATGATAGGTGTAACCTTAAGAGACAGGAAGAAAGCAGAGTGGGTCAGGGAACAAACGGGGGGTTAAGGATATCATAGTTGAAATCAAGAAGAAGAAATGGATATGGGCCGGGCACGTAGCACGTCGGCAAGATAACCGCTGGTCATTAAGGGTAACTGACTGGATTCCAAGAGATGGCAAACGCGTGAGGGGGAGACAGAAAATTAGGTGGGTAGATGAGATTAAGAAGTTTGCAGGTATAACGTGGCAGCAGAAAGCACAGGACCGGGTTGATTGGCGAAACATGGGAGAGGCCTTTGCCCTGCAGTGGGCGTAGACAGGCTGATGATGATGATGATACAGTGTGTGCGCGAACCATTTTGACGCCTCGGCCATCGTCACTGGGTATGATTTTAACGTCAACGGCGAATCCGTGTTCCTGAAACGCGACAAGCCAACGCTGAAATCTGACACCGTTTCAAGGATTTTTGTTTGAAGGACTTCCTTCGTATCTTACGAAGCGCAAAATCCGGTCCCACTCATGACAATGGGACCATCATGCAAACGACCGCGTGAGTCACAAACAAACAGATGCGAGCTAAGGGGTGAACTTCATGTGGAGCAGGTGGTGGTAAAACATCGAACAGTTAAAGGCAATCCGGCACCCCAATCCATATTCCATGTGTGGCTGTTACTTATTCATGTTGCTTAAAAAGCTTATTCGTGACCTGATGCGTTGGTCCTCCGTGTATGTGGTTTGTGTACGAAAATTGAATATATGATCGTGTTTTTATTATGATCAGCTCGTGGGGACCCTCATAAGAGACATGGAGTACTTGGTATTGTAATGTTTATCGAATCGCTTTATCTTCGAGATAGGTTTGTTTATATTTTCCATTATCATAATGAAAACTCAATTTCGCTATTTTACCTAGTCGCAAGCATAATGTTTGTTACTGTACACTCTAGGTACGTCAAGATTATTCTACCTTTGTCTTTAACATCGCCTTGGAATAACAGCGAAACTCAAATAGAATGTAGGTATGTAAACAGCAGGAATGACGCAAGAAACTAAAAATAAGAATAAAGCAGAGGAAGTTTTTTTTTTGTAGCAGGTTACTAAAATACCATATTGCACTAAACCAATTGGCAGAACCTATATATGCGGAACGAAGGGACATCAAGAAAGCACTTGTGCTAACAATCAAATTATGGCCTGAAAGAACTCCTTGAATATTGTAGCAGGAAGAACAAAGGCACAATACACCAAGATATCTTCTGTTAGGTGAATGCTTGTTCTACTTCGTCAAGCATCGGCACCGGTTGGGCGAGAGTTGCTGGAATCTCATTTACACATAATTCAATCCTATTATACATAAGTTAAACTTGCATCCACGATATCTTTCAAGTCACTCACGTGTGACATAAGGAAAGAAGTGGAAATCTGAGGGCTCGCTTCTTTTTGTTAGACATAATATTAATGAAGACTAGCAGACAATAATGGCAAGGAAAGTATAAGGGATGTTATTAGTAGCAATTGTAATGTAAATGTAAAGGAAGAAAAGTGGACGAAAGGATAACTTGCCGCTGGCAGGAACCGAACCTGCGACCTTCGAATAACGTGTCCGATGCTCGTCCGACGTCCGCGAGAGGCAAATCGGCCCCACTCTTCCGTTGTTCTTCGGACTCCGTAATGAAGCATTACGAAAGAGATAGTTCGATACCGACAATACAGTGGCATCAGAATTTCCATGAAAGACGCCGCACGCATTGGAGTATGCAGAAGAGTACAGCGGCTACGAGCAAGTGTCCTGGCACCGACACGACTAAAAAAAAAGAAAGGAAAAAGACAAAAAAATACCGACAAAAGGAAACGTGGGAGGCACGTAGACGTTCGCGCACTTATATTTGTCGAGATGGCGCGAGCGCCACCACGCGACTCTACTCCAGCAATAGCGACGAGCACACCTCAACGCCTGCCCTCGCTGAAGGACTCTGGCAAAAAGATAAAAGAATCTCGTTGTACTCAGGTAGCTTAGTGGCAGCAGTATCAGCTTGAGAAGCGGAGTTCAGCAACGTTTATAGTTTCGCACGGTGGTGCTGCTACAGCAGTATCTTGTATCTTAAGATAGACGGTACAACATTAAATGTATCGCAAATACAGTTACAGGTACTTGTCGAGCGAGACGTATCGCGATACAGATACAAGATACCCAAAGAGTATCAAAGATAGTACCTAAGATACATGTATTTTGGATACTGCCCAGCCCTGGCAATAAGCGTTAACAGCGACAACAAAAGCCCCCCTTGCGGACGCCAGCAGAGGCAAAGGGGGGAGATAGTTCTCTTTGGCAGTGAAGTGCGCCTCCTGGAAACACAGTAGCAGAACAGTTTACTTTTCTAGGAAATGGCAGAGCTAAATGCACATGAGGCACAACACTATTGACACTCAATTATAGAAAACAATGTATTATATGATATATTTACAACAGTCCACATCTACAAGGATGCTCCTCACTCCTCCCTCACATTCGCTAGCTCACTCATCTTCGCACACACATTGTCTTCGCTCAACTTGTTCTTTCTCCCGACTTTGTCCGTTGTCGCACACTCTCTTGCGCGCGAACCCACGAAGGCCACAATGCACACAAAAATGTGATAGGCCACGCGCACCCGAAGAGCCGGTCTGCAGGTGTAGTGTTGACCAGGCGCCGTCAGCCGTAATTGGTGCATCGAGCCTAATCCTCCCCTGCTCACTTCGTACAGCCGCCCACACTCGTTAGCCAAGGCTGGCCTCCTCGGCGACACTCACAGTGGTTAAGACAGAAAGTAAAGAAAGGGTGGGAAAACAGTAGACTAGCTTACCATTGTTCTTCCCGTTCCAGAAAGAACCGATTTGAAGCGTTTTTTTTCGGTGAAACACTCTCCAGACGGTTTCTACTGATCTTCAGTAGTTAAAGGGATACTGGCACAAAGTTTCGCGGCCAAGATAGCCTGCGCGATCGATTCCCGTGAACATGCGTATAGCATCTGCAGAATATCAACAGCTAATATAGATTGGAAGGTATTTTATAGCAATTTTGAAGTTTGAATTTTCAAAGTATTGACACCATCAAGAGGGACCCCATGGGGACCCCCTTGCTTCCCTCACGTCACCACGCTGCAGTCAATAAAACAAGTTATGATGACGTCATAGCCTCCATTTTTCTTTTGCCGTGTTTGTTCCAGCAGTCTATACTTCTCGGCGACTGCTGGCGAGTCCGTGGCCGTGGCGTACGCGTTGAATATTTTGTGTTTGCTGACACTGCTGTCCCGTTTCCAGTTCGAAAGGACTTCTTGATGCGGACCGTGCGGAAGTGCGTCACAGTTCTGCGTGCTGACGTGGACGAGAGCTGCCCGCGCTAAGTGGTGATAGTTAGATAGCACCCGGCGACTTGTGAATCAGCCTTCACAGTGGTTAAAACAGAAAGGAAGGAAAGGGTGCGAAAAGAATATACACGCTTACCATTCTTCTCCCCGTTCCAGAAACAACCGATTTGAAGCGTCTGTTTTTTTGTTTTTCGGTGAAACACTCTCCAGACTGTTTCTACTGATCTTCAGTACTTAACGAAAATTGAAGGTTGGGCCAGGATGGAGCTATTTACGATTGGCCGCACTCGCGAACATGGAGGCGCTATCACAGTGGTACATATTGAGTGAGACCGTGTGGTGTACGCGTTTCTTTCCTCACTTTTCAATTTGTAGAGCAATTAGCGGCGTAACCGCACTGGCGCATTATTTCGAAGTGACTCTCTTTTTCCCGCATATAACGCTCAAATCTATCATAGTCGAACTCTTCAAATGTTCCGCCGAGTTCCTTCGGTATAAGATCGGAAGGAATGACGCCGCAAAGTTCAGACAGGTCGCCCTTCAGCAAGTGCACCTGAAAGAAAGAAAAAAAAATCTTTTGATGGGTAACACATTAGTTTTGAAGCCAGGTATGCAAGCCACATATTAGCCTCGAACTATGGCTTTTGCACTGCTAAAAAATGGCTGCGGCTTAGCTCGGCTAGGCCTGTTAGGCAAGCTAAAGTTCGTTTACTTGGTTATGCTTGTTTACCGTCGTAGCCGAAGCACAGTTTGCCAACCGAACGATATGGCTTGTCGAACATTCCGTACTCACTACCATCGTTTCGTCAATTTCCGAAGCCGTCGCCGCAGTCGAACGCGAGGTGTCCATTTCCGCCGCTAAAGCTCATCGCTGTCGTCATTCTACATGCTTCTCTCGATGTTTAGCCGTTTAGCTCGCCGAAATTCTTGTTCTACACTCGTTTCAGCGTGCCACTTTGCGCGCTTCTACTGAAGTTTCCGCTTCAACGCAGTCGAAGGACATGCGCAGGATGGTCCGACGCAGCCTGCCGCCGTTGCCACTACGACCGCGCAGACAACTTCGGCACGGTTGGGCTGGCGTCCTCACTCCCTTCTTCCATCGTACGACCATGACACAATGGCTGAAGTGAAGCCCGCTGGACCGGCGTGGCAAAGAAAGGAGAAAGCGACTAGTCACGTGGTTAGTCACGTGCACACGACTTGGCCTGAGCAGCGGCGGTTGCAGAGCGGTGCTTGTCACAGCGTATCCGTTCATCTTTTCAAGGCACGGTGTACTCCAAGGCCACGCGGATATACAGAGCGAAACTCGCTCGGCTAGGCCAGTAAAGATTTCGCTTCAAAAAATAGTCTTGCATGGTCTAATAATGTCCAGTAACATATACTTTCGTCAATGAGATAAGGTTTAGCTTCAGTGTATTGCCGCCCATCCACCTATGAAGTCTAACTGCGAGCCAACGGCCGCAAGGAAAAGGTCGAAGTCTCGTTTGGCAACCAAAGTGATACACGATTGTACACGATTGTCATTCTGAGATGTGGGCCTGAAATCTAACGCGTGAGTCTGTGAAATATGCATATGTGCTCGCTCACTTTGAGCTGCTTTATTGAGCATGCTAGGAAATGTTCGTGCTACTGGGCACGTGAACAGGCACACTCGTATTTTGTATCGAATGTATGTCGTATATGCACGCATAAAGTTTGTTCTCTGATTAACATACCTTATTAATAATCTTTATCTGCTCAGAGAGGTCCAGTGAAAACTTTAAACTTACTCATATCTACGCAGACTCTGCCAATTACATTTACATGAAAGAATGGATGGAACTCCGCGAAGTGCAACAAAGAATAGGGCCGAAAAGCACCTGGAGTATTAAGCCACTCACCCGTCTTTTAAGTTTCTTCGATAGAAATGGCTTCACGAGTAAGTTGAAAATGCCTTCAAATACAGCGGGAGTGTTCACAATGTAGAATGCCTTAGGGCGCAGTGGGTAAGTGTCCTGAAAAGGACAAGCAAATGAACGAGGACAATGAAACAATAACGTCTACAAATAACATAAAACCACACAACTATGCCACGAGCGACTGAGTATCCGATACACTTACCTATCTCTCTTGGTGATAAAACTAATTAAAGTTTAACCTCACGCAATGAACTTAAGCCCTCGAAAAAAAAAAGGAAACGTCATTTTCACGTCGCCTTTTCACACTATTGTATCACATAATGTTTTTCTATGTAGTCACTAACCACTTTATCAATGATGGCTCTATGCCCCCCCCCCCCCCCCCTTCAATGCACATAAGAGCAGTTCTTTGGTGTAAGAATATAGTTTTAGTAATAAAGCAATGCTAATTCAGTATCACTTCAGTTGTATTAAGAGTTGAGTTGGATTGAGCCTATTCAACCACATGACAAGCGCGTTAGAGTACACTTAGGCGTGTATTGCTGTGAAGAGGAAAAAAAAAAGTACTGCATTTCACAGCCTGAGTGACACCTTCACCCGTAAAACATAAAAAAAGCGACACTTGTTACGGTCCATGCATGTACCGAGTGTTTCAAGAAATGTCTCCAAATTCTTCAAAAAACAGGAAAATGCAATATTTGCTCGCTGCCTACCCAATTACTTATTCTGTAGCCGCAGGCCTCTTAAGATGGCTAAAGACATCATTTGGAATGTTAATTAAGAAAGTTGATTTATTAATCATTAATTAGTGGAGTTAGGCGGTTATGTCATATGGGAGAATCGAAGTTCTTCATGCGAAGAACCCATCCCAGCTTTGAGATATAGAAAAGTGGCCTCTAGTAATTATTGGGGCGCAATGAAATACGGGTGTCACCGTTGAATTTGGTTGAATTTCATTACGCGACAATAATTACTACAGGCCGCGTTTTGGAAATATCAAAGCTGGGATAGGTTCTCCGCGTGAAGAACTTCAATGCTCCCGTTTGACGTAATGGCCTAACTCCACTAATTAAAAAGTTAATTAATTTAACTTTCTTCATTACTATCCCAAATGATGTCTTTTAAAGGGGCCCTGCAACACTTTTTCAAGTAGCCATGGAATGGATTCAGTAAAGGAGCTTATTGCCTCACGAATTCACCGCCACAAAAATTTATAGAATCCGTCGAGTACGAGCGGAGTTACAAAGCTTTGTCGCACGCTGGAATTGCATGCTCTCTTCTCTCGTCTCTATGAAGGCGCTGGAAGCTAAGCAGGGAGGGATTGCACGGGGGAAGAAAATACGTCACGCGCGCCTCGTGAGATTTAGCCCTTTTTCTCTTTTTTTTTGTTTTCGAATGCGCAGCTTTTCAGTGCGATCGCTCGCGCACGCGTGGACAAGTCGCGGCCTCCTGCGGCGGCCCCAGTAACGACCGAGCGCGCCATGCTCAAATTAGCCAATGGCTGATACTTGGCCTTTGACGCAGCGATTTTTGAGCCTGTAGCGTCATTTGCCGAGACAAAAGAAAGCGATTTTTAGCTGACTGAGAACTTATTGTAAATTGCAGGCCGCGTGCTGCGCTGTAATATTTTACTGGCGTGTTCTCGGGAGTCTCGACTACAGATCGGCAGCGTTTTCTGACCATGCTCAAAAAGTGTTGCAGGGCCCCTTTAACCACCTTAGAAGCCCACTGCTACAGAAAAAGCATTTCTGAAGACAGTGAGCAAACGCCGTATTTTCCTAATTTCTTAGGATTTTGAACACATTTCTTGGAACGCCCGGTACTTTATTAAGCCCTTAAAAAATGCTCCTACATTTCAGATGACGTCATCCTGGATTTGTCGCCAGAAAAGTCCTCTCTACGCGAGGACTCATTCGACACAACAGGTGTGCACTGCAACCGTTCTCAGCCCTTACCTGGCACCATACGTCGGCAAAAGTTGTGGAGCTCACTCAGACTCACTCATGAAATATATTTTGCGCTCAGGGCTCACTCATACTCAGACTCACCAAAATTTTCCTGAGCCGGACTCACTCGGACTCACACTCACCAAAATTTTCTTCAAACCGGACTCGCTCGGACTCAAACTCACCACAACATAACTCACCCGGACTCACTCAGACTAAGACTCACAGCTCGTTCTGAGTCTAAATGAGTCCGAGTGAGTCGACTCATGAGTCCGTTCGCCTAGAATTAGCTTTTTCGACCATGGTGCCAATGCTCTTTAACACCATTATCTCACGTAATCGGAGCTCTTCTTGGCGCCTTTTGATATGCACCTTCGATACGAGTTATGTGTGCTCGCAAACCAGTAAGGTCATTTTTCTTGAAAGGGATGACAACATAACATATATTTATTTAGAACTGCCCTGGAAAAGTTAACAGGGAGGGGGGGCAGAGGTCAAGACGCCCCCCTACGTAATTCGCGCCTCTGATCAATAAATATTGAAATGATTTATGAACGACACTGCTTTGGAATATGTGTGAGCAGACGTGAGTAAATTCGTGAATCCTGGCAAGGCTGATAGTAATGCTGAAGATGAGTAGATAGGACCTATAGGTCGGCAAAAGAAGGTCTAACTCACTCAGACTCACTCAAGAAATATATCTTGCGCTTTGGACTCACTCGGACTCCAGACTCACCAAAATTTTCCTGAGCCGAACTCACTCGGACTCACACTCACGAAAAATTTCTTCAACCGGACTCACTCGGACTCAAACTCACCAAAATATTACTCACCCGGACTCACTCAGACTCAGACTCAAGGCTCCATCTGAGTCTGAGTGAGTCCGAGTGAGTCGACTCATGAGTGAGTTCACCGACCTATGCCTGGCACATATTAAACGCAACACATACTATGCTGTCATACGTACCTGAGCGAGGGCGATCATCAGTCGAAGGAACCTCGGTGTCATATGGGTAATATGGTGCACTCCTAACCCTGCCAAGTCAGTGACACCCACAATTCCTCGTATCTGAGTCTCGTCCTCAAGGAGAGCACACTCCACTCCCATGAGGACCGACTTGATGAACTCATTGAAAGAGCAAATACTGCCGTTCCAAGCCCCTGCGAAGGTAATGACGTTTAGCAGAGCAATGAATTGGGCTAGTTGGTGGTGGTTCATGATTTCTTGTTGTGCTGAAGATGACGAGACGAGGACGATACAGGGACTATAGGACAGGTGGTGCGCAAACTCACAACTGGTTTATTCACATATAGCGAAGTGTCAAATATAGGTTAACAATCAGATAGGATGGATGGGTTGAAGGGCGGGACATGGCGAAAAAGAACAAAAGTAAACAAAGATAATGCACGCATATGACATATGCCATTGTGTTAAATTTCTAGGAAGTGACGTATGCTGATCTGCGGAAAATTTGTGCTTACAATGGCATATGTCATATGCGCGCATTATCTTTGTTTACTTTTAGTCTTTTTCGTCATGTTTAACTCTTCAACCCATCCATCCTATCTGATTGTTAAACTATATTTGACACTTCGCAAGATGTGAAAAAACCAGCTGTGAGTTTGCGCACCACCTGTCCTATAGTCCCTGTATCGTACTCGTCTCGTCATCTCCAGCGCAACAAGAAATCATGAAGGTAAAGACGGAAGCATTACGTGTTTGTAACCAATATTATAATTAGATTTGAAGGCACCTGTACAATGGGGCAGGCAGGACGCACACGCAATGTCAATGATGGAGTTTGCAACAGCAGCAATAGGCATCAGTAGGTTATACGGTGTTTTGGATGATCGCGTTGTTATGAACTGAGACTGGTTTGTCAAGCTGTGTCTTCCAGTTTCAGGCGCGGCACTTTACAGCGCGACTATATAAACTGCACTAAGGAGTACATATTTTTCGTCTTCATTCGTATCTCTTGCGGTACAGAATATTGACTAAAGCATTAACGCAGCATTCGAAGCAGAAGAGGAAGAAGAGGACGAAGATGGAGAAGATAACGAAGAGAGCGCGTGCCCGGTTCATGAAGATGACAGTTTTACTACGCCGCACGGCAAAGTACAATCGCAATACTGTACTATACTATGCTGTCACTCTCTTTTGTTCTGCCTTCGTTTTTGTGTATGTTGCGTTATATCTACTTCTCTCTCTCACTCTCTATTTCTTTCTATGTCTTTGTGTCTCTTTCTCTCTTTCTTCCCTTTCTTTCACTCTTGCCTTCCTTCCTAATTTCTTTCTCTTTCTCTCTCTGAAGTCGGTCTCTCGCCTTCTGTTTCTTCCTATGTTTCTTATCTTTTTTGTATCTAGTCCGCCATGGTCTAACAGTGGTTGTGGGGCTCAGCTGCGGGTCAGAAGGTTGTGAGTTCGATCCCGGCCGTGGTGGTCGCATTTCTTTGGAGGCGGACAGATAGAGGCGCGTGTACTGTGCGATGTCAGTGCACGGTAAACAACACCAAATTGTCGAAATTTCCAGAGCCCTCTTCTACGGCGTCCCTCATAATCTATCTATCTATCTATCTATCTATCTATCTATCTATCTATCTATCTATCTATCTATCTATCTATCTATCTATCTATCTATCTATCTATCTATCTATCTATCTATCTATCTATCTATCTATCTATCTATCTATCTATCTATCTATCTATCTATCTATCTATCTATCTATCTATCTATCTATCTATCTATCTATCTATCTATCTCCTCCTCACCTCACTTCGCTTTCCCACCTTTCTTTAGTATATTATACCAGGCTATTCTCTGCTGTGCCGGCGTTCCTGGACAGCCGAGTGGTTAGGCCGCTCGCATTCGTGTCGTTGGTACGCGAGTTCGAATCTCGTCTAGTCAAGAGAATTTTTTACGCCAAGAAATGCTCTTTTCCTCTTACTTTCTACTGATTTCTCCATCTCCCTCTCTTTGTTTTATTTCTTTTTCTCCCTCTGTGTACTCGTTCTCGCCTGTCAAGTTATTGGACCTCTCGCCGGACAAATGAGCGCACGTCGTCTCGTAGCGAAGCAGAATGGGGAAGAATATGAAAGCAATGAAGAAGACGAAGAGGGCGCGTGCCGACTCATGAAAATGATAATTTTCTGTTTTATCACACGGCCAACCTCGACCTTAGCAGTTCTGCTGTAAAAGAGAGTGATGGGCGAGCGGCTACAACAAGACTGAGCTCTATAAGAAATTTTGCGGATGCCACGCACTCGTCCTCTTCCCCACATTATTGCCTTCAATGCAATTAGGAGCCGTCCCAATGCTATGACGTCATTTATACCAAGGACAATGCACGTGCAGTTCGGGGGGTACTGCAGTGGAGGTGGAAACATAAATATCAAAAAAACCGGCAGATCCCACGCACTGTGGGAATCGATGTAATGCGAAGCAGCCAGCAAGGAGCAAATCATGTTGTACGTGATATGCATGTCATTAGTTACATTTAGGGCCTGTCATTTGTGTTCGTCGTGCAGTCACGTCGCGCAATACAAATTTTGGTGTATACCAAGCTAGCGTACTGGACGCAAGCGCACCATGAGCGTGGCATTGTAGATGACATGCATGCCAAGATTTTCGTGTTACCACCTGCCACTTATGTTCGTTTAATTTTTTTAACTCGAATCGCAGCGAGACGCGACACCAATCTGCCTCCGTTTGGCATGCGTTCGTATTCTCGCGCTTTGCGCATTGTGCAGACGCCATCCGCGTTCCAGCGTTTAAATTGATGGACACTTTGTCAATTCCAAGGCGCGTTCCTCCAACGCCTGTGCCCACTGAGACGGGGTCGGTCAGAATGGAACGTCATGCGCGCGTCTCCCTCCTTGCATGATTTAGAGACGCTGGGCACAGCACGCTACGTAAGGAAAGCGCGAGCACTGTAGAGTCCGACGCGACCGGCGTCCGTTTGCGCGCCCCGGCGCCCAACTGGCACCGTGCCAGGGCACGGCTGGAGGGAGGGACGGACGGACGTGAGCATGAGACAATTAAGGCGTATGCCTTAAAGATTTGACGTATATCAAGCCAGCGAAACGGCCACGAGAATGACATCAGCGTGGCATGCAAGTCATGTTGCACATGACATTTCCTGATTTCCATATTACCACCTGTCATTTGTGCTCGTCATACAGTCACGTCACTCAATACCAAATTTGGTGTATATCAAGCTAGTGAAACGGCCCCGAGAGTGTCATGAGCGTGGCATGCAAGTCATGTTGCACATGACATGTCATGATTTCCATTTACCACTTGTCATTTATGCTCGTCATACAGTCACGTCGTTCAATACCAAATTTGGTGTATATCAAGCTAGTGAAACGGCCCCGAGAGTGTCATGTAGCATGCAAGTCATGTTGCACATGACATGTCATGATTTCCATAGTACCACTTGTCATTTATGCTCATCATACGATCACGTCGCTCAATACAAAAATTTGGTGTATATCAAACCAGCGAAACGGCCGCGAGCGTGCCATGAGCGTGGCATGCAAGTCATGCTGCACATGACATGTCATGATTTCCATATGCCCACTTGGTATTTATGTTCGTCATACACTCACGTCACGCAATACCAAATTTGGTGTATATCAAGCTAGCGAAGCGGCCGTCAGCTCGCCATGAGCGTGGCATGTAAATCATGTTGTACATGACATGCAGGTCATGATTTTCATATTACCACAAGTCATTTATGTTGATTATCGAGAAATGTCTCATCGTACCAATTTTTAGATAGATCAAGTTAAGGAAACGGCCTCAGGAGCACTATGGCCATGGCGTGTAAATCATACTTTTCATGACAAGTTATTCATGATTTTCATGATATGACCAGCCATTCATGTTTGTCATACAGTCATGTTATGCCACACCAATTTTGGTATAAGTCCCATTAACGATACGGCCAGGAGAGCACAAAGTCGTAGGCGGCTAGATAGATAGATAGATAGATAGATACGCTCAAAGTCGCCGAAGTTCGCTAAGAAATGCTTCGCATTTAAAACCCTCACCGAGTCTTATCAGCCCTGCGGTCCTTCCTTGGGAGTCTCTGTCCTTCGATAGAATTAGCAGCTTATGTTCCCGCGTGATTGTCTGGTAATCAAGAGCCGACGGCACGTAGTTATCGAAGTACTCAGGAAGATTGGTGCGAGTGCGAAAGAAATTCTTCAGCGACTTCAGAGCATTGTCCATCCTGTACTTTCGGGCTCGTAGGAACATAAGAAGAACGTAGTCGGGCGGAAGTCGAAGGTCTGTTTCTTCTGAAAGAAATAAGACAATAGCGTTTGAAAAACAGCGGGATAACAGTGCGCTGAAACGACATATGTACTGACAGTTGATGGCAGCGCACACGAACACGCACACAACGCACGCGCGCTCACCTACTTAAGCTCCGTGACCCAGAGATATTCCTCAGCATGTTTGAAACTGGAGCCCTTCGTATTCTGTGACTCATGTTTGCTTCTGCTAGTGTGAACAGATAAATTTAACGAAAACATTTAAAGTTATGTAGTTGTCCAAGTTTTCGGTCATTTCTATCGTCTAGCCTTTTATTAGTAAAATTCATTTTTAATACTTTAACGGCCTCAAGAAAGCTATAGGACTCCCACCTGCCTGCATCACTATAAATAAGTTATCCACCTCCCTCTTCCTGACCAGCCTTTTAAGAAAGAAGGAAGAAGTTTCTCTAGATTCTCTTTGTGATTTGCATTGATGTTTTACGACTCTTTTTCTTCGGTATCTGCCGCCAACAACAGCGCTCACAGAATATACCTTGCAGAAGGTTCCGGAACTTCTCCACGCTTGCCTTTCTTAGTTCGGGCGTTTCTTCGAGTTCTTCCCTCGCTGCGACTTCGAGTTCTTCTTCCATGATGTGGTTCTGTGGGTATACGAGGCCAGAATCGATCGACTGTAGAAAAAGGAACCGATGATACAAAGGCTGAGGTCGGGAACTCCTATTCCGAACATAACACTTTTCGACATGAATGAAAAAGCCCTGCTCATCTTTCAGATTTACTTCGCACCTACATGACGGCGGGGGGCATATGGAACTCTCTTGGTTAGATATGTGAAGCGAGTTTAGGTCAGCACAAATGGTATTCAGGTAATTATAGGGCTACAAGGTCCCTTCTAGCATTATCTGGCATTATAACATAATGGAGCTGTTAGAGCTGTTGATGTACCCAGCCGGCAGAGGGGGGGAGGGGGGGGGGGGCGATATTTTTATTATTTATTTTTTTGCATCTTTCTAGATCTTTCGATCATATACAGACAAGATGATTTTGCGCTCACAACGAACGATGCCGACGCCGACACTAGAATATCTGCGAATCGATATCTTTAACGCTATCGCGTTAAAAACGCTTTGGAAGCACGCGCCTGACTCCCGTGGCACACAAGAGGTGGCGCCACCACCCAGCCAAAAGCACGTCAGGGCCTCCCAGGTGCACTTCGCTGGAGCTTGTTCAGGATGTTGCCTACATTTGAAGAGGGAGAAAACCTGACGGAACTCATTGCAGACGACACGTATCTCAACTGGCGTAACATGCAGGAAGTCGTTAAAGCGCATCAAACAGTACAGTGCGCATGTCACACACCCAAAATTTCCTCAACAATATTCACTCCTGCCGGGGAAGTCCGGCAAGAGTGAAATCTACGAACGGGAATCGCCGCGCGACCGTGCTACTCACTTCCTCAGGTTTCGCAGTAGTGGAACTGAATTTGGTTTTTTGTTTGTAGAATATTTGCACGAGCCAGATTGCCGATTTGTTATGGCCGACTTTTATCTCTACTGTTACAGCGAGTATCGAATATAACTAACCAATGTACGATCCCGACGCTACATCGCTATGAAGTGGTTCGTTCCACAGTGTCAAAGGAAGCCATTGTGTCCTATAAATAATTAACAGTGTGATACGTACACGGAAGAGGCATATATATTCAACACCACTGAGTTTCTCCTAACGCGCAAAGACGGTGGTTGTGTCCATTCGTCATTTTTCTACAGCGAAAGGGAGCTGAGATGACTTACATTTCGAAGCCTTCCTGTCACTCTTGTAATAACGGCGATCGCAGCCCCTAAATGTATAAGTTAGGCGAAGTAGCTGCGCAAGGGTCTTGAGGCGCATGTGTAGAGACAGCAACTTTCGAGTGACTGCTTCTTAACAGCGGATTGCACGACGAAACCTGTTTATAGACTTTCATTTTAACGCTCAAACGAAGGGGCCCTCGACGTAAACATAGTCAGCGTACAACGAGATCTCTCTGTGAGATATCATCACAGCCTAACCAGCTGTAAACGTAAAGGAGATATTGAATTTAGATAAGCTATAGAAGTTGTCCTTGCTTGTTGGAAGGTCAACGTTGAGTTAATCGCTGTTTCCGGCGCAAGGAACGACGACGCCAATGAAAGAGACACGCAGCGCTGTCTTTCAGTGTCGTCCTCATAGGCGTGCGCACAGGAAGGGGGGGGGGGGCCCTTTCCCTGGTCACCTAAAAGGGTGGCGCAAAGTTTGCCTGATACTTTGACATAGTAAAGGTGGGTCGCTGCGATCAACTTTCACCCACCCCCCTGGATGGGGAACCCTGCGCACACCTATGGTTATCCTAGTTCCAATTATGCTGCACCAACTTCAACGCTCAACCTTAGTTAGTCATCCGTACAGGTTTTAACAATGTTTGTGTGGGTACGGGGTTTAAACCCCCCCAACACTATACCCGATGTTGTAAGACCACCTAGGTATGGACAATGTGGGCTACGTGGAGAATTTTTAGTATTTCGCTGCCACCATTCTTTACCGCAGACCTTCGCAGACAGCACTCGCCCACGCTTCACGTGTTCTCGCGCTTGGGTGATCTCTATCTATAGCGCAGGAAGAAACAAAAACTGCCGCGATTGTTCGTGAGGTCGAATGGGGAATGAGATAAGCGTTCTGGCTCGTCGCCCACGAATCGGAAAGTTGTTCGACCTTTAATGGGCGCCGCGCTCATTCGAGGCCGAGACAACGGGTTGGCTACACTCTCGAAAGAAAGAGAGGAAATCAAGGATTCCTTTGACTCCTTTTGTGAGTCCTGACTCGACACGCATGTGACTCCTTTTAAAGAGACACGGTAACTCTCTTTCGGGTCCCGCGACTCTATTTAGAGAGTATATAGTGATCTCCAAAGAGAGTTCACGTGTTTCTGGAGATCATTATACTCTCTTTGGAGAGACGTGGGACCCAAAAGAGAGTTACCTTGTCTCGTTAACGCTTTAAAGAGAGTCATATACGTGCAAAGTCTTGACTCACCGGAAAAGAGTTACACGTGCTCTTTTTCTTAGAGTGTAGACGGCCGCTTGTCGTTCTTTCTCTTCGCCGCGGTGATATCTTCAAGTAACATCAGCAAAAGAAAATTAGACACATCGTGTGCTAGCCGTCTTATGAAGTTGATCTGCATTGAAAAGGCGTCGCCAGCCGCAAAGTGAACCGTATTTGTGGTGACGACACGGTAGTCTAGTGGTTATGGTGCTCGACTGCTGACCCGAAGGTCGCGGGATCGAATCCCCGCCGCGGCGGCCGCGTATTCGATGGAGGCGGAAATGCTTGAGGCCCGTGTACTCGGATTTAGGTTCACGTTAGAGAACCCCATATGTGGTCGAAATTTCCGGAGTCCTCCACTACGGCGTCTCTCATAATCATATCGTGGTTTTGGGACGTTAAACCTCAGCAATTATTATTATGATTAATCGTATTTGTGGTCACATATATAGAAATCTTGCCCCGGCCGTGCTTTCTCTTTATCTCACAGCAAATGTTGGTGTGAGTTACACGTAAATATACGTTGGCTAACAAACCACTTTAAGGATTTTTGTTATTATTAAGTGATATCCTATCGTGAAACAAAATACGCGGAGCAGTGTTGTCAGTCCCGTATCAAATGCAATTTATTCGTGGACATTGTGCGGCTTTTAATTTTAGCGCGACATTCAAGAAAGCACGACCTGAATGCTTCTTAGGCAGTTATCTGCTTCAGCCGATAGGCCATCCTTACTACTTGCCGCAGTAGCCCATTGACTATGGCAGAAAGCTGCATGATGAGCTCGAAGTCGTTTTTGGCGGCTGCGTTTCCGTGGGGGTGTAAGAACACTCGATTATGCATGTGCACGTTATGAGGCTAGGTGATTGAAGTTATTCTGCAGTGTTTAAGTAAGGCGTGATTTATAAGCAATTGTTTGCGTTGCATTTAAGCCTCCTCCCGTTCACCCTTTCCCAACTCTTAGTGGCCGGTTTGAATATTCCTAAAAGTTCGTAAAAAAAATTTATGTACTAAACCAGACAACGTACCTGTGAAAACGTATTCTGTGTGGCTGACAAGACGTTTGTATTAAAGTTTCTGCTAGTTTGCAAAGAAATATATCTTAATGACACTTCTTCTTGGGGAAGTTAGTGCAATTTAGTGAATATGACTTTCCGGGCGCTAAAACAACAGACGCATAGAGAAACACGGAGACACATCGGGCAACGTAGACTGCTAATGGCTCTTTATGGCGCTAAAAGTGTCTTTGTGCTCATCTATTCGTGTGCTTTTTTTAGCGCCCTAAAGGTCATGTTGCTTAATACATAAATTGCGGGGAAACTACTGAAACATCGTGAAAAAAAAGAGTTCTCACTCACCACTTTCAGTTGTCGCGCTCGTTCATCGTTGCCCCTTCGACGACTTCTGGGGAGGAAGAAATCCGGAGCTGCGCCGTTCGCGATACGTGTACCAGGGATAACGACTGCAGCGCGCACTGGTGTTGTCAAGTGGTTTCGCGTAACCCAGCTGCACTGGCGAAGTTGTGCGCGCATGTCACAAAAAAGAAACACAGACATTCACGCTGTTCGAGCCGCGAGAAAGATATCGCTGACGCGCGCGAGATAAGTAGCGTCGGTGTATGAACTGTACAAATGTAAAGCTGCTCGCAAACAAAACTAAAACATGTCCGTGCCATTTTAACTGCAACTTGATGATAGAGTTGGCTACAGTATGCACGAGGTTTGTTGTTATTATTTTTTTTTTCAGGCGCAAAGCAGCGCAGATAACTGAGAGTGGTCGTTTCTCTCCTCCTGTAACCCCGCGACCTTGCGAACTTCGTCTATTTTCGCCTTTTGTGTTCGAGAGTGTTTTCCACTGCGTGATGTTTTCCTGTTCATTGGAACTTGTTTATCGGTGCAGAGGCTTTCTCTAGCGCAATCAATACGACTTCAAAAGTACCAGGTGAGTGGTTGGCGTTGGAAGGTAGGAGCGCAATACAAAACAACGAGCAAGAACTCCACAGCTGCGCGCCTTCTGGGTCGTTGATCAGTGATAAAAATAAGAGGACTGAGCGTCCCTTCGTTGATATCTTCATGCAGGTTAATTTCTAAGGCGTTTAACGTGCTCTGTACACGTGCAGAAGAGAGAGAATGACAGGGAAAGAACGCTTTTTACTTCCATATTGGCCTGTCCTTTATTACTTTAGCGAAATGTTTTTTTTTTCAATACATGTTCAAGGCATGATGGAATCAAAAAGTGACAGTTTCGCCGCAAAGGCGAAACTATGCATGCGATAGCAACACGTTGGAATGTCACGCTAAAAACGGCAAGCAGCTCGAAACGGGCAGCGTGCTGCTCAAGCGCGAAGGACGCATGAAAAAAATATATATATACACACAGGACCACCGCGGACTAACAACTGTCACAACTCGACACTTAGACTACGCTGTGTAAAACGCAAATAAATACGCATGAAACGAGTGCACAAGTATACACAGGACGGGCGCGGACTAAGAACTGTCACAGTTGTCACTCATTTCGCAAGCACGGCCGCAGCAGCGAGCAAAGTGACCTTCGTGCGCACTTGACTTCAACGCAAACTTTGCAGTGAAAGCACGAGGCGTAGAAAACTCCCCCATCACGAGATAAGCGCTCGCACAGGCGACCGCGTCCTGTCAGGCAATGTAAAGGTAGTAGATGTACTAGGAGCGCGCGCATCGGAACGAGCGGGGCTACGACCTTCAAAGAGCGCCCCTCACGCCATCTCGCTGGTGCTAAAGAAAACGCACTGAAGCGCCCCGGAGCTCTGCGTACCGCCAGCTGCAATGTGCCGCTGGTACGGTCCGTGGCCCAGTCATCGTCGAACGCCGTGTGCTGCGAATCCCCGGACGCGCGATAATGAAATAATTTTTCTGAATTATTTTTCTTTGTGACATATAACACACACACACACACACACACACACACACACACACACACACACACATATATATATATATATATATATATATATATATATATATATATATATATATATATATATATATATATATATATATATATATATATATATATAGGCGAGGAAGCCACGAGTCAAACGTTCCTTCATTGTTGTCGACGACGAACTCGCGTTTCTTCGCGATACACACGCGTGGCAACATGGCTGCCACCGGGGGGCATTGTAACCAGGGCCGTAAATATGTATGCCTTGGTAAATTACCCAAGTCGCGGACGTTTACTGAAGAGAATGCGCTCGGAGTCAGTAAGTCAACAAAAGACTAAACAAGCGCTCATCGAATGGAACATGTCGGAAAAAATACATACACACCTGTGCCGACACCGGACCGAGCTGGAAGCCGGGCACCTGACGCTGCACGTCCGTCCTGGTTCAGGTACGCCGCCAACCTTTTGACAGAGAACAAGGGCATGATGTCATGGAGTACGTATGCGAATGCTGGCTGTCTGCTGTAATGTTCCGTCCTTGTTCATTTCTTTTCGACATGTATAAATGACGATTGCTCATATACATTAGGTTAAAGGCCCCTTGCATACGTTCCGAGTCAATAAACTTCAGCGCGACACAGTGGGGGGCTGTTGGCCACACTGTGGCACTGTCGTTTGTCTAAGGCCGACTGCACAAGGACAGCAGCACTAGCAGCTCTCGCTACAGCTGCGTACAGCAGCTGTGGTGATTTGATCTTTTATTCCCGGCATTTCTGCTTCGCTTGGGGCGGCGGCCACCGTCATATTTCAATTAGCGATCCGAAGCACTCAAGTAGTAGTAGTAATGCTGCTAACAGCCTGCTATATTCTGACTACAGGGTTAAGTGACAAGAAAGTTTCAGTGTTACGTTTTCCGGTGTTTCACAGCGCAAGGAACGAGGACGACAAAGAAAGACACACACCGCACACACTTCGCTGAAGTTACGAGTGGATTTATTTTCCTGCTTTGAGCAATATACACATATGCAGCACAAAAAGAAAAAAAAAGAAGGAATAGCATAGCAGACGAGGCATACTAAATTGCAGTCAAAGGAAACAACAACCCATCATCGATATCATATGTTTTGCAAGCGAAGCTACACTGATGCACTTTTTAATCACGTTTCAAAGTTTTTTAGGGCTTCTATAATTTCGCACGCCATCCTATCTTTGTTTCGTGCGAGTACAGGTGCGGGATTGAAAATAGGTAAACACACACAATCCCGACAATGAATTCCCGAATGCCCACTGATAGCCCTATCTACACTGTGCCTGTGTTTCTTAAGACGTTCATTGAGGCACCTTCTGGTTTAACCGACATATTTACTCTGGCAAGATAGTGGTATGCACTACACGACGCAATCTTCCCATAGGACGAACCTGTGTTTAGGCTTGGTGGTGCACAGTTTTCGGGGATCCTGCACCGGTATTCACCCTGACGGCACATCTTTAAAAGCTTTTTCGGGGACTAAGAGACATATACACCAGCTCGCTTGCCAATGCACTTTACGTAGTGGCTAAATTGATGCAAATGCGGGATTACGACGACTTCTTTTTTCTCTCGCTTGTGTTGACTCACCGGAAGTCGCAGTAGCACGATCAGCGTCATTGATTGACTTTAGCATTTCTTTTTTTTCGGCCGCGGACCTTAAAACATCGCGTTTTGTGAATAGGAACAGAACAGTGTGGGCACAGAAATTTGTCAGCGCATTCCTTAAAGAGCGACCCGGGAATGCTTCTTTTTACCAACTTGGAGTGAGCTGAATTAAAGGTTGGTACGGCTTTATTGCCTCGCGGGTCATATTACCAACACACATGTGACGGTATGAAGTGCATTTCAAGGTCACGGAATCTTAGGCAATCATCTCGCGGCCTTTCTATAGCGACATAAAAATGGCGTAGACATTCATTGAAGAACACCGCAGCTTCAGCGACATTTTCTTCAAATGAGCCATTAAAAACAACTAATAATCTCCAACATAGCGGAAAATTTTGTAAATTTTTGAGATGTCATTGCGCGCTTGAAGCCAGCCTGTCGCACTGAGATGAAACAGGTTGTCTAATAATTGTGCTAGGGCATCAGCCTATGCACACACCTTTTTTTTTTATGCGTGACATCGTTTAGAGACGCAAAGGTTGATTTAAATCGATTTTAGATATATGATTAAGAGTTTTAGGAACACACTAGCGTTCATCCCGGTTGCGTTTTGGAAAGCAACGATACCATGTTGGTCAATATAATCCTCAATACTAATAAGTTGGGCATCCTGCGGTAGCTAATAATATGTGTTTGACGTCAATTGAACAGGCTAGGCCCCCCTTTGTTCGAGTTATTTTTTGAACATTCAATGAATTCCATCGAGATCTTTACCAGAAAAGGATCGCCAGCATTTAAAATGGCAAGCTTTTCTAGCAGATAATGGGCCAAGCATTTAGATGCGAAGCATCTTATGCTCGGGGCTCTGTCCGTCCGGCGTCCCGCGTCCCGCGTCCCCCCGTCCCGCGTCCGGCCACTTTCATGAAGTAGGGAAGCACCCATTATGCGAACCAGAACACTGTAGTGATATGAAGGCCGTCAACCACTGTCACAGTCATCAGAGTCATGGCCGAGAGCACAGAGAGGCTGCTTAGCAATGACCAGGCAGGTGGTGTCTGTCGCCCAGGTTGACCCCATTCCTTGAGTCATGACCGAGAGCACAGAGAGGCTGCTTAGCAATGAGTAGGCAGGTGGTGTCTGTCGCCCAGGTTGACCCCATTCCTTAATCTTGCTTGCATGTGTTTGGAGGGGGGCTGAGTCCGTCCCACACCACCACAGCGCATGCGCGTCCCCTCTCTCTCCTACGCTCACCCCCCTTTCTCTCCTCTAGGAATCCTCTACTCTAGAGACACAGCGGCCCCCCGCGTCTCACACCCCCTCACAGCGCATGCGCGTCCCCTCCCCTATGCTCTCCTACGCTCACCCCCCTTCCTCTACTCTAGTAATCATCTACTCTACGGAGCAGCGCCCGCGTCCCACAGCGCATGCACGTCCCCTCTCTCTCCTCTCCTACGGTCCCCCCCCATCCTCTCCTCTAGGAATCCTCTACGGAGCGGCGCGCACGACCGGTGGTGTGACAGCTGCATACTCCGCTGGGGGGCGCCACGGTAGTTCCGCGGTATGAAAATGACGGAGCGTGCGCGCCTCATTCTTTCTCCTGTGCAGCGCCGCGATGGGCGCCCGGACCGCTGCCGTGAAACGAGAGCGGCGACGTTCCTCCCGCTCAAGCTAATTATCTCCCCGCTGCTTCGCATCCACACATGGTTCCCTTTAGCGGGAGATGGGGAATTTTAATAGCTGCAAACGTATGGGAACAGTTTCCTTGTACGGCGTCGAAAAATTCTGAGTTAGACAGTCGTTCTTTTCCAGGCGGCCCTTTTAGACACAATTACCCTCAGTGGCTGTTCAGGTTTGTGGGTTTTGATGCTAAAAGAGACATCCAACGATAACTTTCTTGCTTTTGCGATGCTTCGAGACAGTTTGTCTAAATTAAAATCTTGGCACAGTTAGCGTGCTTTCGTTTTCACCTTTTGAAGGGAGGTGTTATTTTTCTATAAGAAAGGCGAGCTCATGGCGACAGACATTTTTTATTCAAACTCTTGCTCTGGCAACACAGCAAAAGAACGCTGTTTATAAGCTACGAGTAATGACAGCGAGTTCTCTTTATGGTGGGCGATACAATCTTTAACACTAAACTTTTTATTACCATGATTATGGTGCACGAAAGTGTCAACTCAGTCTGCAACACACCTGTCTTTCTCCTTGCCGGGCGCCAAGTTCGAAACCTGTCTCACCAGTGGTAGATCTACCTTCTTCATACGGGCTTCCACAGAGAATTTGGGCCCTAAGTCCGGAACTCGGGATACACTTTCTGGAAGGCGGTGATCGCTGACGACTTGAACCGCAGTCGTGGCTCCTGCCTCATTCTTGGTCAGTAATGCTCTGAGATAGGGCAGTATGCATCGCAACAGAAAATCTGTCGTGCGGTTCACGACCCTGACGTACATTGTCCCCATTAGTGGTGACACAGACAGTATTGAGGAACGAGTGAAGGCTGAGGAACAGATGCTCCCTGAAGAGACGCGCTTGTCACTCCCATGCTGAGTTGTTGTTTCCTTTCACTGCAATTTTGCATGCATCGTCTTCTCTGTTCTTCCTTTTTCTTTTCCTGTGAAAAGCGCATATGTATAGCTGTAAGCAGGAAAATCCTTCCGTTCTAAGTTTATCGCTGTGTGTGTCTCTCTTCGTCATCCTCTTTCCTTGCGCTGTGAAGCAACCAATTATGCTGCACCAATTAGCCCGACGCTCAACCTTAGTGAATTACGTTTTCCGTCGGATGCCTAACTGCGACGAAAACGAAAGATTGGTATACCGCTTAAAAATTCGGCGCTTCCTATTGGAAGTTCCTTATGGCGGCAGGGGCTTCTACACCACGTACATCGATCATTTCGATGCACAGTCATCAATAATTGAAGTACGAAGAAACTATAGGGCGAACAAAAACAAGTTCCTTCGTTTACGTTTTCATCGCTACGCTTAATCAGGGTTGCCGTTGGTGGCTACTTTGTGCCAAATTGGCTACTTTTGAACCCCGTTGGCGACGAAAATTTCCAGTTGGCGCCATGGCTCTTTTTTAAACTTGTGGTTTTAGTTATTCAAGATGGTTTTATTTATTCATCAATAGTAAAGACTCTGTCCATAATACCGCTCCTGTTCTATTTGGCTAGAAATTTGGCGATAATATCAAATGACATGGCTACTTTGGCTACTTTTGGCGTGAGTTCTGGCGCCTTTTCATGTCCACCCAACGGCAATCCTGCGCATAATGTTGCCGTGATTTCACCTTGCACGCTCAGTGTGCGGCCGGAACTACCTTTTGCATAGGTAAAATTGGCAATGAAAGATCGAGCTCTAGAGACATCGCTTGTGGAAAGCCGCTGCACTTTGTAATTTTGCATTTTCGCTTCATTTTTTATCCACGAACGTCCACGGGAGAAAGAAAATTAGTTTATTGGTGAGGCATGATCTATCGGATAGGAATCGATGGGAAGCCGCGATATGCAACACTGGTTCATTGTCAATATTTCAACGATGAGTGGTACGATCAAAAGAGCATTATTACGGAACTGCTTACACGGGAGTCCGATGTGTGTCCCACTTCATAGTGCACGTGATGTGGTCGTTCTTATTAAAAATCCGTCAATATTTTTTTGACAATAGGAAGAAGACTACCACGTAAAGCTATGTTGTGTCAAACCGGCTATTAGCAGTTGGATTTTAAGCAACTCTGGACAGACATGCGGACTTAGTAAGCTGAGCTAAGGCTAATGACTGCGTCTCAAAAAAAGAAAAAAAGAAAGAACGAGAACCATTTCGTGAAATCCAAACATGCGTGCTTCTTTTACCGTTTACGTTCGTCACATTCCCCTGAGCAACTAAGTGGACATAACTGGCAGACAAGGCTTGTCCATGCACGTTCTACGACACTTGTTGCAACTTTACGACGACTACGCATGTTGCAGTATTACTGGAATTTTCGAAACTCATGAATTCGACGCGCTTACTTCGAAAATCAAGGCGCTTGGAAAAAAATTTGGATTAAGCTCCTGACTTTTGCTGCTTCTCGTGGCGTCAGCTCGTTTTGACATGCTAAATATGAGTAACCCATCTTTTAAAATCACCCGAAGAAGCTACAGAACTCGAACTATTTTGATTCCCCCACTTTTGTTTTTTGTACCCGCCATTTCCCACCCCTCCCACGTGCGTGATTTACTCCGCAAACACGCTTTTCTGTTTTTGAAAGTGAGCCTCGCCCAGTCGTCTTGAGCGGAGCACAGCATGGCATAGAACATTTGACTTTGGCAACAGAATACTGCTCTTACCGCAGAAAACTGCAACAGCGTAGTATGTATACTGCGCGAGGAACACTAACTGTGGTTTTCAGAAGAAATGACATTGAGTCAGAGTTGGAGTGGGCAGCTTTTCTTTTTTTTAAATTTCGTTTTCCTTGCGTGTTCACAGTCATTCCAGTTGTCCATATCGTGTATTGTGTTGAGCAAACTTAAGCAAAAGTTTGAGGTACGTTTTCATTCTCTTCCTACGCACATTGAAACTATACTCTACAGATCGCGCTTCGTTTACGTTTAATTTTTTTTTTCAACTTTGTTTCTTTTATTCGGTCAGTACATTCTATGTTATTGGATGTCCTCTCTGTCATGAAGTTGTGATATGCTCCTGAGGCGCACAAATAAATATGGAATATAGAGACGAGTTCTCAGGCCTACTAATCTAATGGGGCGTTACAATTTTTCTCGGAAGTTCTCGGACCAGAACTAGCCGCCACAAAACACGTGCATACATAACGACTTTTTACATGACTACAAGAAGCAGTTGCGACGTTGAATGCTGACCGGGAGCACAATATTCAGCGCTGAAATCTTCACTTCGCGGTCTGCAGGTCATGAGAGTCTGTGCAGAGTGTTGCTGCACTCTGCGCTGGCTCTCATGACTTGCAGAGCCGCAGCGGTATCCCAAGGGATATGGCGTTGCGTTACTGAAGTTGTGGGTTCAATCCCAGCTGCGATGGCACCGTTCCGATAGGTTAGAAATGAAAAAGCGCCCGCGTAAATTGACTGAGGTTCACTTTAAGGAACTCCTGCGAGTGAAAATGAGCCCAATATTTTCCACGATTGCGTAACATATACCGAGATCACGGTATTGGAAAAATAAAATCTGGCATCTATTTTCGTGACCTTTAAAAGGAGTGGCCTGTGTTCTGGTCTTTTAGGTCGGTTTGCCATTCCAATAATTCTATATGTTTCCTTACAAAATGCGTATCTTTCTCATATATATTCCAAATATTTCGGCAAGAATCTTAGGCATACATACGGAATTATTTGAACGTCATACGAAAAGTTTCAGTAAGGAGGTAATTAATGTGCGTGGTCTCTGTGATGACGTCATGTCTTCTGCAGAGCACGTGCGAGTGAACTATCAGGAAAAAAAAAGAATAACCGGATAATAACGGGGATAAAATGACGCCGACAGCGTAGCGGTTCGCGGATCGTGGGAAAGGTTCCCACGAACATCCGTGAACGTGCGTAACAAAGTCCGGGGAAAATAAAAACGCAACAAAGAACGAAGGCATTACTGAAAACGTAAAGCAGCTCTAATATTTCGCACTTTCCTTCCTCCTGAAAGCGTGCTACACACACACCTAGCAGCGAAATGAGTACTGGTGATAGGAGTGTGCGTGCGTTTATGTGTGCGTATGCGTATATATTATGCTATCAACGTAACTCAAGATTTTGTCGAAGCGACTCTGTCCCTTTGTGTTTTTTCATCGGAAGTGTGAGAGAGTCTTTCAATGAGAGCTCCCACGCCGCTTGTGTGAGGTTCCGAAGCGTCGAGAAAAGAAATTACAATGCCGTTTCCCCCGGTGGATCATTTAATTACAGGGGATCTTTTTCGCGAACCCACAAACTGCTACGATGCACAGCGTCGGTAGGTTGTGCGTCGTGGGGTTGTGAACGCATTTGAATCTGCTGTGATTATCCACAAGACTGCTGGCTTGGACTGGGTGGTTCAACAGTGGAGCTATCAGCGACCCAACGCTCCATCATTGGAAACTGCTGTGAAACATAGGTGAGAATTGCTTGCTGATATTTTGACGACCTTAGTCGACGTAGCCTGCTTGGATAATTCAACAACGCTCAGGTGAGAAATTGTCTCGGGCTATGACAAAGACTCCAAGCAGTCGTGATCACGCATGTTTCTCAGCGATATCAAGGCAAGAGTACACTTACTGTTTTATACTTTGAATGATGCGTCTGTTTCTTTCTTTCCAATATTTATTTTGAATGTCTCGAATAATACTGACTCGGTATAAATGTTAGGGGGGTATCTACATACTGTCAGTAAGATTATTCAATTAGAACAGTTTGCCTTTCATGGTAGCTTAGTGATTACGGCGCAGCACTGCTGTTTGAAGTGAATGATTGAACCGAAACCTTGAATGTAGCCCGCTTTTACCCGCGAAATCACGCTATGATTATGAGGCACGCCGTGGGGGGGGGGCGGGGGGAGGCCTCATGTAATTTAGACTGTCTGGTGTTCTGTAACACGCACTGACGTCACGCAGTACACGGGTCTATAGCATTTCACCTCCATCGAAATGCGACCGCCGCGGCTGGCACCGAGCCCGCAACTTTCGGGTCAGCAATCGAGCACCGTAACCCCTATGCCAACGAGGCGGACTTGGCCGTATGGTTCCGCAGCAATTAAGAAACATCGGGCTTGTAACAGCACAATCCAGAATGTCGCAGCGACACACTTGCTGCTGACTTCTCAAGTTCTGCATTTAAGCCATCTTCGCCACTTCCTTGCAAATGGCTTCGAGCCAGGCTGATTACCCAAACTTAACCTTTGTAAACATGGATCGTTCCATCGTTCGCTCCTTGTCTTTATCCGCAAATGAAGTTTGATCATGTATTTTTTGAATCCCATTTTCACGGAAGCTTTGGGGAAAAAAAGCAGTTGGCGAGACCTTTATTACTAGTTTATTATGTTAAAGTGGAATACCTCCCAGCTGATACAATGCAATATTTAAAAAGACATCCTCATGTGATGTACTGTCTAAAGTGGTAAAAACGTCAAAAAAAAAAGTTTCGAAAGCAAGGTAACAGATATGAAAGAAGTCTCAATGGAGAGAACCACGTTATAGTTTCAACACGTAAGTTATCACGGGCTCTATGCATCATACTTAAATGTTTCCCCTGCTAGAGAACTTAGGAACTCGTTAATATCTAGGGTTCTGACTGGATCTACACATGTATGCTCTACCTACTGTAGGATTCGGATACCATAAAGCTATTCTATTACATCAGCGCACAGAGTATGTATACTGTAGGATGGCATTGATGCACAAATCTCTACTCTTGGCAAAACAAGCATTTCGCTAAAAAACGTTGCACGTGCTTTTCTCCGTCTTCTTGTTTCTATTTCAGCCACTGACATCACGTTGTCCACACCCGATAATGGAGGACTTGAAAACATTAGCAAAGAAGGAATTGGGAGAAACAGAAGAAGTGAAAAAAGAATCCCTAATAGAGCTCAAGAAACTGCTCGATGGTAAGCCAAGTCCCCGTATTGTCTCCGGCTCAATATTTCAGCCACGGGTGACGTGAATTCCCGGCAGTAATATTCAGAAGTACGAGTGTTTTTGGAGCTGGTTTTCACGTCCTGTAATGTAATAAGAGAAAGCAATGGGGAGCAATGCACTTTGAACGAATTTTCAGCCTAAAGGACGTATTTTGTTCATGTACGTCCACGGGTTCTTAAAAAAAATCTTAAGAGAGAATGTGTCACGTCCATTACTGTTCGTACATGCCAATCGTATACTTTTTTTAACATTAAATAACGGCACTTTTGTTGCATTAGTAGCATGAAATACTTAGGAAGCATCAGATGCTTAACAATATCTGTGAATCCACGAATTCGCAATGACGGCAGTCATGTCGTGGTTTATTTTTATACAGTGCTTCCAGTTACCGCTATTCAAGGGAAGTAGGAATGTTGGTGATCATTCATAATCACCACAATCCTATTTCGGAGTGCACTGCCGCACGAAAGCCTCTCCCTGTAACCTCCAATACACTCCGTCTTGCACAAGTTTATGCTATTTCACGCTTGAGAATATCTCAATTTCATCACCCCACCTGATCTTCTATCATCCTTGGACGCGCTTTCTATCCCTTACTATCCGCTATGTTGATGACTCCTAATGATTCACCCTAGATGATCATTACAGTTATCTTTTTTTATGTTCAAACTGTCCTAAGTCCGGTTCCATCACGAGCGGAGCCACCGATTTGATCTGAAAGGGGGGGGGGGGGGCTCCCTCTCTCCTAGATCTCAATTCCTCAAGACTCAAATAAAGTTCTCGTCATGTCATGTCATGTGCGAACTGTACATCTTACATTGCTCCCTCGCAAGAGCGCTGTTGTAATTCTAGCGTATGTCATGTTTAAATGTCTGCACTATTTACATTTGAAAACTTGCTTCTATGACTGCAGCCGTCCAATGTGCTTTTTCCCCGCAGAAAACAGTCACCTGCAAATTCCTCGAGATGACTACATTCTCCTCATGTTCCTTCGTGCCCGCAAGTTCAATGTGCCAGGCACATTGAGAACAATTAGGAGATACTTGCGTGCCCGCAGAGACATTCCGGAGTATTTCGACAACTTGACTCCGTCGAGCATTCCCTACCAGGCTGTCTTCAACGAATATAAGCTCATCATGTACGCCAAGGAAAGAGACTCCCAAGGAAGAGCTGTGGCTTACGTGAATTTCGGTGAGCGACGTCAGATTTCGTTTCTGTCTATTGTCAATGATAAATATTGTTAGCCTGTGAACATGGTTCTTATGGAAGCCTAACAAAATATTTTCGACCAGACACGATGAACACGTCGTGCTGCGATAAAATTTGCATCAAATTCGGCATGTCCTCGAGAAGATTCCCACTTTCAGTATTTTTGCGTGAGACAGTTTAGTAGCTCTTACAAACTGTGAATGTCATTTGCCTTGGCCATGTGTTTAACAGCTGTCAGCTCACCATATGAAAAATATTTTCGCTTTGTGTTGTAGTGAAGCTATGTATAGTTCAGATGGGGTTGGTCTTTGGGAGGAAATCAATGTGTTGCATTAATTGTTTGGCGAACCTTGTGACAAAGTATTGGGAGATGGGAGACGCTCTTTGGACGCATCAACATCGGCTATTCTTTTTACTGAACACATAGAGTATGGAACAGGAGTTTTATTTTTTCCATACCAGCTCCATAGCAGTGCGACTGGAGCATGATAAACTGGGCATAAGAACTAATTGACAGGGTCGATACATCGCAGTCACTTAACCAGCGTATTTGCTAAAGAAACTAGTTTTATTCAGCTTGCAGCTATCTCGTAATATATACATCCATCGATAAACGTAAACCCAGGGCACGTTCGGCACATGCCAGGCACTCATCTGCAAAAATTGAATATATTTTTTTTACGCTTCAGTTACGGCTACAGGTTGCTCGTGTTCATCCTTGTCGACGCAGGTGCCTGGACTCCAAGCATTTGTTCCATGGATGATCTGGCCAGATGTGTTTTAGTAGGACTAGAATCTGGCCTCTTGGATGAAGAAATACAGATTCGCGGGGGGCATAGCGATTATAGACATGAAGGGCTTCTGCGGTCGCCACCTGGTGCAGCTCACGCCAAAGTTCGCCAAAAAGGTCATCATTCTAGCCCAAGTAAGTATAAAAGACTTATTACAGTGAGGGTGAAAGATTTCAGATACAGTAAAATACCACTTGAACAAACGTCAGTTAAACGAACTATTCACTCGTACGAATTTTTTCAATTCCCCCGCTGAAGCGCCATTGAACCCTCCGCTAATGAATTTCAGATTAACGAAATTAGTGCAGAACGCATATCAGTTCCACGAACATATTTCGGCACGCCATCCGATGCCTATCTTGTCATATTAATAAGAAATCTGAAGTACTGAGTACAGAGAGGGCTTTGCGTTTTGAGTTTTGAGGACTACGTCACCTGTGACTCTTCGTTGAGACATGCGCCATTGTTTCTGCATAAGAGATTGTAGCGAGCGCCCTACCTCAAGAAGAGGAAGAGAAGGATCGAGAAGTAGCCCTTGGAGAGGAATGAATGAATGAATAATCTTTATTTCAAGTCCGGCTCCTTCGGGCTAGGCGGGGGGGAAGAGGGGATTGCCCCCCTGTTCCGTCCCACTCTACGTCAATGATGGCGGTGCCTCAGATGACGGCGGGAAGTCCTTGGTCCCGGGTGGCATCTTCGGCTTGCCGGACGGCCCAAAGCTGGTCGGAAAGCTTGTCGCTGGTGAGTGCCGCCTCCCAGCGGCAGCGACGCCGACGCAGCTGATCCGCAGTAGTGACCGCAGCCTGCGGCGGCGGCCGGCCCCTGCCCTCGCGCGGTGGTAGCAGCAAAGACTGCTCTCGCAGTTTGTCCCTGCCTAGCATGCGTCGCGTAGTGAGCGGCGGCAGCGACATTTACTCTCCCGGCACATTCCCAAAGCATGTGCCGCAGTGTGGCTCTTTCCCCGCACGCTTTGCACACGTCCGTCGAGTATAGACTCGGATAACAGATGCGTAGGATCGCCGGGCTGGGGAAAGTGTTGGTTTGTAACAACCTCCAGGTTACGGCCTGTTTTAAATGCGAATGCATTTCTTAGTCGGGCTATGTCAGGCATCCGGCGTTGTCCGGCGTTGTCCGCGGGGAGGAGGATAGGTTGAGGAGGTGTCCGCGCGCCGGCAGGTGTTATCTCTCCGCTCTCACTCCCTCTCCCATAGCAACAGCTGCGGGCGCGCGCGCTTATCCTCGCCTCTAGCAAAGTGGAGAGGAGGAGTGCGCTCTGGTGCGTGAGGGCGCTCGCATCGCGGGAGCTTGGCGGAGCTCCCGCGATAAAGAAAAAAAAACAGGCGCTGCGCCGTGCTCCCGACCGGGCTGCAGAAATTAGGCGCCTTTTCCTTCTTCGAACCACAACCACCATATATAAATGGAGTGAAGCGCGCGCGAAATGCATTCGCATTTCCTCACGATTCCCTTCGGGGAGGTGGGGGGCATTTTTTTTTTGTTTAATTTGTCGGGTGGTGGTGGGTATATGCGTCTGTTTAGTCTGTAATGTTGTGTTATCTCGCTGAGTGTGGTCAGGCGATCGCCCCATGACCATTCCGTTTGCTGTTGTTGTGTTTTTAATGATATCGCCCCGCTCTCGGAGGTGTATGCGGCCACCGAATCAGTCGCGGCTCGGTGAATGAGACCTCGAGCTGCGGTGTGGGCGGCCTGGTTACCTGCAAGCGGGACGCTAGTGTGAACCGGGGTCCACAGGAGGAAGACTGTCGCATTTCCGGTTTTGGAGAGGAAGCAACAAGAATTTCAGATAAAGAAGGACAGATGTGCTTGAAAAAAGTGATGTCCTTCACTGTCCAGCATAGTGTTGTGCCGCAGAAGGTTTATGAGAGCTCTAGCACAGTGACTCCATTCATGACCACTGCAGCTATATGTGCGCAAGTGCAGCAAGAAATGGCTGCATTTTTCGAGAGGCGCTAAATAAGCAGAAAGTCATGCTCAAATAAGCAGCACTGAAAGTGAGAGGGTTAAAATTTCATTTCAACAACTGATGTTTTCGTTAGCTCCTGATAACGAGTTACAAAGCTATTTCAGTTCAGCGAACTTTCTTTTTAACGAACTTTTTCCTGAGGTCCCTTTAAGTTCGTTGAAGTGAAGTTTCATTATACTACTTACAAGCACTTATAATGATTGATGAGCGCATGCCTTTGACTCTCATTTAGTCATTATGGTCTAAAGGGTAGAAAAGATTTTCATATATGTAAACGAGAGCATTGGCCGAGTCTATTGGCCTATAAAGTGAAACAGTTTCTCACTCCCTCAAAGGTGTCACATCTTCAGTGGTGTCAATCTTTGGTACTTATAATTCATTATTCAATGTTTATTCAGCTCTTTTATTACTTATAGCAGGGATCAGGATCACATTTGTCGTTTCATGCGACCTAAGAGGGCTATTCTATTGCATAAACACATTTAAACTGCGACAATAAAACTACTGAATAGTAATTTACGTATACGCTTTTAAACGGTGGCGCATTTATGCCCATTTGGTTTAACTATTCGGTGTTATCGTCTAACTTTCAGGACACAATGCCTGTGCGGATCAAGGGAGTCTACTTCATAAACTGTCCGCCTGTAACAGAGACTCTTTACGGTCTTGTGAAATCATTCCTGTCGGAGAAACTGCAGAAACGGGTAAGGCAACAGCTGCATCTTAAGCTTACCGCTGCACAGTGAGCTTCGGCATTGGCTGAATTCGTCATGCGAGTGGCATTAAAAGTTGAAACCAGGCTTTTCAGTATCACTGTTAAGAGCACACGGCAAAGCATAATGATTAACTGATAATGTGCAAGCGTTTTCCACCAACTTGATTTGCTCGCCGTGAGATAGTACTTCTCTGAGAGCAACCTCACGAAAGGTATCGCAAACTTGTAGTCTCTAGCTATCTGAGGATGACACGGGAATGCTAATGTTTCTTGATAATATTTGCAATTATCAGCGTTAGACATGATTAAAAGGTATACCTATCAATTTACCAGTATTTACGAGGCTTCAAAGAATAGCTAAGCCCAATATAATTCATTTAGACACTTAGAATTGCGCTAGCATGATCGGCACGCCTCTTCCTCACTTCTAAATACTGCCCCTGGCTTTTTCACATAGCGCGATAATACTTCAAAAACGACAGCTATCGGCCAACACGATTTTCCAAAGTTAAGATAGTCATCATCTCTCAAGACTCAGTGGAGGGCTTCGTTTAAGAATAGCCAGCCGGTGGTCTGAGAACTGGCTAACCTCCCTGTCCATCCGTTTCCTTTTCCTCCTCCTCCTCCTCCCTTTCGGTTAAGAATTTACGGATGTTAAGCTGCGGTCACTTGCTCGCAGTGGACAGTGAGGCCAGTTGGCATTGACCGTCTTTGCCTTGCATGTCTAGTCATATAATCAAGTGCCTTTAGAATTTGTGTAATCCTGTTGAATTCTCTGTGCACGCATTATTTCTTCCTAAACAGCCATGAACACTGATTGGGGTTTCTCGCTATTAATTCAAATCCTGCCAAAGTAACGTGCAGCTATCATCATTCATAAGGTGATTCCGTGATGTACGGGTCGGAAAGGAACCACGGTGTCAACCGTAAAGTCATATAGAGTTTGGCGGCACGTAATGATCGCCTATTCCTATTGATGCTTATCAGGGCTCTGGTGAACGATAATTCATTTATGAGGAGCGGGGTGCCCCGACGATTTCTTCTGGCAACATTTTGTCACCAGTAATTGATTTAGCAATGCAACGGGAAAGGGGAGGGGTAGGCTTAAGGAATAAGACAGCCATGGTTGTATTAGACAGCAAGGAGGTGTATAGTACATGCAATATTACCTATTTTTGTAGTAAGTTCTTAAAGTGGAAGGTGTCATACTTCGGGAAATTCTCTTACGACTAGAAAATATAAATGTGAATAGAGGAAGAGCTATTTAATGAATATTTCACTTGATAACTCGGTGGCGTGCCCGACATGCTGCTCCAAGTCGAGGTGCTTTAAGATGTGCACAGTTTTCGCCACAGATCTAAAGCTTGCTCATATATAAGCAGCTGATATACTTCGGCGGTCTATTGGAATAACAACACTGGCTCTAAGTTTAAAGCAAGACTAAAGCGAAATAATGAATCGGTTTTAGATGAATTATAGCGCACTCTGAACAATATAGTGTCGTTAATTTCTACATTATTAGTTTATTAATAGAAGACGAAAGCAAAGCCAGTCGCATTTTGAAATTTCGCGATGAAATCTCAGTGCGCAAATCCCAGATTTCAAGATTTATTTTTGTATTTTGGCGATATTGACTAAATTAAATTTCCTGAAACTCGGTATGTTAAGTCTGTGGCCCCCACACAGGACAATCGTCTTCGTTTTTGCCGACTAGTAACTACGTACGACTTGGAAGTGCCATCAAAATCTATGACGTCTAGGTGTTTGGGAGCGGGACTTTCAAGGTGGCGTCGCCTCCCACATTCTTTCCGCGCGGTTTCGTGCTTACGAAGCGTTTTCTCGCGGTAAGATTGATGCTTACGATATTGGGAAATTGTGATTCACTAATACGCGAAAAATCGTTTTTCTCCTTTAGTAGGAACGTAAATTTTCTGTTGGGAATGGTATCTCGAAAACGTAAAATCTTATGGCGAGTGAGTACGTCAATCCTTGCGGTTCAAAGCTTTGTTGAAGGAAATTGCAGAGGTTGCCTTTTTTTTTTTTTGTTTTACACGGCATATCAGATACCTTTGTAAAGGGTATCCCAGCAGCTCCTTAACGCACCTTAAATCACATTATGCCAGTCAAAAGTGAGGAAGATTGAAGGGCAATGTGTCTCTAAGTCTTTGGAAACTCATAAAACCAAAGCCCTGTGGCATCGAAAAACTATACGACGATTGCACACTGTTACCTGCAGCTCTAGTAATGTGATCTTCTTGTGGTAGGTAAGATGTTAAGTGTAAAGACGATATCTGATAAAGGTGTTTTTTCGGAAGGGGCGAGAGCTAAGAAGCTGTGATTGGAAAGCTGTGCCGCTAACTGTGTGAAAAACTAAGGTTTTGCAACACTTTGGCAGCATGGATGATGGTCAGCCTTTTACTCATAATACTTGCTCTATTCACATAAACGCTTCTGCATTTATATACCAAAATGATCAATTCTACATTTCACCGTTCACTATTTCTTACAGCTCCGTTTTATCGGCAGCGACTTGACAGAACTTTGCGGTGACATTCCGGCCGAAATTTTGCCAAAGGAGTTTGGAGGAACGCCGGAAGATTTCGACTTCGAGAGGCAGGAAAGCGTGTTCCTCGGAAAAGCAGATCACTTCGAAAAAATGCTAAGTTGCAGTTACAAGGAGAATTAAATTTTTTTTCCCATTGAAATATTGTGGAATGTCTAAAATTACATTTTGTTCCTTTCTGTGCTTCTGCGTAAATGATGAACGAGAAATGAGAGTGGTCACATGAACTATGTGTGGCAGTTTCCAAGAGCTCTGATCTGGCAGTGCTGTGAACGGCAGCATACAGCTTCTTCAAGAAGGAAAAAGTCTAGCAATTGTTCCACTTTACAGCACTTGAAGGCGAAAGGCTTCTTCCCATCCAGTTGTTCATTAAGTCATATAATCGACGGTGAGACTTCTCGCCAGATATTACGATGGGCAGTGTGAGGGACGTATAGTAAATAACCTCGACATTATCAGTAGACTGCATTGTAGCTACCGCCCTGAAGCCTTCTGCGCATCACGCGCAGAATGCTTCAGGTTGGGAGCAACACAACCTTAGGGATCGGCGCACCTCTGACAAAGCGATGATGTGATGACGTTATCCATGGCGCAGGTCACGTGGGTTTCTGTACCACTTCATTCGCTGCCGTGTTTCGCTCAGCGGCCGCCCACGGACACACCCAAGGCATTCGACCTAATACTTCAGACTGTGGCGAAATTTACGCGGCACTACAGGAAAAATGACACCTCTGCGTCCGTGTTTTTAATAACAATACCGGTGAAGGCTTCAAGTTTACGAAGCCTTCTCGCAACGCGCGCCTCGTCGAAGCAGCCCAATTTTTTCTCAGTGGCGACTGCAGTATCCGTTGAAGTTAAAGGTGCGACAGCGAAAACGCAGTTCTATTTATAACACGGGCCAAACCTGGGTAAATACTGGCGAGTGTATCGGATGAAACTGCGAAAAACGCAGTCGCTCTCCCCTCTTATCTTGCAAGGGGTCCGCCAAACCAGCCCCATACCTCCACTCACTGACCTGTCCCGTCCCTGTTTGAATAGTAGAGGTATAGCCACGCTAAGTTTTGACAATAATGGCAGCTGAAGACTTGAGATGTTTCATTTTAAGAAGTGTTTACTCCCCCCCCCCCCCCCCCCATACCCGGAAATCCGGTAACCGAAGGCAGGCCATTGTGACAAGCGCGTCATCCCTTCAGTTTCATTTTCGCATCCATTGTGAAGCTTGTTTTGTTCCGAACCGACCAATTATGAATTGAGATGTGGGGGGGGGGGGGGGGGGAGGGAGGGGCCGCTGCGGTGAAACATGGCTCCCCGAAATGGATATTTCTACGGATGCCTGTGGGCTTAAGCATGGACGAACATTACGTTGAGCATGGGTCCCCCCCGCTTGAAACCACGAAACACATTTTGTGGGACCAGATGAAAACGATGGATTAGAATAGTGACATCCCATGCCTCATCAGAGAATGACAGATGCCGCATTGAAAAATTCCGGATCAATTTGCCAATCTCAATATCATTACTTACGGAAGTGCACAGGTGGCGAAACCGGGCTGCGTTGTAGAACACTCTTTACACTGTTCTAGCACATGTGTAGCCGAGCCAGGGCCACTCAGCTTTAGGTTAGCTAAGTGCCGAATTGTAGTAAACATTCCAAAGAAATTTACCCATGTTCAGGCTTGTTGGTGAATCATTTGAACAGCTTGGATGTAGCTCGAAACGAAACGCGGGCAGGAGAACGCGCATGAGCAAACCACATGGCGCTGTGTGGTGTTCTTTGGCGCCGTGTGGTGTCTTTCTGGTGTTTCGTTTCGCGTTGTATCAAAGCTGGGATTCGTCCGTCACCGTGAAGCGGATGCTTCTGGCGTGTGTCACAGCCATACAAATGTCACCGCACAAACATCTCGCAGTCGCAAGCCACTGCTTGCCCTACCAGTGCAGAAAGCGAACTTGAGATCTCTTCTATCGCTCAGCTTTATCTGGCGTCGTAGTTGTCCAGTGTTCGTAGATGCGGTGCACGATAGAAAACACAGAAAGAAAAAAAACCAAAAAGAAGGAAGCACCGGACTATCATGATATTTTTCTTGCAGTAGGCAGTTACGAGCGTCTTTCCTGTTGTTTTTATTGCCATGCCGAGCACACACAGACTCTCCCAGAGCGAGCGGGCGACAAAATGCGGAAGCGACAGAACTAAGGCATGCGCTCGCTCCATTGATTGGTCGAAGACTGTAGTTTCCACGGTGTTGCGAAGAGCTGAAATGAAATACACAATTACGGTCCTTGAGGCAGGTCCTTGCGAAGTTGAAAATATTTTCCGAGTAAGGTGTTGACCCATTTGCTACGCTGTAAACTTTTCTTTAATATAAGCTTCACTTCGACTCCGTAACAAGTCACTGTGCACGAAGCTACCCCGTATTCCTCTCACGATTTTCCTCAGTTGCGAAGAACGTAAGTTGAGCGGTGCATTTACGCGGCTTGTCGCGACGCCGCCTTAGGAAATTGCAGCTGTAGAAATTAAAAGCACATTAATCAGTCACAGTGGGGCCTATATGGAAACACATCTCGTCGTAGGCTCATTAAATAGTTGGCGCAAGTCACCGGACAGTTTTCTGAGCATTAAAAAAAATTAAATTGTCAAAGCGAGAAGGCGCGCATATAGATATGAGATCAAGATATATTCCTGAACATGTGCGAATACAACGGATGGCGCGTTCGGAACATCACCCGCAGATTGTTGGAAAAAACGATGGCACGCTAGTACATGGCTGTACCGACCTCTCATGTGCTATGAACGTACGACTAGGTAAAGCTGTCAACACGGTTAAGTCGAATGCACCGCCGCGTGGCCTCGACCGGCTTCGACTGACGCCAAGCGCCGCCACGCGTTAGACATGGTATGTTAGAAGCAGCTAACGATCGATGGAGCGCCGGTCAATTTCACTGGTGAATGTGTGTATCTCTTCTGTCCGGCTGGCGGGTCGCATACGCTCACTTGGCAGGACCGTTTTCATCACGTTTTCCTCGTGGCTGCGATCTCACGTGCGCCAATGAAATTCGTTGCTATGTGCTTATCTCGACAATGAATCCATTGCGTGCGTCCAGGTCACGCACCTTTCGATGTTGATATCACACATGGCGCTCAAAGGAAATGATATATTGGAAAAGTAAAGACAACCGCAGGCTCAAACGCAATCAGAACAAACGCCTTGAACCTGCGTTTGCGCCGCTTTTATAATACTCTTTCGAACTCCAGTGGAGCTATTCTCGATGCGTCCACTTTGCGGACATGTCCAACTTCATCGGAGCGCATTCACTTACTCGATAAAGCGGCGAGCTGTGACGTCCGTGGCGCTCTTGATCACTTTTTATCTAGGGACCTTACTTCGACGCACCGAACACCCACAAAAATCCTAGCGTAAAAAGGAAAGAAAGTGGATGAAGTGTATGGATGACAGGACACGTAAACAAATTTGACGAGTCTTAACTTGCAAGTGAACGCGTTCGGATGTTTGAGAACACTGCAGGGAATGCGTACCGACCTTCCAGGTGCGTTAGGCGGGCGGCCGCATTAAACCTAATTCGAGGGCTAACCTGATCAGACGTACTTCATGCGTGGCCTTTGAGATGCGCGTCCAAAAATGAATCTCTGGGGGCTGCATTCGTTGTGGTGAAGTGCATTCCACCCCTTTTGTTTGTGTCGAGAGTTGTGAAAGCTTCGTGACGTCAAAATGACGTTGCGAAAGAAGGACCTTAAACAGGGGGCGCGCTGCTTGCCGAGCTCCAGCCAATCAGCGGCGACCTGAGTGGACACTCCACAAGGTGGACACATCGAGAATAGCTCCCCTGCTATGACTTTCAACTCGAAAGGTGCGTGAGCTGTCGCAAGCTTTGGTTCATTTCCGAGATAAGCATACGGCCACTAATTTCAAGGGCGCGCGTGAGAACGCCGCCACGTGCCAGAAACGAACCCGCATGTGCTCCCCTGTGCCCATGCATACACGACACAGCACTTCAGGAAAGCGAGAGGCAGATGTCGTAGCTGGAGCCGTGAACGCGGGAAGGCGTTCCGCTAACCGCTGCCGTCTCTCTCTGCAACAAAACAGTAGGTGCGCGATATTCGTCCGTCGACGTGATGACCTTTCTGTGCCACTTATTGCAGCACTCTATGCAGTTTGCGGCGGAGAAACGCCATTGGTGCATGCGGAAGCTGCATTACTCTGTCGCCAAGTCGCCACGCTAACACGGCGCGAAAGGCAAAGCACGTACCAGACCCACTCATCGCGTACTGCGCATAGCATCGACCGTAAAGTTTTCCTACAGTAATGCTTTGAGAGCCTACTTTGCACTGAAAGTACCAAAGCGTTCCTTGCGGCACTCGTTAGTATAATGATGCAGTACTTCCCTTCACCGTTTCTAGACGGCGACGACGCCCCGCGGACGAAGATCACGGTGAGAGGGAGATGTGAGAGATATAAGGTGCGCTTGTAAAGTCTTGTGAATGAGTGTCGATGGTGCAGTGTGTAGAACGCCAGGCATCAGAAGGTCGCGGACCGAGAGGTCGTCGGTTCGATTTCCAAGGGGCATCCCAGTAAACGAAACTTTCTGTTCTGATTTTTCTTCGTTATCTGCTCGTGTAAATTTTGTGGACGTCACATCCATGACGGAAATGCCGTCAGTGTTACCTTTCACTGTTACCTTAAACTGTTACCTTTCACTGTTACCTTAAAGTGCAGCTGAGGTAAAGCGTGTGCAAGAATTTCCAGAGTTGCGTTCCTAGTGTGGCGATATCAAGTGGCGGCTGTTTTCTGGTCTACCCGTTGAAAGGTCTCATTTGCTTCTAGAATCGCGCGGAGACGTAACACATTTACCGTCGCTGTTCCCACCGACACCTCTAGATATGTAAACATCACAATACAGCACCACATCATGGATGTCAAACTCATGTGCACAAAATGTATACATTTGCGGATTCTGCGCTGCACAAAAATTGAGGCGGTATTGACTCCGCATGAATAAAAAGAAAGTGTGCCAGAAAGCGTAATGATCCGCGTTGGCTTATTTGGAGTGCAAACACATTTTTCAACACATTCGAGAGGGAAAAGTTGAAAATAACAGTGATTTCACATACTGTGCCACGTGCATTTCCATCATACCACCATGATCCACCATGTTTACACTATGCCACCGTCATCCACTTGTTCACCAAGCCATCCACCAAAACATATTTTGCATCGCCACCAACAGCCAGCATTTTCCACTGTCACCATCATTGGCTCGCCACCACCACCACCATCTGCCACCATTTTTTCCACCCTCGCCATCATCAGCCATTATGACCACCACAGCTTCCAGCTTATCCACTATTATTTCCACCACATCCACTATTGTTTCCACGATATCCAGCAACGATTCCAGCATCCAAAAACCGAGAATTTTCAATAGGGCAACTCACTAATTAAAAACCTAACTAACAATTTTTTTGTCAATTCATCGCAAAAGTGTTATTTCAGCAAAAGTGTTATTTCATCGCAAAAGTGCAATTCATCGCAAAAGTGTTATTTCAAGTTATTTCGGCAGAGTATTTCCCCCCTCGACGTGGAGTTCGTGTGCGAAAACTGCACGAGCCTGACTGTCACAGGACTTTTATGAAAGGTCTGTATTGCCTAAAAAAATCCTGTACAGTTTACCGCCCAAGATACACCGGTCTAATTCACTTGAGTGCTGCTTTGGTCGTGAAAACGAAAATGTGGGCCACATTCTTCTGGAAGTTTTAAAAGTACCGATAATAAAGGAATTAGAGGAAAAACTAGCTAGGTTGGACAAGCGCCATTTCACATTATAAAAATTACTTTAACGCGGTCTAAGAAGCTTTTCCACCAAGAGCCTAATATCGCCGTAACTTCTCAGTGGACGGTGAAGTAGATAAGTTCATGCGATGAGGAGCCATATACCGCTATGTATGAAGTGATGCGTTATTCCGTACACTGTGCATACAAGTCGGAAAGAAATGTGCATGCTTGAACATTCCATTGCAGATTGAACTCTTGCTAGCAAAGTGTCTACTGCCATGTTATATTTTTTTTTATTCGTTTCAGCTTTCTCTATGTTTTATCCTTAAAAGGGAGTGAATGTGAGCCGGTTGGTAGGTATCCAAAGTTAAAAACAGCGCAAAGTAAACACGGACAAGAACTCACACAGGACCAGCGCTGACTGCCAACTGTTTGGTTTATTGCAAGGGGCGTACATATACATTGAAACGGAAAACACGGGGAAGGGGAACATATCAAATCTTCTAGCGGCGCCTGCGTAGAGCGGCACATTATTGTTTAGTCATAAGGTGTTAGTTTTGGAGATAGATACGCTCCTTGTCTGTTAGATTAATCGAGGGCTTGCTAACACATGCTTTATCTTTACATTTCATCGAGAAAGCCTCATAAACAACACGTGCAGTCTACTCTTTGTACGTGCGCAGCACCCGGGTCTCCTGAAAACGTGGCAGGCAGCGTCACTTTGCACAGTGAATGGCCAAATTGCTGTCGCTTCTTGCCTTGAGGTTGTTGGCGTGTTCGCGCAGACGGTCGTTGAGGCGACGGCCTGTCTGCCCGATAGAGGCGTGCCCACAGGTTGTCGGGATCTCATATGTAACTTCGCTCCGGCAAGGCCCGTAGTTCATCGCGTGCTTTTTCAAACACAGCTTACTTTCTTGATCCGTTTCATTTACATTCTTGCATAGGGAGCTCAATTTATTGGGGGCCGAGAATACCACATGGACCCCCGCTCGCCCAGTAGCCTTCTTGATGCGGTGAGAAGCACTGTGAACATATGAAATCACCACAGTCTTGGACATTTGAAGGCTTGAGCGGTTGCGCCCCTTTGTGGACCCCACTTCACGCAAAAGGGCTGCAGGCAACAACGGGAGCCAGGCTCTCCGGGTAGCCGGTTGCTCTTTCTTGCTTTCGGTAACAATGCATCACTTTTTTTGTGTGTGTGTGCTGCATGCAGAACACAAAAATTGGAGTAACCGAGTTGCTATAGACCTCAACCTGTCTACCGAAAGGAAGTTAGAACAAAGTGCGTAACGAGCCCGCAAGAGTAGGTGTGCGAGTATACTGCAGCGTTGGCCGAAGGCTTGTGTGCTCAATCTTTCACAGACGCAGAATCGGCAGCTTTCTAGGTAGCGTCGGTGTCCAGCGCGGCCGTTGTAAACAGAGACCACGGAAACCGCCTGAGGCAAGCAGCGGACGCGTCGCCACGATAAACAAGAACGGCACCCCGGAGAACGCGGTGAAGAGTTTCCATAGGGTGGATGCCTTAGAAGTTAAATGTATTATTTATTAATTCTTTACTTGCGGGGCTTTGTCAATCCGCCCGAAGAGAATCAATGCAGGCGAGCGTCGTTGCCTTCGCGCTCGAGCACTTCAAAAATAGAGAAAGCGGATTCCTATGCGCAGTGTTGCCTCCTGCGGGAACAGCGTATCCTTTCGTTTGTAAACAATAAACCGTGTGAACAAAATAAGAAAAAATAAATTAAATACTTTTTGATGATTTCATGTCCAGCCGCTTGATTTCATGATAGCTGCAATCTGCAGCTCAGTTTTCCTTTTCCTTTTTTTTCTTTTTGCTTGAGTAACGCGTTAAAATGCTCAGGACGAATAGAATCACGTGAACTCTCCTAAATAACAGCAAGTTGACTAAGTCAACACCTGGGAGCTGTATTTATGGCATTCAGGCCTTTAGACATTTTATATGACAATGATTCTGCTGTGGTATTTATTTGTATCGTGAGACATCGTAGAAAGAAAAAAAATTCAACCAGCTTCGCTTCGGGGACCCTGATGAAACAGCGAAGCTGGTGGGCTTCCCTTCGTCAGGCTATCGCATTTCTATGTTTTGCAAGACTTTCATGTTGTATAACTGCTCTTTATTAAAGGAGTACTCACACGATTTTGGAAGATCGCAAAAGGGACATATTTCGTTTCCTTGGTATGCAGTGTTAACGCTCTCCACACAGCGGACCCAGGCAACACGTATAAAATATTTTATTTTGATTTTAAAGTTTTCGTCGCTGAGCATCTGCACGCCAGCCCTACTGCAATGGACATTATCCCGACGAGTGAAGACAGTTCCTGAACTTTGCGAGCTCTGCGTCCTGCGTGCAGCCTAAATGGCAGAAATTGCTCTCAGGGTCACTGGACGACAATTCAATCATCGTTGTTTACGTGCACCATGAACAGATGACAGATTTGCCGTTAGTACGTCGCCAGTTGCTGCCTCCCCGTGACGTCACACTGCTGTGAAACGTCACTGAGAAGCCACCCCCTCGATACCGAAACCGAAATTCCTGTTTTATGGTAGCGGTATTAAAAATAAATCCGATGCATTCCCAAGCACTACGATACTCTTTATAGGTTTCTCGACACCAGCAGTTTTATGTAAAACAACAATCCAAAAATTTTCAAAATTCGTGTCAGTACTCCTTTAAACACAGCTTTGTTAAGCTTTGAGGTGGTAGTATAGCCACCACCTTTTATAACCACAAAGTATCACGTGACTTTCGTGTGCCTATGGTAACGCGCATGCCATTTGTTGGGCTAACTGCTGCCTTGTTCCCTTTTTAGTGGAAGTTGTTTGTAGTGGGATTTACACAATTTCTGGGGTACATACGCGTTTATGAGGATGATAGTTTTCTCAGGCCACACTGATTTCCGTCGCACATACCCGTTTGTTGGGCTAACTGTTGCCTTTATTTTTAGAGGACCAGTGGTGAGTAGTGGGATTTAACCAATTTCTGTGGCGCATACCCGTTTATGATGCCTACCTGCGTTACCGCGGATCCCGGACATGAAAGCCTCGACTAAAAAGCAGCTTCGCTGTTTAAAAGGGCACCCGTAAATACAAAAGAATGAAGAGGGGTCGTTATATATTCCCTGTGCGTACCTGAGAATTCCCTCGAACGCATTCCGTTGCCGGATCAGTCAGCGATGTCAGTGCCTGTCTTGTCTCAACTCGGCAGCACGGCGCGTGGAATACCTTCAGTTCGTCTTCAGGAAAAAACAAAGGGGTCGACAATCCAGCAAAAGCCTACACGTGCCCGTAGACCGACGTAGACGACGGAAAGATAACGACGCGCTCTCGCTTGCCGTGAGCCTAACGGAGTGTTGCTAAACGACGTGGGGTCGGTGGCAAGGAGGAAGGAACACTGCAAACGGCTTCGACGCTAGGAGCCAGTTTGCCGATGGTAACTTGCAGCGAGCGGTCCCGCCTCGCCCACCGCAGGTAAGTGCAGTGGAAGTGTTTTTCGTGAAAGATGACGCGTGCGTGTCACCCTCGGGCCAACGAATAGCGCGACCGTGCGATGTCGCCTTCGTTAAGTGCCGTGCTCTGCATTGTCGGTGCGGAAATTTATTAATCTTCGTGCCAAGGGATGCACGTGTGCTTGTCACTGAACTTCTTTTTTTTCTTTTCCGGACAGCTGTGCAGCACGTCATGTGGAGGGAACGCTTCGATGCTAGTGCTTTCTTTTTTTTTCTTTTTTTTTTTTGTAGTTTTGTTGACCTTGTGCAGACTGCAGCTTGCGCTTGTGCCCGCGCACTCAGACAGTGACAGAAAAAACCTCAATGAAGAGACACTCGGTGAAGGTTGCATTTCCGTGCCGGACTAAAATCAGGAAAGTTTTCCCGCAGGATGTAGCGAATGGTGAATATCTACCATTTCGAAAACTACTTCTTCATATTGAATGTGTCGAGGATGTCCATCTCTATACCTGCGTGCATATATAGCGTTTTTTATCGCATGAACAGACTCGAAAAGCAGTGCTAGATTTCGTTAGGATTACGTACACAATTTTCCACTTAAGTACCAGCACTGCTTTGTGAGGAAAGTTGTATCTCTAAACTTCGACATGTTAGAGAAGGGGTATTTCTTGAGAGCTACATGACATGAGTGTACCTAGCTGAGTCTCTGCAGCGTAAGAACACCTATCCATGGTTGTAGCCATGGCGTAAGGCCGTGATAGTCGCTATTCGATTTTTATGAGACCAGCTCCAGGAATAGACAGAAAACACAAAAACAACAAAAGACAACTTCTAAGTGGCCTTTGTTATAAATATATAACATCGCACACGCTATCACAACTACATTCGTCTGCGCAAGCTATCGAGACAATCGGAATTGTTTTAGAAAAAAAAAGACAAACAAAAACGAAGCGATATCAAAACTGATCTCTACGTGCAGATGAATCTAAGTAGGCTAATTCTTTATCTGCCGACGCTATGGAATGTTCGCTGACACAGCATATCCGTCAACGCCCATAGCGTTAACGACTGATAAAGAAATTGCCTACTTAGGTTCGTCTGGCAGTGGAGTACAGCGTTGACGTATCTTGGTTGGCTCATTCCCCCCCCTTAACACAAAAAGTCCTCCTCCGCTTTTGTGGTTGGCGGAAAGCTAGCAAAGCGCCTTGCACGCGCGCGCTTTGCTAGCTCTTCGCCTCCGCCACACACACACACACACACACACACACACACACACACACACACACACACACACACACACACACACACACACACACACACACACACGCACACGCACACACGCACACGCACACACGCACACACACACACACACACACACACACACACACGCACACACGCACGCACGCACACGCACACGCACGCACGCACGCACACACACGCCATTCCCAAAACTACGAATCTGGGGAAAAGAGACTCTTTATAATCAGCCTCCGCGGGCTCATTCGACACGAGATCGTCATGATGTAGCGAAATCTTCGTCTTGTAACACGAGATGTTCGCCATGTAACGAAATGCTCGCCATGTAAGTAATGTAAATAAACCCCTCTAAACTTTTCCTTCAGTCTCTTCATGCTACCTCGGCATCTTCCTCCCGAGTCTCTCTCCGGTGCTGGCAACGGCCGGTCGCGACAGCTCGATGATTTTTCATTTTTTTTTTCAACGACTAAGCAGTGGAATATAACTGGAATTATCAACTGTTGTATTATATTAGTGACGCAAGCTCAATCTATGTTCACGTGCCCCGTTAGTGTGGATGAAAGAATTTACGCAATAAAACTTGGGCAATTTATAAGCGCTACGTTTGGGCAGCAATGAACGGACGGAACAGCTGCGGAGCAGAATAACGACCAGCACTGTTTTGATAGTACGTGGCAGAGCACATAGATACCCAGACGGCACCGAAGGGAGAGACATAAGCGCAGAGCGCTCGCGCTTGCCTAATTTATATAACTGTGTGTTTGTATGATTTCTAATCAAATGTCTAAAATGCGAATTCATGCGCTGTTTAATTTATTTGGTTTAATGTTCCAAAGTGACACATGCTGTGAAAGGCACTGCAGTGAAGTCCTCGGCATATTTACAGCATAGCTGTTGTGCTCGAGTTTTGCCGTGCGTCGCAGATGGAAGATCATCATCATCATGAACCGGCACGCGCTAAATTTCCGCCCAAGCTCTAGGTAGAGATGGTTAACAAGAGAAAAAAATAGGAAAGACAAACTAAAAAATGTACAAAAGGAGAGCAAGCATATATCCATATATACAGTCTGAAATAGCAAGGGGTGGGAGAGAGACAGGTGAGGGGGGTGAAATCCTACAGCCAAGCCAGGACGAGCTATAGGTGCGCAGCCGCTCTGCCGTGACCCAGCCTTGCGCGGCTTAGTGCGAGCTGCGCAAATTCTTTCGACCAGCTGGAGTTATTTAACGTCATCGCAGAGTACGCGGGCCTCTACTATATCTCATCAACTTCAAGTGAGACCGCCGCCGTGGAATCGAACCCACGCCTTTCAAGCAAGCAGCCGAGCGCCGTGATAACGAAGCTACTACCACTGCGACGCTTAATCTCGGAAGACATCGAGCAACAAGTTTTAGGTCAGAAATACTTTCGTACGTTTGAGGTAAAATCGCCTTCGTCTTCATTTGCCAGTTTAAGTGACTGTGGCCCAATATTTCGGAAACGGAAGGACGTTTTAGGAGACGCGGACGCAATATCTGCACGGTGGTGGTATGAAGTGTACTAATGTAGGCCACGCTTCGTCAAGTAATCGAAACCGTCGCCCGTGAACAGGTTGCAACTGTCACCGCGGTAACGCATCGAGGCGCAACTGACACCAACTGGCCTTAAATAATGGATCTCCAGGAAAGAGCGAGACTTGAGCTCGGCGAAACGCAAGAAGTGAGAGAGGAATCTCTTGAACGTCTTCGTCGACTCATAAAAGGTACGTTCCCACCTCAAACAATAACAATTTTTTGGGGCACGGTTACCTTCCTGTCTCTGTTTAAGAACGGCCGATACGAAACAAAAAGACCCCTTCATTAGCCTTCAAGCAATTCTACAGCTCAATTACATATATCGTGGTTTTTGCTCGTTTACTATCTGAAACCACGATTGGATGAAGTTGCGGAAGTCCCTGAAAGCTAATGGAGGGGTACTTTTCTTTCGCTCATTGTATAATAATTATATGTTTAGGCGCCGAGCCCACGATATTATGAGTAAGCTGTTGTGGAGGAGTTCGGATTACATTGACACCGCGAGGCTACTTAAGGTGTACGCAAATCTTAGCACACGGATATTCTCGAATGTTGTTTCCATCCGAATGCGGCCGCCGCGGCCCGTAATCCAACCCGCGTGCTCGAGCTTTTCCACCTGAGGCAGTTGCAGAAAAATTTGACTTATCGAAAGCCTTACTTGAGATAAGAACGAGACGAATCAATGGCATCTGCTTCTATGGACTAATAAATTATTGCTACCGCCTTCACTTTCATCGGCGCCGCGTCATATGACTCTGCGTGGCATCCCGCTTTGCATGGCTGCGGGCTATTGCGCGCCGGCGCGTTCAATCAATCAATCAATCAATCAATCAATCAATCAATCAATCAATCAATCAATCAATCAATCAATCAATCAATCAATCAATCAATCAATCCATTTGGCCTGTGTTTTGAAACAGACAGATATTCAATGGATAGAAGTTGCCTTTCGGCAGCTTGACAAGCCCGCAGCCCCCCATTACAAGGTGTTCACAGTGGCCCATACATACTCTTGAGGAGAGAGAGAGAGATACAACATTTCTTAGTTCCAAAGGAACGAGAAACCTAGCCCCGGCCTCCTGGTAGGCTCACGCCTCCTGGTCCAAGACATGAAGACTGTGTCATTAGGATAAACAAACACTTAAAGAAGACATCATTATGGTAGCGGGATGACAAATGCACCTATTACCAGAATGCGGAAGTATGTAGGTTATAGAATCATGCACGGCAAAAACCTGAAACACAAGTAGATCGAAACGTAAGAGTCAATATAGCTTGTGACGTCAAACGAGCCAAAATTTAACGATAATGTTGGAATAAATGACCTCTTTTATAGAGACACTGTCTTTAAATTGCAAGAAAACGTGAACCGCTCAGCGTCGCCCATACGTCGAGTCTAATTACGCTCCGTTCTAGTGTGTCTGCCGCATTCACAGTCTTTACCAGGACAATCACTTGCCGCTTACCTAGGTTCACTTCTCGAGCAATGCATGAAATCTGATAAGTGAGTGAAACAACTTCATTGACGATCCGGCATAAAGGGGGGGAAGGGGTAGGGGAATTAAAGCGAGACACTAGCGTGCTCGGACGTCCCGGAGCAGAAATATTTCAAAGTTGAGCCTTGCTTTTTGATTATCTGATTAACGAACAGGTTTCATTAAATTACGCATACCTGTCGGTGCATCATAACTGCAGAAAATTGGTCGCCCGAAAACAGGGATACAAATTACGGGCACACACACAAAAACAAAGAGAGAGTGAGACATAAAAGGTTGTCCCCAAGTGCAGTGGGAATCAATAGCACGCGAAGAACTCATTTCTGGCAAATGAATACACAGCATTATTTGGAATTACGCGAAGCACTGCCAAGTGGAGAAAAAAGTTTCGCAAAACAAACAGACATATGCGTATAACGTGATTCGGTATTAGACTACACAGGCAAGGCGATGACGACGTGATTTCTATTTCCGCTTGTATGACGCGAGCTTAAGAGATCGTTATGGTGCACATAAGTATACTGGACGAACCTAAGCGATAGAAACACTGTTGTCATGCCGCGAGTGAGTACTGGTTACACACTGTGAATCAGGTACCGCTTAAAGTGCGAGGTATAGACAGGAAACCGGACATTTTTCGTCTGGTTTCCTGGATATAGCCAGCATGTAGCCAGGACCTGATTAAGAGTGTACCAACAGTACGCTCATATAGTATACACATGCAGGGTGTCACAAAGGCTGCACGATCCGTTCACGTTACGCACGCGTTCAATTTTCGTGCTTTTGCCTGCTGCGGCGCCTTTAAGGACCGCTCTCCTGGACGACATTGCTTCTTAGTAACAGTGCATTTGTTATTCATCCAATCGAACATTTTGGCCGGTTAACCGTCCTTCATCTTTTACTTTTCGCCTCATCCTCATTTTCATTCTTAGTCATCCTCATTTTTATTCCTCTTCATCTCTGCCATACTTTGTCGTGCCAGTTGCCCTACCTATTGTCGCACTTTTACGTCAACCATGTGTTCCTATCATCATCACGTGACACTTTAACAGTATCCTGCTGCATGTATATCTTCAAGTTGCGTGATGTAGTACCATTTGTGCATGTTATTGCGTTGTGTGAATATTCCTTTTACTGTACTGATGTATTATCTGCTTTCAAATATTACTTATTTAACACTGCATAACGGTATAGTTTCCACCTTAACCGATGCCTTCTTGAACGCTTCTAGTGATACTGTAATTAAATAAGCAAATAAATAATTATCACTGTGCTACACGGTGTCGGTTAAGACGGCGATGGCTATTTACATACCGTCCCGGGAAACAATATAACTTGTTTGATGGGGACCTGTTTACGAAGGTGGCACAGCGTAGCACCGTTTCTACGTGACGCTAGCTACCACGAGGAAAGTACGGCGAGATGTGTGCTAATCCAGTAGACGGTGGCAGATTACGCCAGAGCTCCAGGAACGGTATATGGAGACACGAAACATCTACCTATCCTACGTAAAATGATAGGAATCTACCGGAATGCTTCACTATAATAGCAAATAGAAAAGCGGAAAAAAAAAGAAAGTTTAATACTATAAAACAGGGGGGAAAAACACATGACGCGCTCTAGCGCGTTAGCGCATGTGGAACAGCTTACAGTGAATATAAAAGCTTCGCGTTCTTGAGGCTTTCGAACCATGTTTTTCCGCGACCAAGGTGAAGCTCGATTTTGGTGCATGTCTTGATTTATGTTGTGCTCCCTTGACGGGAGCAAAAGGCCGACCGATGCTTTGAGCTTTGTATTATACAAGTATATTAGTGAAGTATACAAGTTAGGCGAACGCTCAGCTATAATATACGTCACAGATCTTGAAAATTTTTGACGCGATATGATGACATCGTAATGTGACATCATCATATGATCTCGCCGCTAGGTCAAAGGTGGGCCGACCTCGAAGGTAGTGCAACGCCACGTGACGCGTAGAAAAAAAGCGCCGAGTGGGGGGGGGGGGGGGGGGGGCAAAAGCAATGCAGTCGAATGAGTAAATCAAAGTAACTTGATGCCTGTCTCTCACACGGTGGCTACCTATGTCTTTCATGAAGTGTATCCTATTATATTACGTAGTGCGTTACCGAATGCCACTCTGTAATGCAGGCTTTCGCCTTCAAGTGTTACAAAGAGCGTGACATGCTTCAGAGCTTATGTTTTCCGCAAGATAAAAGATGGGTGCCGCCCGAGCCAACTCGTGAAGTGAAGTCGAATGCCTTCCCGCACGCACGTTGCCTGGGTCGCATAATATCGAATGCAGAATACTTTTTTCTATAAGCTTTTGTATAGCTTACCCTTCGCAGATAGTGGTTGTTTTCTTTTTAGTATATGACGGGGGTGAAACAACCCGCATGCTGAAGGCGATCGTGACCACAGCTTTTGTAATTGGTCGCTGTAAATTCAATACCATAATCCCGCTAAAACCGTAACGTACCATAAATAAACCGCAAAGAAAGAAAAAAAGAAAGAAAGAAAGAAAGAAAGAAAGAAAGAAAGAAAGAAAGAAAGAAAGAAAGAAAGAAAGAAAGAAAGAAAGAAAGAAAGAAAGAAAGAAAGAAAGAAAGAAAGAAAGAACGACGTCCTCTTTTGTGTTCTTTGAGCCGTCCCTTTGTGTTCCGCTAAAGCCGACCTCCCTTTGTGTTCTTAGCTAGAGCCAGCCATGCCACGCGTTCCAAGACAGAGCTCGTTGAACACTGGTGGACAGAAGGGCACAGGGGCGTAGCCAGAAATTTTTTTTCGGGGGGGGGGGGGGGGGCACCTCCTTGATTTCGGAGGGGGCATCTCCTTGAAATGGCCATTTTTGGCTTGTATGCCATGGCGAAAAAAAAATTCGGAGGGGGGGGGGGGGGGTGCGGGGCACGTGCCCGGTGTGCCACCCCCTGGCTACGCCACTGGAAGGGCATACCTTCGACTTCAACAATGCGACGACGCCGGCTCGGCAACAAAGGTTCGGGAAAGAAAAGTCCTGGAATCGTCGTTCATCCGTTGCGACGAATCGGCCTGCAACAACAACCCCGGCCCCCCAGCCGGACATTTCCAGGGACATATGTGACTAGCAGTGGACTGGGCGACCTCCGCTCATTTGATGTCATTGCATTTTGAGGATGCCACCCGCATCCGTGGGGAAATGTCTATGTAATTTTGTTAAATGTTTGTTGTGTTAAGTCAGAGTAAATCTGTTAGAATCATCAACTCACTCGGCTTTTGGAACATTTTTGCGACTCCAGTAGTAGTACTTGCTGATGGGCCGCTTGCTGCATCAGTAGCATCAATGGTAGACTTACGCGCGAAAAACACGACCACGCGTGACCTCCGTATATGTTTTTGTGTAGTCGTGCTTTTGTCGCATAAGACTACGATTAATATTAAACCTGACAACATTTAACTCAAAGTTTATTGGTTGGATGCTGGTGAGAACTGAAATAATTTTGTTTTGGTTTTATTATGGGCGATAGCTACGATGGACACCAGTGGTGTGCGTCGTGAAAAATTACTGTTAAGAGTGAGCAGTTGCAGTGTAAAACTGCCGTTCATGCAGTTATTAGTTTAGAGTTAAAAAGCATGCGCGCATCTATGGCTACGTAGTAAGAATAATTAACGGAAAAATACGCTTTTTTACAAATATTTCTTGTTTGTTCCAGAGGCGTCATTGCACGTTCCCAGTGATGAGCAGTTCCTGTTGATGTTTCTTCGAACCAAAAAGTACAATGTTGAAGAGTCTTTCCGAGTGTTTCAGAACTACGTTCGCGCTCGTCGTGACGTACCGGAGTTTTTCAGAGGTGTTACGCCAACAAACGTGCGGCTCAGAGAAATTTGCCATGAAAATCGTCTGGTGATGACTTCGCCGGAGCCCGACGCGCTTGGGCGAAGTATGGCGCTCATGAGATTGGGTGAGTTCGAGGAGCTACTTCAAGTACTTCTGTCGAAAACGCAAGCTGAATACCAATATTGTGCATGTCGGCTTAGTTGAAGTTTAGTAGATGTTGTGTTATTGACTCATATAGTTGCACCACAACAATGAAAATTATATTGCACCGGCCATACGTCGAGGTATCTTTCCTGCTCGTGTGGTATATACACACGCTTGTGTTAAAGATTAACAAAAAGGGTCGGACAGATGCAACGACACTTGAGTGTTAGGCGATGTTAAGCAGCCTCGTTTGGTTATGCATAGAAAAAAGATTCGCCCAAGTGCGCTGATTTTCCCACGGCAAAATTACGAGATCCTCACAGCCCGAGTGAGGATCACTCACCGATACAGCACCGTCTTCCGTGGAAGACGGTGATGTAGAGTGAAGCGTTGCTCACAGAGTCTATTCAAATGTGAGGGAACTGGTCTAGCTTTTCAATTGATGGTATTCTCCTGTAGTAAACAACGAGCAGCCGTGCACTTCCACGAGGCAAGACGAGAAGGGCAAAGTTGAGCCGTCGCTTCCTACCCGGCGTTTCGTAAAAACTTCGGCCCTTTGGTCCTAGCTTGTGCGTTTGATGGGCATTGCCCACGCGGCTATAGTTCAGCCGTCGACGTTGCAGTTCTGCTAAGCACAAATAGAAGTGTTGTGTGGGAATGGAAAAAAAGTGGGGGACCCTTAATCTTCACCTTTAAGAGTTGAACGCGATAGCCACAGCGCTAGATTGCTTCCGGTGTCTCCGAAAGGATCACACATTCAATCACGCATCAATCACTCAACGCGGCGTCATAGTGCAATGTAAGACCACATATATCTTGGTGTTAAGGGAATACGGCGCACTCGATCCCAATCGAGCCCACTTGCAATCAAGTTTCTTGAACAGTTGTGCGCTTCCAGGGACTCGTTCGCTTTCGATATCACTCGTAATGAAGCTTGCAGCCTGTGCACGGTAACATTATACAGACAGAAACTTGGCTACGGGCACAAACTGCACAACAGGTTCGTTGCAGGTGAGTGCAACTGGATTGACGTTGCTCTGCGTTCACGATGCCCTCTACACCGGCATCCAAGTATATATATCGTTACATCTACTCGCTGTTGACGAACCATCGCGCTTGGTGGTGATGGGTCCAGGTTACTTTAATGCACTTCATTTTGTGCTGATAAAATGGAAGCAAGCGGAACTATCGAATTTAAATCGTCGGAAATAGTTTGACAACGTGAGCGAATGAAGCGCCAGCGGGCATGGATGATTAACGACGTGGCGGTGGTATATGTTGCCAGCGTCACCGGCGTCCTTTCCGCTGTTATTACGAAAACATGACGGCGCATGAATACCTAAAGAGATACGTATTGATTGCTAGACGCTGTGACCTACGGTCAGCGCTGGTAAACGCTGCTCGCGGAACAATTTCGTCGCGTTTTAGAGTGATATAGCTCTACTCCAGAAGTGATATAGCTCTACTTACAAATTCCAGAAAACGGCCTTGTGCCTGCGTTTGACCTTGAAGCCCAGCCAACTGTCAATTTCATTCTCTTCTTATTCGCACGTGTGTCGTCATAGCAACGTACATGTGCAGCGTTGGTTTGTGCATCAATTCGTCGCTAGCCTAAGTGCGAGCGAGCCTCAGGACCTCAACTCTTGCTACGTGACTTAACGCGCCGGTGAGAGAAATGGGAACAGCGTGTCGCCGCTTTGTCCAGGAAGCCCAGAAGTGAAGATTCAAGAGATGGGTACTTGAAGACATCTTGGCTGAAACTGCATAAACTTTTTTCATTTACCATGTTTACATTTTAGCGAGGACTTGCGTGAATTACTAGATGTATGTTTTTCCGCAGAGGTCAGTAATTAGTGTAGTGTGACAAACGAAGTGCGTCGTGATTAACTCCCTGTTATAAAGAAATCGGCGGCCAATCAATCTATTTAGACGTTTCATTATTCCTGCTGTTTAGCCGAAAATGCTGGATAGATGACAAAAAAAAAGAGAAAGAAAAAAAAAACGGGCTACGCTCAACAAAAAATGCTTCGAATGAAAAGGAACTCCCCAGAACTTTTCAATGCATGTACGTACAATGAACATTGCAGTCGGCGTTTTTTTTTTCTTTTTTTTTTGACGTCATGACGTTTATGACATCAGAATACGAAGACACGTCTTCGAAATTCTGACGTCATGAAGATGTTAGTGCAATATGTTGGAAACAAAATAATAAAACCCTGTTCGTTCCTTCTCTTAGTAACAGCTGCCTGCAAGAAGAGAGAAACGTGTTTTGAAAGTGTGGCTGAGTAGTTCACTCCTGTTTAAAATATTGTTCTTATTTATGTTTTTGATAGATGTATACAATTACTGTTTTAGCGAATAACACATGTTCAATTTGACTTCATTGTCTTTCCAGGTGCCTGGAACCCTACCATGTGTTCGTTTAACGATTTAATTAGAGGCACACTGGCTTTGGCGAGCAGCAATTTCTACGAAGACGTCGCACAAATCGGTGGAGTGGCGGCTATCGTGGACTTAGAAGGTCTTGGTTTCCATCATTTCAGGCAGCTAACCCCGGCGCTGCTCATTAAGATTACTCACATCACGCAGGTGAGGAAACGAAGTGGTAATTTTATGACGAGGACCGAGCTTTAAAAGAGGACATGTATCTTTCTTCTTTTGTAATTTCCACATCATGGGCAGTGTCCCGGCAGCAGCGTTGCCAGGTTTGGCTACATTGCGCCGAATTGTTTACTTTGTTAGGCTGGTAGCACAAGAAAAGATAAACGTCTTGGCTATTTGACTACATTCTGACTACTTTCTTGTTTCCTCGCATTGAGCCAAGCTATCAATACCTGGCAACATCGCAGCCGCAGGCGTTCTAGTATGCCGGTGTGAAAACATGGCGGTAAAGGCGCGTTTCTAACTCCTAAAATAGAATTATGTCTTTGCATTACGCAAAAAAGCAAAGATTTTCGTGTATGTGGCTGGGATTCGGGGGAAATTATTGCGTGGGGCCACATTTTGCAGACCACCTATACTGCTGTACACGACTTCAAACCGCAAGTTGGAAGTGAAGAGGACAATCGAAAGCGCTCTGCACTCATCGACATTAAAAATCAAACATCCGTGCAACTGTTTGCGGCATTCGGTAGGATAAGGTACGGATTGCTATTCAGGAATATTCACTGCTCGGACCTCATTATTAGTATTATTATCAGGGGCTTTTACGCGCGAGAACCATGATACGGTTATGAGGTACGTCGTAGTAGAAGACCGAAAATTTCCTATACTCGGACTTCGTCATCGTGCCAGAAATGGTGACAAAAGTGAGCACAATTTATGCCTTAATTACGTCAACTGTGATCTTAGTCACGTGAACTGTTTTGAGCGCATTAATGTTATAAAATTTTTTACCGTCGCCACAACGCCTTTACTTCTGGTGCTCTTTTAATGAAACGTGATGCAAAATGCGCGAAGAGAGTGCCGTTTTGCAACAGCACGGGCGTCATTCTGCACAAGATGATTGCTGAGGTCATCAATTCCGGCTTCATTTGAAGAATTCTCATTTTAAATGATTCATTCCCGTACTTACTTACATTTCGAAATCAAAGGTTTTTGTCATATAAATAAAAACGGCGTACTTGTTTTCAAACTCGCACGACTACTTGTGGCTGCTTTTACGGCCTTTGGCTCAAGTTAACTACTTGATGACTAGTTTTTTCCAGCAAAGTCGACAGCTGGGCTAGTTGGTATGGTTCCATATTGTTTAGCGTTCGTAGTGTCTTCTTCTTGTCCTGTCTGTTGCGCTTTAAACAATATAGCTTTTTTTTCCAATTTTGTGGCCATTTATTGTGTTTTCGACCTGGCCACACTGCCCGGCAGGCTGGATGCTTTTGTGTAGCGTGCGAGAGTTTATTAGTCAGCTGCCACTTCGTGGAAAGAACGCGTGATACGTTACGCCCTCTGGCGAAAAGAGTTTTCCACCCTCGCCGCCTTGGCTATGAGAGGGGCGCTGGCTAACACTCCCAGGATTACGTGCACAGAAACACCCAAGAATGGAAGCGGGGGGAACGCACTCCGTCGTTGCTAAATTGTCAGAGCATCGGACACGCAATTCACAGGTTGTGTGTTCGGACCCAACAGACGGAAAGCGTGTTTTTTTTTCGGTCATTGAATTCATTTAAATTATATCCAGAATTACTAATCTATCGCCAAAAACAACAAATCATATCCCAAATGTTTTCTTTGGCTTATTTTTGGCTTATTTGCCCGTTAGACTCGTGTGGCTGCGCTACACTGGAATCAGTGTTTACGGACGTAGCCCCAGGCGCCACCTGAAAATAAGTTACCATGCAGATATACACAACTTTTGTACATTTTTTGTAGATATCCGTAACACGCACATAGTTTGCGTAAATCGCAATATTTTTTAGGTGCTATATTTGGTCTTGGCCACGTTCGCATTTCTCGGATGCAGAGAAATATGTTATGCCCTTATTTTTAGAAACAGCTATACCAAACGATACATTTTCCGGCACACAAATACACACCGACAGAGTAGAGGAGGACACCATAAACGCCATTTGATTTGGCAGTTTTGTAGTCTCTGATAATGGTGACGCGGCTCAAGTAATTATCTTTGAACTTTGATGAGACATGCGCCTCCTTCCCGTGTCCATAAAGAGATTTTTTTTTCTGTGGAATAAAATTGAATTGAAGCCTGGCATTCTTGGTGTCCTTCCGTTCTTGTGTATTTGTGCGTTGGAAGCGGTTCGATAAGACCGCCAATCAGCCCAGATGTCTACGTATACGCTTAACCTATAACCCACCCCAAGATTTTATCAAAATCAGAGTGATGAGAAGGATTCACTATTCCTCACCGAACCACCAGAATTGACATGTATGTTTTGAGCGGCTCTAGTGCATTTAGAATTTTGTTGTAAAAATAACAGCCCCCTAAACGCACCCAGAGTTCTCAAGCATTGCCTCTACTCTACATTTGCAGGACTGTTCGCCAATGCGAGTCAAGGCTGTGTACGTAATCAACTACCCATCCCCCCTTCAAGACCCTGTTTGAAGTCGTGAAACCTTTCCTGAAGCATAAGCTACTAAAGAGGGTATGATATATTCTCGTTCATTTGCTCTTGGAAGCTTAACTTTTCCTGGGGAACACTATATGACCCCAGTCCTACTTTTCTATAGAGCGTACCTCTAACTAGTTTTAGGACGCACCTTTGAGAACTCCGACTACTAGGCAACATCTTGAGGACACGAACTAAAGTGTTGCGCGTCGGCAGCAGACGTCTTTCGCACTGTGCCCTATTTCAGACACAGTCTTGAGTGAAAACTTCGACAGCTAAGCGTACACACAAGTACATGCATGCCAGCTACCCTCTTCGAACCTCTTCATCATCTTAAGCTTATTAATCGCGAATCAAAATTATCCCAGTAAAGTACCTCATGAACCATGTCACTGTCCTTATGATGTATACGTCTTGGACACTGTCTGAGGTAAAAGTAGCGCTTACTTCCTGTAGTACCATTAGTACGCGAGGTTGGGGAAGAGGCTTGTTCTAATCTTAGGGTTCTAGCTTAGTATAGGCTCCTCACTTTAAAAGTGCCCTGCAACACTCCTTGAACATGGTCGGAAAACGCTGCCTGTCTATAGTCGAGGCTCCTGTGAAGATGTGAGCCAAATAGTATAGCACTGTACGCAACAGGAAATTTATAATTACGCTTCGCAGGTAGCTAGAAGTCGCTCACTGTGTTCTTGGCTGTTCTTTTGTCATCTACTCTCTCTGTATTCCTCTCAGCGCGCTAGTCGGGCGAAGTGAAAGAAGAAACCGCCAGGCCTGCGCAGAACGCGCAACACCGCCACAGCGAAAGCTGGGAGAGCGGCCTTTAGCCTCTTTTAAACACTCTTGGGGCAACTACTACAAGCCCACTTGCATGGTACCCACTACGCAATAAATCATCATAATTTTTGTGTAGTGGGGAAGTGTCTACTATGCCATTATTCGTCATTCTCCGGAAAAGCGTGGTGCCCGCTACACTCTTGTAACGAATTATGTGCACTTTGTTGATGCTGTGGCTGACGACGATGAAGAATTATGCCTCAGGCTTTTGTAATGGGTTGGAGCATTGAACGACCCACTCGTTACGCAATTCGCATTGTGTGACGCCTGGTTCTTACTTTACTGCTCTAAAACGCTTTACAACACACGTTAACGCGATTCCTTACCCGATATGAAGCCTGCGTAGGGTCAGTTTGCACCGCAGTTTCAAGCAGCGGCGTAGCTCAGTGGTACAGCGCTGGGCTGCCACGCAGAGGACCCGGGTTCGATTCCCATTCAGTCATAGGTGTTTTTTCATTACAGCGAAAGCTGTTATGAGATCACAACAAGGGTCGTTTTTGTGCCGTAGTTGTCCGCCGCCGCTGCCGCCGCCGGTGTCCGTAACCAATATCGCACGAAACAAGAAAAAAACTAAATAAATAAAAAACACCTGTGACAGAATGGGAATCGAACCCGGGTCCTCTGCGTGGCAGCCCAGCACTCTACCGCTGAGCTACACCACTGCTTGAAACTGCGGAGCAAACTGAACCTACGCAGGCTTCATATCGGTTAAGGAATCGCGTTAACGTGTGTTGTAAAGCGTTTGAAGGCGAAAGCCTTTAATGTCTCATGCTCACGTCCGTCCGGTGTCCGTCCGGCGTCCGTCCGTCCACACCCCAACTGCGCATGCACCAACCCATTAAAAAAAAATAAAAATAAAAAACCTCCTCTCCACCTCTCTCTCCTCTAGGCATACCTCCCCGCGGAGGCCACACCCTCACTGCGCATGCGCGTCCCCTCCCTTTCTCCCCTCCTACGCTCCCCCCTCTCTCCTCTAGGCATCCCTGCCCGCGGCGTCCACACCCCCACTGCGCATGCGCGTCTTCCCCTCTCCTACGCTCCGCCCTCTCTCGCCTCGCGACGCCGACGCAGGCAGCGTCTGCTAGAGAGTTTCTTAGTTGAAAAAAATTCGGACTGCGGGTCTCTGTGTCCAGTCCGAGTCTTCTTTCTCTCATTGCCCATTAGCAGCGATTGGGATGTTCCAGTAGGAAACACCGGTCCATCACTGCGTGCTTTGCGCCCCCCCAGGTTTCTCTCCCGTGCAACGCTGCGATGAGCGCCAGCGTCAACGCCGCCGCCAGTGTAAGCGTTAGCGCCCGCTGCTTCGCATCTACACATGGTTCACTTTAGCGGGAGATGGTGTAATCTTTAAGGCGAAAGCCTTTAATGTCTCATGCTCACGTCCGTCCGGTGTCCGTCCGGTGTCCGTCCGACCTCCGTCCTGCGTCCGTCCGTCCGTCTGTCCGTCCGTCCGTCCGTCCGTCCATCCATCCATCCATCTGTCCGTCCGTCCGTCCGTCCGTCCGTCCGTCCGTCCGTACATCCATCCGAGCTCTGGCACGGAGCCAGGTGGCCGCCGGGATGCGCAGACGAACGCCGGTCGCGTCGGACTCTATAGCGCTCGCGCTTTGCTTGCGTAGCGTCGCTGTGCCCAGAGTTTGTAATCATTCTGACCGACGCCGTCTCAATGGACCCAGGCGTTCACGGAATACACTTTCCAATTTACAAAGGGTCCTTCAATTTAAGAGCTGGAACGCGGATGGCGTTTGCACGATGCGCAAAACGCGAGAAAATACTAACGCATGCGAACGGAGGAAGATGAGTCTCGCGTCTCGCTGCGATTCGCGGTAAAAAATTAAAGAAGAAAACACGCACCCATTCGGTTTGTGTCTTATCCCACTGAGAGTGCAAAAGAAAAAAGACATGGCATAATCAGTGGAATGGCCACACGCTTTCGCCGAACACACTTTGGAATGTACAAAGTGTCCTTTTAGAGCAGTAAAGTAAGAACCAGGCGTCACACCATGCGAATTGCGTAACGAGTGAGTCGTTCAATGCTCCGACCCATTACAAAAGCCTGAGGCATAATTCTTCATCGTCGTCAGCCACAGCATCAACAAAGTGCACATAATTCGTTACAAGAGTGTAGCGGGCACCGCGCTTTTCTGAAGAATGACGAAGAATGGCATAGTAGACGCTTCCCCACTACACAAAAATTATGATGATTTATTGCGTAGTGGGTACCATGCAAGTGGGCTTGTAGTAGTTGCCCCAAGAGTGTTTAAAAGAGGCTAAAGGCCGCTCTCCCAGCTTTCGCTGTGGCGGTGTTGCGCGTTCTGCGCAGGCCTGGCGGTTTTTTATTTAGTTTTTTTCTTATTTCGTCCGATGTTGGTTACGGACACCGGCGGCGGCGGCGGCGGCGGACAACTACGGCGCAGAAACGACCCTTGTTGTGATCTCATAACAGCTTTCGCTGTAAAAGCGCTTTCAAGCCGGTGACAAAACCTCCTCCTTCCTCTTGCACTTGACGGATTAAAACAAAATGCAGGCAATCAATTTATGAGGCAATATACTTCGATAGGAAGTGTTCATTCGATCTTTGAAAATTGTTGCAGGGCCCCTTTAAAACGCATGAATCTCGTAAACTCCCGAAGATTGTGAGCTGCCCAAGACGAACTCATTCTAGAGCGTGCTTACCCGACTATTGTTGCTATCATTCGGCACAGGGTCGCCGAACTCAGAAAAGCTTTTGTTCCTTAGAATTTATTCTCATTAAAATGTTCTGAACCTGAGTTTGTTGGAACGCGATCATAACGACAAGTTTCGTCTTTCTTGTTGTTTTATTGCGCTCTTTTAAGACAAAAGTGTTTTATGCCGGGGTCCACCAAGAATTCAGTGACCTTTCTTGGTTATGGAAGTGACGTCAAAAAAATGCGCACGATCAGATGGCAAAGAAAAAAGTTGCGTCATCTGTAGCTGATGCCAGGACCTCTTGGTCCGCGACAGCAGATGCCGGGTCCGCTATATACTGCGCCACGGGCACGCACTCTGGAGGCTTTACAAATACGCCTTTTATGTCTCACACTTTCCTCTCACAGTGGTCTTGGTCCGCGCGGTGGTGCCGCCCCCTGGGCGAGGTATACACATTTTTCCGGCCGTGCTCAAGCGCTGCCATCTTGGACTGATAACGTTGCAGTTTTGTATCCGTATCAAATAAACAAACAGTGGTACGGTGAACTTGCACGCACGAAAAAAGCTTGGGCCGGTATACATTCAACGTTTCTTGACATTGATAATTTCATATTACGACACAGGAAACTGGCAAAACAATCGCTTATCAGCCCAAGGTGGCGGGGCCCATGAATCGAAAATAAAATCGTGTACAGTGAAGTAATGTATTATGACCGTGACCTCCACGATTAGCTCCGGTAACGCGTCATTGCTGGGCGGCCGTCCTATTCAACGCATTCTATAGAAGTGCAACTTTATCAACGCCTTAGTACACTGGGAGGTGGGAAACTTAGCCCAAGCGTCGGCCTTGCTCATAGCATACATCCATATCCAAAATAGCTCTGCAACATGCGCCTGCCTCTCCTGGCTGTAACACTACGTTCCACGCTAACGCTCGCCCCGAGATAAATCCCCGTCGTGCTACAGGACACAACGCAACCGGCCGAGGCGTTGAATAGCACTTCAACATGCCACGGAATGCCGACCTTAGCGCAAGTTCGGCGTCCAGTCAGCGACGCTGTTCTGGATATTACACCGCTTTCTCTGATTACGCTCTCACATTTAATCACTACAGCTACCACAAACGTTCGTTTAATCATTGACTATGAACGTTTGTCGTCGAGATGGAGATCCACCATGAAGCGTGAACGTGGGTGCATGTACTTTGAACGGTGCTACAGCTGCCAAACACCAAGAGACATTGTGGAAGCTCTCTTATATCAGTGTACGGGAAACATTCAAATGCTTCTGTAAGAATTCGTTTTACTTTCGTGTTATACCGATTCCTATGACGGAGGGATCAACCATGTTTTTTTTTACTATTCTCAGTGTCAGTTCGTCTTCGCTAAGGCTATGTCGAATCTGACGATCCATTCGCCCACTTATCACATAAACCTCTGCTGTTTGGGTACTGGTAGTGTCGTTTCAACAACAACCAACTGGAAGCAATACAAGAGCGCAAGCATAAGCGTGCGCAGGGTTCCCCTTCAGGGGGGGGGGGGGGGCGAAGGTTCGTCGCAGCGCCCCCCTCCCTATTAGGAGCGAAGCTCCTTATGCCGTGGGTCGTGCGTCCCATGTTTGTAGTACGTAGTAGCCACCTGCGTGATGACGATGACGATCGCGATGTCATACAACACATGGCATCGCGAGGGGCGAAGCTCCTTATGCCGTGGGTCGTGCGTCCCTTGTACTTTGTAGTACTTAGTAGCCACCTGCGTGATGACGATGACGCTGCCATCACGGCACACCACATTGAATGTGGTGTGCCGTGATGACGATAACGATCGCGATGCCATACAACACATGGCATCGCGAGGGGCGAAGCTCCTTATGCTGTGCGTCGTGCGTCCCTTGTAGTTTGTAGTACGCAGTAGCCACCTGCGTGATGACGATGACGATCGCGATGCCATACAACACATGGCATCGCGATATGGTCTCACATGCACATCGTTTGACCACATGCAACCAACCACCATCACGTCTTTACCGTGGGTCGTGCGTCCCTTGTAGTTTGTAGTACGTAGTAGCCACCTGCGTAACCAGCAGTATCTCCCTGTGTGATGACGATGACGCTACCATCACGGCACACCACATGGAATGTACCCACTATGCGTCATAACGATGACGCTGATGACGATGACGATCGCGATGCGATACAACACATGGCATCGCGATATGGTCTCACATGCATATCGTTTGACCACATGCAACCAACCACCATCACGTCTTTGATGATGTACCTCCGGAGCTTTGCCCACTCATCATCATTCACTCCGCGGATATGCTGTGATTTTTTAGATGCGAAGCATCTTATGCTCGGGGCTCTGTCCGTCCGGCGTCCCGCGTCCCCCCGTCCCCCGTCCCGCGTCCGGCCACTTTCATGAAGTAGGGAAGCACCCATTATGCGAACCAGAACACTGCAGTAATATGAAGGCCGTCAACCACGACTACAGTCATCAGAGTCATGGCCGAGAGCACAGAGAGGCTGCTTAGCAATGGCTAGGCAGGTGGTGTCTGTCGCCCAGGTTGACCCCATTCCTTAATCTTGCTTGCATGTGTTTGGAGGGGGGCATGCGCGTCCCCTCCCCCTCTCTCTCCTACGCTCACCCCCTTTCTCTCCTCTAGGAATCTTCTACTCTACGGAGCGGCCCTCGCGTCCCACAGCGCGTCCCCTCCCCTATGCTCTCTTACGTTCACCCCCCTTCCTCTCCTCTAGGAATCCTCTACTCTACTGAGCTGCTCCCACGTCCCACACCCCCCACAGCGCATGCACGTCCCCTCTCTCTCCTCTCTTACGATCCCCCCCACCCTTTCCTCTAGGAAGCCTCTACGCAGCGGTGGGCACGACAGATGGTGTGACAGCTGCATACTCCGCTGGGGGGCGCCACGGTAGTTCCGCGGTATGAAAATGACGCAGCGCGCGCGCCTCATTCTCTCTCCTGTGCAGCGCCGCGATGAGCGCCCGGACCGCTGCCGTGAAATGAGAGCGGCGACGTTCCTCCCGCTCAAGCTAATTATCTCTCCGCTGCTTCGCATCCACACATGGTTCCCTTTAGCGGGAGATGGAGATTTTTTTTAACGTGATCATACCCCAACGGCTTCCGATAAAGCAACCTCCAAACAACTCCTTACGCGGCGCCAGTGCTTTTCTACCGGGCATGGGGCATGGAGATGGGCAACTTGTGCGTTGCACTTTGACTAGGCCTGCTCTTGAGATATTCAACACCGTAAGAGGAATGTTACCGACCGCGCTAACTATGTGTTCGCTACTGTACATACGCACCACCTCTTCCTGTCCCCATCATCACCCTTCATCCCTCTTGTTTTCCCCTTTCCCTATCCCCGGTGTAGAGTAGCAGGCTAGAGTGCATAAGCTCAGGCAGACCTCTCTGCCTTCTAATAAATTCTCTCTCTCTCTCTTTACAGATACACTTCGTCGGAGAGGACCTCTCGCAGCTCTGGAAAATCTGTCCCCGAGACCTTGGTACCAGCCGAATTCGGAGGCACGCGAGATGACTTCGATTTCGACCGACAAGAGGAGTCTGTGCTCCGGAAGAGTCACGTGTTCGAAGACTTGTGCCGATTTGACCATCCGCCTCCCTGAGAAACTATGCCGAGACTTAAACTTACCATTACTTCTCGTAGGGTGTACCTTTCTTTTGCTATTTCACTCTCACAATGATGCGACGTTGTATAGGCTAGTCAAAGTAGAGTAAACATTGCCATTTCTTAATTTGCACGCTGTGAAAACTCACTGAACCGCGCATTCCACACGAGCGTTCGCGTCTCGTCTACATGACAACCCCTTTCTATTTTACAATTAGTGATATTTTAAACGAGATCTCTCTCGTGGAACGCGATCGTTGAAATTCAGCACCGAGTTTCTGATTCACTTCTATTTTCGAACTGACGGCACACACCTTTGTTTTGCGAAAGGACTTGAATATGCTACATACCGGGTGTGTTCCAATACTCACCGTAGACGGTTAAAGGAGTACTGACACGATTCTGAGGCACCCCAAAAGGGAACTCTGGAACTCTATCGTTTCCATAGTGTGCACTGTCATCGCTCTCCACACACCGGAGCCACACAACGCATACAAAATATTATACATTGATTTTAAATTTCGTCGCCCAGCATCTGCAAGCCAGCCCCACTGCAATGGACATTATCATGACAAATCAACACAGCTCACTGGGTTCGCGAAATTTGCGTCCTGCATGCAGCCTAAGTCGCAGAAATCACTCTCAGAGTCACTGGACGACAATGCACTCATCGTTGTTTACGTGAACCACGTGCGACTGACAGCGAACAGGCAACTGTTGCTAGTATGTCGCGAGTTGCAGTCTTCCCGTGACGTCAGAGCAGTCTTGATACGTCACTGCGAAGCCACCCTCTCGATACCGAAACCGAAATTGCTGTTTTAAGGTAGCGGTAATAAAAATATATTCGATGCATTCCCATGCACCGCGACACTCTTTTTATGGTTCTCGACACCCACGTTTTTATTTAGAGCAACAACCCGAAAATATTTAAAATTCGTGTCAGTACTCCTTTAAGTAGAGAACTGAGTGGACAGCGGCCATATTTAGTCCCATTCCAATCCTCATATAGACGGCAAAATAGGCAGTTTCGCGAAGACGGCATCGGAGACAAATACGATGTAGGCCACTTTGCTGTCCAAACAAGATGGCTGCCTTGCGGAATGATCAGATTACTCAGATCTCGCAGGTATGGTCATCTGCCCACAAGTACTGCAGGCTTTTTTGCGCGGGTAATGTAAGCTACCTTCAGTTTTTCATAGATTCGAGCACGAAAGGTGTTCAAATAATAACAATTCTGTTTCTTTGCCTTAGCTTTCTCTCGTCGGCGTGAGGCGGCGTCATTTCGTGCAGACGTCATCCAGGCCCGTTCCATCACTCGAATTACTGCGGCTTGGCGCTGTCTTGTAAGGTGCTAGCGTAGAGTATCTACGATGCGGTCCAGAATTGGAATACAGCCACTGACGTCTGCGTTACGTCACCAGGACCAGTAAAACAGCAACGACGAGTGATGATTTAATGCTCGGCGTCGTTGCGCATCGCAAAAAGAGTTTTAATTTGCACGGTTGCCTTCCAGACGGTATACTTTTCACCGTGGCACCATGGCTACGACTCGTACGGGAGATCCGCTGCCGCCGTCCAGCATGAGCGGGAGCACGAGGACGTACGACCCCAGTATCGGCAGTTTCTCCAGGTGAACCAGATTCTCGAGAATGAACAAGTTCGCGTTCAGGATAGCCCTGTGCGCAACCTCGCCGGACGCGTCCACAGATGCCGTGTCTAGACCTACGCCGTTGACGTTGCGCTGGGTGGCCAAAAACGACGCGGCGTCTCCTGACAACGCCGGGAAACGCCTTTCGCCGTCGGCGCCGATGCCCAAGTATGCCGTGCGGTTGAGCCAGTACTGTGCGAGAAAAAAATGTGCTTGTTAATTGCTTATCACGTTCCACAGAATTCACGGAGTCGTCGTATTGTCTCCGACTGCGCGTTACAACAGCGTCAAATTCATTTTCACATAGCAACCTGATTTACTTATCTATTTCTACGTACTACAATGGCCGCTGGATACTACAGCCCCGTTATGGCTGTTGCAGGAGTAAAGATGTTAAACATCGATTGCAGGCAAAACTCGTCTAACGGCAATGGACGAAAGCATTCAAGTGAAACGGCTGAATCGTTTCTATTGCTAAAGTAAGTAACCGTATATGCATTAGTCTATTCTGGGTTTAAACGTTAATTAGTAGGTAAGATTTACTTAAGAGTACGGGAAATATAAACAAACTTCATGCGTTTGTCTCAAGCGATTTGGTGTTACGAGTTATATAGATGGTGTAGAAACTACGAGAAAAAAATGTTTTGGAGATTTGACGCCCACATGGTGTTTAAGCTAACTTAGGCCAAGCATTAAAAAAAACACAAATAGGCGCTAAGCATGTAGAATTGGCCCAAGAATTGTTTTGAGCCACGTGGAGCATGTCATGGTATTTTTTCCAGCATTGAGGATGGTTTAATAATGAGAAAAAATTGAGGCAGCTTCGCACTAGTGGTGCCAAGCCTGAAGGAAGCGCGGAGCAGGGCAGCCTTCCTTGTTTCTCTTTCTTTCCTCCTCTGTTTCTTTCTTTTTGTATTTTCTTGTCTTACTCTGTCTTTTTTCTCTTTTATTTCTATTTATTTCTTTTTTTTCCTTTTTTCCCCCTTCGTTCTCTCTCATTCAATTTCTCGCTTGCTTCATCTTCTTGTTCAATATTTTATACAGGGTTTTACTTAAAGTGATCTGCACTTAGGCTAAAATCATCGTCAATGCACTCGATGAAAAAGAGGACGAAGACATCTAGCAGGCGCGAGCACGCGCTCAATATGTTACAGATGGCTATGTTATATGTGGTTTTGCGTGCGTTAATATTATCATCAACGTGCTCGAAGAACAAGAGGACGAAGAATTCTCCTCCTCTTCCTCTTGTTCCTCATGCAGCCTAGCCATCTGTAGCGCATAACGCGCTACAGATGGGTATGCCATATGAGGTTTTGCCTGCGTTACGCCAAGCGACGACGACAGCATACGATAGCCTGCCCCCCCACCCCCCTAATGTGCTCCGCTCTTAAATTAAGGTCAAATAATGTTTTCTTCTCAATGAACTATCGGTTTATTAAATGAAAGGCAATGAGGATATCAAGTTCGCTACCCTGATTGCTCCGGTGCGTCTGCATTGCAATGCCGAATGTAGGGACACAAAACACCAGTGCAGGAAAAGGGCTTGACACCACAAAACAACCGATTACATCACCACGCGACCTTCTTCAATATGCCTTGAAAGCATAATGCATCCGCAACAGCCACAGCGGGGGCGGGGTGGGAGAGTGCCCGCCTGAATTTGCGGGAAGTACTTATTCAGTTCGATTCCGGCTGCTACCGGACACCTAGTGGTTTTTCTAATGGGGAGAGCTGTACCCCGAACTGGAGCTTTATACAAGGGTATTGGCACTCATATCGAAGGGCGGCCCTTCCTTTTACAGCGGAGCCGTCTTTGGAAACCCTGTACCGGCGTCGGCTTTTGTGAAAACAAGTCGCGTGGCCACGGTTCCCGTAATGGAGGAGCCTCGAGAAAGAGGAAATGGTTGAAGGTCACGTGATCGACAGCGGAGAGAAGGTGTAACTGAAGGGGAGAGTGAATAGAAAAATAAATAAAGAAAGAAAACTTCCTGGACGAGACACGCTTTGAAACTGACGGTCACTCCCGGTCCGAAGATGTCATAACCAGTGGGTGGTACATCCGCGCTTGCACAACATGAATTTGTGGAAAGTACATGAATGCGTTGTACATACAGTCAAGTGACCAGTGGAAAGGAGGAGTCTCGTGAGAGGGGAAAAGGAATGGAGGTCACATGATCGACCACGAAGAGAAAGTACGACTGAAGGGGATATGAGTGTTGCGGCCGCGGTGGAACGCTATCCAGTGGAACCGTGCATGTCGCGCAGAGCAGAAGAGATTTCAACGCTGCTTGTGTTCTAGCTCAGCCGTAATAGTAAAGCGCGTTTTACGGGGTGGGCCGGGTGAAATGGTCCACGGCCGCACTGGAAAGCTACCATAGTGTTTCAGGCATGGCTGAGTATTTTCAATTGAATTGAATTGAATTTGATTTATTGACATCCAAATAATTAACAAATTAAATTTTGTGAAAAATGCATCTGAATCCCTAGCCTAAGGCTAGTTGGGACTCGTTAAAAAGTATTGCATGAAAAAAAGGCATGGCACTTATCAGAAAAAATAAGGTATACAAACACAAATATTTTACGAAAGTCACAACGCTTGGAAAACTGATTATGACATGATGTATTTACAGAGCTTGGTGACTGATCATGGGTGTGGGCAGAAAAAAAAAAGAGAAAAAAGAATGAAGATATGTAAGATAGCCTATAAGAAGATCATATCAAACAGCAAAGCAATAAATGAACCTATGAAAATAGTTTACTGACATTAGTATACTGTGAAACTTAAATATGACATATTATGTATCTGGGCAGCACAGCAATAACGTATAAGGATATCGTGGCGCTGGATTCACATTGGCCTAACAGGAAGAACAAAAAAAAAATAACACACAGAAATATCCTTAGTCAAAAGCTCTGCCGCAACTTAGGAGAAAAACGTAATGCCTGATGAAATGGGGCGACAGCTTCTCTGTGCGACGGTTTTGACGGCTTGTAACTGGCTGGAATTTGTTAAATTTTCTCTCTGCTGTCATATATTCCCAATGAGGTCCACGCCATTCTGTATTACATGACACGTACAAATTAGATTGCTTTCCAAACCTCAAACCTGCTATATCGGCTGTATTTCCTCCCAACTCAAAGTCACATGAGGCTGTTGCTGGCACTGAGGTGTGTTATTCTGCACCTCTCGTCATTAAGAAAGCGATTTCTAGTCTTCCTGCACCGTTAAACAACCGTGTGATACATTGCGAACACTCAAACGCAAATATTCCGAGGAGTCCCTAGAAATGCGCCGAATAAACACTGTGAGATACAAGTCGTCCACTTTGCTACTTCCTCTAGGCGTGTTACCAACGACAAGATACGTTGCAAGTCATCACTGGCACCATCCCTGACAACATGTGGACACCAATGACACCATACGGCTAATCTTAGCTGTCAGCTTCTATGGACGCTGGGGAAATTTGTTAAAATGGTAAAGTTCTCTCTTTGCCTTCAAATGTTTCTGCGTACAACTTTGGCAAGTTATATCCTATACAGTGCTCTTTCAGTATAAAATAATGTATACCTTAGAATGTCCAGTGTGAGCGATAAACAAGGCATCCGTCCGGAAGACGCTGGTGCTCTTTCTCCCATTCAAGAATATCTTCCACGGTAAGGAAGGTATGCGGGATCCGACACTACCTTGTGTCGCACGTCCACACGTGCCACTGGCACGAACAGCAACATCTCGAGCGGTACTTGAGAAACGTCCCAGCCGCCCTTCTTGAAGTGTAATGGGGCGTCTAGATGTGTACCACCGTGTATGGGTTCTTCGACCATGTCCACCTGAAGCCTAGACAAAATCATCAAAAGTTCGAAGAAACAACGTTTAGATATGCACCTTCCACGCATCTGGATGATTTCCTAGCCAGTTACAACAGAAGTTTACAGCTTAGTGTAATCCAGAGTACATAGGCGTAATGAGATTGATCACAACATTAGTGCTAGTACGGAATTAATGATGGTGATGAGGATGATATATGCTTATTAACGGCGCAAGGGCCATTTCATGGCCCAAAGAGCGCCAGTACTAGTACAAATTAAGGGCCGAATTTCAGAACTATTCATTCATGGGTGCTTTCATGCAAGTGTTCTTTGTTGACTGGTCTCCCTGCATTGATGTGTACAGTATTAACACTCAAGGTTGAAGTTTTGCGCTTATGAAAAGTTCTGCCGTAGATGTTTTTCGTGAACGCAGGGGTTGACGAGTGCAAAGCCAGCAAACAATGGGTGGGTCTTCGTGCAGCAACTAAACATGCAGGCGTTTGCATCACGTCTATGTATCATCTGTAAATGGTTAAGACGGTTTTATCCTTTACGATAAGGTTGGTTTCCTTTACGACAAGGTTTGTCAAGTACAGGTGGCCAGGGGACTGCGTCGCAGCGTAGTTCAGGACTTTGTGCAAAGCCTTGGCGCAAGTCAACTGCAAGCAGGCTGTCATATTTAAGATTTTGTTGTTTTGGTGAACAAAAAAAAAAAAGAAAAACAACGTAACACGAAGCGCATTGCAGATCATCTGATCTAATGAAGTAGGTGTCACGTAGTTAAAATTGATGACAACAAAAAAATGTTGATACTTAAGCTTTTACACGTGTAGCTACGCCGAGATGCCATCTTATCGTTCACCGTACTAGTGTTAGCGTACTACGCGACATGCTACACAGCATGATCGAGCACATTGATTGTTTTAGACTCGTCGTCACGTCTAGGTGGGACGCCGGCTAACACTCACAGAAACACCACAAAAAGTCGGACGGGAGAGCGGCCATCGCCCTGGTACACTCGAAACGCATAGCACAGGCATGGCGAAGATCGCTGGTTAGGTTCCCAGCTGTGGCATGTCTTTTTTGGCCATATTCATTCCCCTTTTGCTTTCGTACAAATCATGCCGCTATTCCATCCTTGGCCTTCATTATCGGTTTATTTCGTACGATTGTGTTGAAGGAAAACGACCATCCCGGTCCAATCTCCCCCCTTTCGTTGATCTTAATTAAATAAAATTTATTCATGCACCGTGAATCTAATTTACGCGGAGTTTAAACACGATAGTCAATATGAACTTCCGTACCACCCAGCTCTAGTGGTGTTGTAAACTGTCACGTTCAAATTGTAGACGCCGTTATCGTCCCAGTATATCGTCTCTTGGTTGAAGTGGTAAGACAAGTCCACAAACTTGTATCTGTTGCTTAGAGGGTCTGCGGCGTGAATGCCAGGAGCGCCCATGCTCGATGTTGGCTTTGTAGGAAAGCAGAAAGCCAAGACAAACCATGTCGTCACTTTCAACCCCATCTGCAAAATGAAACGTGACTATTAATCTGTGAACTATATATACTAAATAAGAAATTGCAAAGAACGCCGTTAGCTTGTAATTTGATGCGCCACTTATAGAGTCAGTCCAATGCTCCCTATCGAAGTGGCAGCCAGAACATTTTTATGTTGTCTTCATACATTTTATGCTACTAAGTTCAATTTGTCATTCATCATTGTAACCCTACTCTGCAAAGACTCCGCTAAGGAGTAGCAGCCAGAACATTTTTATAGCACCTTGTACTATCAAATTTGGGGTGTTCTATACTGTGTCGTCAGTTACTATAAAGTTCGAATCAAATGTGTATAGCACATATCGACTTTTCTGTAGGGGTGACGGGAGTGTGAAAGCAGGTTGAGCTGTCAGAGATGCTAGTACAGTCCACTCGCTTTTACTTCCCCCCTTTTTTTTCCGTACCCAGAATGTTTTTTATGATCTATTCCTAATGGAAATATGTAGCCAATATCAACGTCCATCTAATGGAAACAATTTTTACCTGCATTGGATACAGTACTCCCGTATTGGTCAGTAGCATATTAGATATTTTTTTGTTCCACACAACATCAATGAGAACCAATAGGCAATCAAGCGAAGGAACGTATAGGGATGCCATCTGTAGTAATTATTATGTGAATGCGAAGAATTTATAGTGGATGAAGAGATAACCCGCCGTCTGCTGGGGCTGAACTCAATCAAGGAAGTGAGAGGGCGACCACCTGCGCAGCTCAATTATTATAGCATCGGACACGTTATTCTAAGGTTTCAGGGTTCGGCCCCTGCCGGCGGCAAGTTGTTTTTTCGTTCACTTTCATTTCTTCGCATTTGTACCGTACTTACTACAAATAACGTCTCCTATACTTTCTTTGGCTTGATTGTCGGTTGGTTCTCCTTAAGGGTGAGTCTAACACACAAAAAAATTTAAAAAAAATCACAGCATATCCACGAAGTGAATGATGGTGAGTGGGCGAAGCTCGGAGGGATCATTCGGGTAACCGTGAATCCCCCCCGTACATTGCCCACTCGATCATGCAAAGACGTGACAACACGTGTCACGTCCTTGCATGATCCTGGGTGTTCGATCGTGAGCTGGGCACGAGCGTCGCCGACTTGTGTTCCGGGTGCTCCCAGCCTCAGCAACAACGCCAGTTCGCGTTCGACGACAGAGGAAGACGATACCACCTACTGAGACGCCGAAGTCCACACCAGTGCTCGACGCAACGCCTCGCCTCCGCTTGCATCGACACAGAACGCTGCTGTGAGTTGTGAAAGGCACGCGTCCTGGGCTATGGGTTGTGCCGCCGTGAGTACCGGAGCCGCCGCATGCTCCTCAGATACCGGCTGCCCTGGTTTTGCATGCGACTCACACGACAGCACTGTGGAGCTGACTACCTCCTCTCTGGTGAAGTTCACCTCACCGTTGATCACGATGGAGTCCACCTCCGGTGCTCGACTCCGAGTACCGCGTCGGCCCGACGATCCCAATTATAACAGCGCCATCAATCCTCTTTAATCATCAACTATACGAAAACCACTAACGCCATGTAGTGATATTATTTACAAGGACATATACACACAACGCCATCTAGTGAGCAATTCTTAAAACTAACTAGAAGTGGCTACTACAACATACTATTACAGAGGAGGGAACGACCCACACCCTAAGGAGCTTCGCCCCTAAAAAAAGACATCCCTGAAATCTCTCTTAGTTCGCTCATAATATAATATACTATATTATAATATAATATAATATAACATAATATAACAAAATATCAATAATATAAAGATAATATGTGCATACTTGAATTGTATACCAGCGATAATTAATTAATCTAAAGTCGTGTCTTTGTAAAAAGCGACATGTGCTTATATTGTTTTCTTTTAAATGGTCATGAACTTCTCAAGATTTCTTGCCTTTGACTATAAAGACTAGACGTTCTTCTATTCGGCTCACTGATTTTAGAAGCAAAATGAGGCACGTGGCAGTGAGAAGCGGATGCACTTCAGATACACTGATTTTAGAAGCAAAATGGGGCACGTGGCAGTGAGAAGCGGATGCACTTCAGATACTCAGAACATTGAAGTTCGCAAGAATCTATGAATTTTCTTTATTCCTCACTGCATGAACTATATTTTTTAGATTGTGTCTCACTGCACGCTTACACGCTTAACGGAACCCTCTGCTCCGCGTGCACTTACAGGCATTCGCAAAAAAGTGTTGCTCCTCTCGATTGACGACTCAGATATGTATTCTCGCGAGTGAAGTACTGGTAGACATGATTGACTCTTTTACACTAAGATACCAAATAGAAAAGCCTAGTCGTTTGTACAGGACTTATGTTCAAATATGGCGCACTGAGTACAAATATGTGGGAATTTACAGTATAAAACAGGGAATATAAGAAACTGTGCATTGACACTTACCCACTTGTAGCAATAATTTTATTACCAGCACAGGGCAAAATCAGACAACACAGGTTAAGATGATCTGGCGAGGAAGGAGCATGAGGAATAGAGAAAAGCTCCATGGGTGCAAATATTTTTTTGGGGTGGGCATGATTTCAAGTAGATTTTTTTCATAGCGTCTCTCGTGCACGATATCGACACCTATTCTCCGCGACTTAGATGGCGCATTGCGCTTATGAAATTCGGGTCTTTGTATTTCGCTGTCCAGTTCATGCACTTTATGAATATTACCGCAGTTGTCCTTTTCAGCTATACTTTTAAATTTTTAAATAATATGCACCCTCTGCTGATACTCGACTGTCTCAAGAATTTTCCTCTACATTGTGTGCCCCATCTTTCCCTGACACCTTGCGGAATCTAACATTAGAAATAACTGTGAAAAAGCACAAAGGCAGTGCTACTGACAGGAAAAGCTGCGAGATCATCCTTGAAAAAGAGCATTGATACTGTGTGGATAGACGCGAATGAGTGTTTGCTGATGTGATAAGCTTAAACATCTCAATATTATCGCAATTAATGCTTAACACAGGACACGGGTTGCAAGATTGTTATCACTGGATTCCACTACCACATTTCCCTATTATTGTTGCGCAGTAAACTGGCTTTTTGGAAGGGATGGCTTGAAAGTGACGTTCAGGCTTGAGGAGAACACTGCTTTCTATAACAAAGCTCGAGCTGTCCGTACGAAAGATGCGCAAGAATGGAATGACTCACACGGAAAGCGTAAAGGTATCCCCTGTTGAAGGCAGGAAGACGTGTCCCGCAGTATTTCTTGCAGCTTCAGTCAAAAGATTCAAATCCAAGTCGTCTTCCTCGTAACGTCAGAGAATGGCTTTGCGCCGAATCGCAGTGTGACAAAGGTCGATACAGATCTCCGCAGGCACCTGCTTTTTTTACACTGTCTTTCCATACATAGCGATTTCGCAGCTGTTGGTTCACACTGCCCGGAAACGACGAGGCGGGCGAGTAGCAGATTCAGCTTTCAGGGGCACGTGCTCCTAGCGGCCACTCGTGGAAGCTTCGCCGTTTTCAATGGGACAGGCTCATTTTTTTGTCGACAGAAAAATCGTAGAGGCGCAAATTCCGAAAGTCCGTAGAAAGGCGTGTTTCTATAGGAGCTGTACCCAATTTACCAAATGCAGAAAACTGTTAACATCAGGGCTTTAAACTCTGTTCCCATGACGTGCAAAGTTTTAACAATGGGAACCTATGGAACCTACGAAAACGACGCCTCGTTTTTCTGGTCAAAAATGGGCCGTTAAAAAAAATGACAAAAAAAAACACACACACTAGACGGAAACCGGCAACTCGCCCGGAGACGCAAGCAGTAGGAAGACATAGGTTTCATTTCACCGTGTCATGCCGTTTTCGCGTGAAGAAAAACACGTTCCAAAATGACGTTGTCTACAACGCAGTGGAGTCTTTGACCGTAGTATCTTGATAATGCCCATCGTATCGCCAACGTGCGCCGTGGAAGAGTGGGTTGAGCGGTTGTGCCGACACTTTGCGCGTAATCGCTACGGCCCGAGTTCGAATTACGCCCCGTTGCGGCGCTTTCTTTGCAGCTTCGCTGAAGTTTTGGTTCCGCTTCTGAAAGTGCAGCCGGTAAACTTCTCACATTGAGACGAGAAGCACGTGTTGCATCAGTGATACGTCTGTTTCACTTTTTCCAAAATGAGATGCAGCTCCTTGATATGCGAGTGTCACCACTGTTTGCGGATTTTGATGCACGCATGCGCAGATGGTTGTAATCTGGTGGCTTTTTCTTTCAAATAAACATGTAAGTTTAACGCCCGACCTTTCTGCTTCCTCCTACTTCTTTTCTCGAATCTTTCATTTGCAACTTTGCGCTATTATGTACCCCATTAAGCTTCTGACGCTTTCATTATTTTTATCACGTAACCTAGTATTTATTGAAATCGAAAAAAATTGAGGAACGCCTTTCCACTAGTGGTGCCAAGCGTGAAAAAAGTGGGAACCTGGGCGGCCTTGTTTGTTCATCTTCATTTTTCATTTTCATTTTTTCCTCTCATTCCTCAGTTTTTCTGTCTTTCTTGTGTTGGTTTATTTCTTTTTCTTTCTCTCTATATATTTATTTTTCTCTCTTGCTCTTTGTATCTTCTTTTCTATTTCTTCCCTTTCTCTCTCTCTCTACTTCTTGCTTGCTTCCTCTTTCTTTCTATCTGTTTCAATCTCTCTCTAGTGCTTTCTTTCTTTCCTTAGTTCTCCCTTTTTCTCTTTCTCTTTCTGCCTTTGTTTCTCTCTATATCTCTATGTCTCCTTATTTCTATGCTATGCTTTACTCTTTCCCGTCTATCCTTTCTGTCCTCCTCAACGGCCCTTCCATTTACTACTCCCCTTGCTATACTATACTATTCAAGGCTATGCTGTGCTAAGCTAGCGTGCCTGGATAGACGAGTGGTTACGACGCTCGCTTTCTGCTCGTGGGCACGCGAATTCAAATCCCGCTCCGCGAAGAATCTATGTGTTTCTATTTATTTATTGATTTATTTGTTTCTATGTGCTGGTTCTCTCGCCCATCAAACTAATTGCATACCACGTTGCTCAAATAGGCACATGTATTCTGGGAACGAAGGAGAAATGAAGAGGAGGACGTAGAGAACTCGTGCCGGTTCATGATGATCATCATTTATAGTCACGCGTCATGGGCCAATACTCGGGATAAACAGCTCCGGCGTTAATCGAGGAACCACAAAGGCCCGATTTTATAAGAAGGCAACATGTAATGAAGCCAAGAAAAACATGAGGAAAGTCATTTATAATACAAGTATATTCTAGCGTTTGATGCAAGCACACGACTGATACAGATTGTCACGGATTCGGGTGGTTGCGGTTGATGAACCGAGACAAGATGCGGTAAACGGCACAACACATTTAATACAGGAAAAAGCACGCGGCACTCAAAGCTATGAAAATATACAAATCCAGTACAATTAAACTCCAAGCAAAACCAAAGACTATACCCAAACCGCACTAAAAACTAAACCGTCACAAATAACGTCAGTTATATTTGGCCTTAGTCCTGCCTATTCACCGGAAAGACCTTACTTGGTACCGCGGTTTCGTTGTGTCTCCGTTGGTGATGATGTCCTCAACGAACGTCGCCGTCCTCGCCGCTGCCCATTGTCGTCGTCATCTGACGTCGTCGGTGACGTGGCGGAGGCCCAGGGGTAAGGCCTAGCGGCAGTTGGTGGTGCCCGGTGCTAAGAGCTGACGTGACCCACCGGGGACTGAGCAAGTCGTCGTCGACTTGCTCAGAAGGGGGGCTTGCGCCAGGAACGTCGGTGATGGATGTGCGCGGTTGCTGCATCCCGAGCAGCCTCACTCGAACCGTGTCGAGGTCTCCGGCCACCTCTCGGGACGCCCGCGTCACAGCCTACCGAGTCGATGTCCTGCCGCTCCCGTCGCCAGTCCGTCTGCTGGCGAGACAACCTTCTTCTTCCAAGCCCACGTCGACAATGCCAGCTCTTCCTCGATTGCGCCCCGATCACGGCTCGGGTCACGCGCTTCGGGCCTATCTTTACGGTGCGCGCGCTCGCGCCGTTTCGAATCTTGTCCGCTCCTCGTCGTCGTCTTTCTTCCAATGGGCTCTTACTCATGACACAGATAGACGCAATGATATAGCCAGGAAGGGTGGAACCAGCGTCGTGTTGATGATGATGATGATTGCCTTATGGCTCACACCCACTCTGGGGGATTGCTTCCACTGCCGAATCGTCGTCTTTTCTTCGTGAGCAGCGCTCTCTGCTTCTGCATTTAGTGCCAGTCCTCTTTATTGTATTTACTTCCCCGACGGAAAGGAGCCATTCTTGCGACTTAATGGCAGTACACGACTACACAGTGACAGTAAGGCTTTAGCCGGTTTATATGCACATTCTCATGTCCTCTAGATGGTTGATCAGAAAGAGGCTCAGGCGGCTTCACGACGTACTTCACGTGCGAAGTCTGCTTGACCACACTGTACGGGCCATGGTATTTCGATGTTTCGTTGACTCGGCGGTGCTAGCTGAAGGAATTAAGGACTACACAATTCAGTGGCAGGTAGACGACGATAAAGGCTTCGAGACGTCTCGATGCTGTTTTAGATGTGAAGCATCTTATGGCGAAGCTTAATCCGGTGGTGGTGGTGGTAATGTGCCGCGTGCCCACCCTTACTGCGCATGCGCAAACCCTTCAAAAAAATAAAAATAAAAAACCTCCTCTCCCCCTCTCTCTACTCTAGGCATCCCTCCCCGCGGCAACCACACCCTCACTGCGCATGCGCCTACCCTCCTCTCTCCCCTCTTACACTGCCCCCCTCTCTCCTCTAGGCATCCCTGTCCGCGGCGTCTACACTCCCACTGCGCATGCGCGTCCCCCCCCTCTCTCTACTCTCCTACGCTCCCCCCCTCTCTCCTCTACGCATCCCTGCCCACGGCGTTCACACTCCCACTGCGCATGCGTGTCACCCCCCTCTCTTTCCTCTCCTACGCTCCCCCCCTCTCTCGCCTCGCGACGCCGACGCAGGCAGCGTCTGCTAGCGAGTTTCTTGGTTGAAAAAACCGACTGCTCGCGCTGCACAACCGTTCATTGGCCACCCCGTATATATGGCAATGGATCTTGACCTCCAAGGTGGTGCCGGTGGGAGATTTCTCCTGTGCGTTGTTGAACAATAAAAATTCGCAGCGTGCGCGTTAACTAAAAGCGGAGTGCGGGTGGTCTCTGTGTCCAGTCGGAGTCTTTTGTCTCTCATTGCCCATTAGCAGCGATTGGCATGTTCCAGTAGGAAACACTGCTCCATCACTGCCTGCTTTGCGCCTCCCCAGTTTTCTCTCCTGAGCAACGCTGCGATGAGCGCCAGGGTCAACGCCGCCGCCAGTGTAAGCGTTAGCGCCCGCTGCTTCACATCTACACATGGTTCCCTTTAGCGGGAGATGGTGTAATTTTTTTGGTTCAGCGGACGAGTAGTGGTGAAAGATATGGCGACTCTCTTTGGCTGTTTAGCAGCTTCGAAAATTGTCGCAGACTAACTTACATTACGGGTGCAAGAAAATATTGTGCCAAGCGTGCCGGAGGGCTCGTGTTCATATAGCAGGAAATAATGAGTGCTTGTAGTCGGGGTCTACGCAGCAGTATTATGGGCGCGCGTCACAGAGGGAAGGACAAGGTCCCAGTCTCAGAGATATTAATTGGCGTATATTGCAAGTACATCGATCACTTTTTGGTTAGATCATTCTGTTAAACCATTTATTTGGGGATAACAGGCCGTGGTGGTCTGGCCAAAGGCGTTTCATTCCTAATAAATCTCTTCGAGGACGTCCATCCGACCGCAGTACACGTCCTCAGACGCGAAGTGGTTCACGTTGTGAGCCATGCCGTAGAATGAAGTGGTGTGAAAGAGGCCACGTCACTGGCCGATGCAGATGACATTGGTCAGCTCGCTGCGCAGCGCGTGAGGTGATGGATGGCAACAATTATTTATTGGATCCAGCAGGAGTGATCGAAAGGGGTCCATTCAAATCAACGCGGACGCCAAAGAATGTGTGGGCAAGACGATGCCATGGTTGTAAAGGAGCGAGGAAACGGCTAGGGTGATTCTTGCAACACTGGCAAGCGATGCAAGAGCGCACGTAGCGGCCGACGAAACGGTACATTCAGCGCCATGAATAGCGGAGTCGAAGGAACGTGTAAATATTCAATACTCCGGCATGTGCGCACTATGGGTCAGCGTGCGATGTGGCGCATATGTCTGAACGTAAATGGCACCGAATAAAGGCTATTCGCGCCAATCGGAGAGATGATCTCGACGGTATACACCAGAACACACCGAGTTCAGTGCATGCAGCCATGTTGAAACTGCGCATCACGCCATCTGTCGCAAGTGCGGCGAAGCAACACTCTGGACTGTCATGCGAGCAAACGCTCCGCAAATCAAACGCGAAACTTTCCAACTCGTGTCCGGCGGTAAGCATATTTCGCTCTTTTCCTCTCCTGGAAATTTGTGCTGTTTTCTTGTGAAACGTCTAGAAGACCTTCCTCGACAGTCTAGAATGCCTATAGCACGTGCAGTTCAGACTGCGGAAGCAACTTCATCTGGTACGTACACCGTTACATTTGTACTAAATGTGCGCGGCGTGTGCATGCACGCGTGGGTCGTAATATCTCCTAGTATTGGCACACGACCTGCGAAAGAATACAACAGTGATTTGGTGCCACATACGATAGGTTCAGCCCGAAGTTTTGAGAGAACTCGGCATTTTAACGTGGGTCGCGTAATAATTTCTGTACGCTTTGCAGCATTGGCGCCGGGTTCAGCTCAGAAGACTTTTTGTCCAGAAAGTGCTCAGAACATACCTGCGTGTCACACAAATTACTGCTGTAAAACGAAATATAGTTCACGTCACGCTTGAATATACGCAGTAAGTGGACTTGCTCGACCACTTTTACTGGGCTCGTAGTTCTTTGTTCATTCAAATTATCCACTGGCTTCGAAGCTCGGCGTTTTCCGTTGTGGATGAAAATCTGTGCAAGCTGAAAACAGCGCACAGGCATCATTTCCGCGTTGTGTTGTGATCGTCACAGACAGTGCTGAGTAATCTCTTCCTCTTGCGCTGGTTGTTCTCGCGTCCAAAGACGGCGCAGTGGGACCCAGACGACTTCTTGTAAGCAGGAGCGGCGTGAGCAGGCGCTTTTTCGCATTTTAAAGTCCCAGAGCTGTTGTTTGCCATGTTCACTTGGCGCTTTACATACACGCCTTGGCAGTTCAAAACAAAATGGCGTCGGGGTATGAGAGTATTCCGCCGGGAGCCGAGGTGCCTTGGTGCTAAATATGCCTGCTCTCATCTATAGCAACCGTATCAAAAAATGAAGTGGTGTGCTTGACGGCTCATTTCTCGAGGGATGGCAGGCGACGTTGATTCAAGCAGCAAGTCCATAAGGGAATCAATGCAGGGGTCCCTCCGTGGCTCCAATGGAATGTAGATGACGTATCCATCGTGGCTAACAGCGCGAAAAACACAGACGAAGACGAGATGATGGCAAGTGAGGATGTGTCTTAGAGGGACACAGACGGGGACACAGCACAAGATGAAAAATGTGAGTGGGACTGGGCGTCTGCACCAGAATGTTTGCGTCCAGAGCGGCAAATTACGGGAATCTCATGCTCCTGCACGTTGCTGGAATACCCAGCCACAAAGCCGAATGGCTGGATATTTCAAAGAGGAGAGCCACGGGGATCTATAAGCACATCGAATGGGTGGCCATATAGGGAAGAACAGAACTTCTCTGTGGTTCATATGGTACCTAGGCGCTCCTTTTCTGTACCCCGGTAGCTGGCTTCGGCGTTGCTAAGCGCAAGGCTTGCTTCCGTCAAATCCACGTACCTTTTCAAGCACACCACTAAGGTCGGCACCACTAATGTCCGTGTGAAGTTCACTTGGGGCAATTTGAAATGTAGATTGTAGGCGACATGAGAATGCGTCGGGGTTTACTGAATGCATTGTCGCGTGGCGCTAACCACAGTAACACGTCGCGGCTCTTGTGGAGGTCAACCAAAAGCATTACAGTTGAAGATGAAGTTGGGAATTAAACATTGAACATACGAGCGAAAGCTGAGAAACCTGCGAAAGATTTTATTATCGTCTGTTTAGAAAAATCGGCGACAGCACACTCTGTCATAGAAGACGAAATGACCCAGGATAAGAAGCTTTTGTTCTCCCAAGAAACACTTGTTTCTATTTAGCTGTGGGCTAGCAGATATGAGGCAAGAGATGACAGTTTTCCAGTGTTTTATAGATGCGTCCTTAAGTCTGCCAGAAAGATCACAAGATTGTGTAGTTAGCATAGACACCTCTGCCACTTGAGGCGGCGGGGGTTTTTGTCGGTGATGCATTCAAAACGGCAGGTTCATCGCAAAAACTGCATAGGCTGAAATATGGAAAAATCTCGTTGCGAGTTTTCAAAACCATGACTCACTTCCGGCAGAGGCCAACTGTCGTCTGCTGAACTCAGCGCACCCGCGTACGTTCGAGCGTGCGCGCATGGAAGTTTGCTTGGAAATTGAATGCAGCTCACATCTGCTGTTACTCTAACATGTTTTTCAATAAAACGTGCCAGATGGACTTTCTGATCCAGGGGCAACACATAACAAACGAATTAATTATCTTCTGTTAGGTTGTCGCGAGCACTGAGAGACGGAAATTTGCATTTCTAAACAAGATGAAAAGCAGGCCACCGGAATCAGGTATAAAGTAAAAACACCACGCTTCGGTCTTTGAAGTGTTGCGTAGCGGTAGCGTGTCAACTTCACATTGCAGTGTGCGACGACGGGTTGGGTTCGAGCCTCCCTATCTCGTAGATTTTTTTTTTTTGTTTTACTCACCGTGTCTTCTTTTTCTTTTTCTTTTTTTTTTGTCGTGGTGCTTGTGTTTTAGTCAGAATTACGATCTGGCTCTGACTAGAATATTCAAAAGCAATTTAAATTTTGGCCCAAAACTGGTGTGTCGCGCCAGCGTGGAGCGTGCGTCGTGCAGTTTGCCAGCCTCCCAGTACCCTGCACCACACAGGTAAAATAATTATGTATGGCACTGGTACAGCGCCCCTGGGTTTTCCAATAGTGTAGCCCGAAATGAGCGCATGCATCGTGACACCTGCGCTCGTGAGGAAACGTGAGCGTATCTGCCGATTTGAGACGCCGATGTTGTTGATGCTACACCAGCGGCACGTTGCACAGGAGATCCGCCGCAGCAGAATCAGACACAGAAAGCGTGCATGTAGGCAGCTATATTGCCAACATATAGTGACAGCGAAGGATTACGCTCAGCATGCCCTTCGAGTTCACTTTGAAGGGGAGCTAACAAAAATGCAGGCAAGTCAGGACACCACAATACAATAGCTCTTTCTATATAATTCTGAGCCCTCACATACTTACACCTATGCACACTCGAGTACTCGGTGCGTCCTCACTATTTGGAAGTCTATCAAGTCAGTCTGACGACACTCACAGTACCGTAAAAGGTGCAGACGACACAAGCTTGCCACGGGAAGGTGTGCTATCAAGTTGCACGGGAGCGCCTGAGCAGACCATGAACCACTCGTTCAGGAACGCACAGGCCCACGCTGTGCCCGACGTGGCACCGAGGCCACGCCTTCAGTAATCGGTTGTGCCGGACCGACTCAGACTGCCAGCGCGGCCACGATCTCAGCAACTAGTTGTGTCGGACCCGAATCTGCAACAGGATCAGCTGCTCGCCCTGGCCCGCACGCTCGTCCGCCACAGGAAGAATATGCTAGGCCCGGTCCGGAACAGCCACTTGTCTCAGGGACACGCCAAGCTAGTCCAGTAGGGTCTGGTGACACCAGCTCGCTCCGTTTGGTCTCTCAGGCCGAACGTCTAGCGCTCTTGCTAGCTGACCGTGTTCTTGCTCCGCCCGTCGTCGTTCCGAAGCTCAGGAGCTTCACGTTCGTCTGATGATGGTGATGATGATAATGATGATCCTTGTATGATTGGCACCTACCCACTCAGGGGATCGGACAATAGTCGGGCGGATCATATAGTCTGAATTTTCGCCTTCTCTCGTTTGTTTGTTTGTTTGTTTGTAGCTTGAAGACTGTAGCATATACCCACTCTGAGGGATTGGGCAATTTTTGTATTGTAGCCTATGGATGATAGCTACAGTACTGCTTACCAACATATTACTAAAAAATGTAAAAAAAGAAGTACATTACGTATGAGAAAGAGGAAGAAAGTGAGAAAATAAAGAAGGAAATAAGTGCTATTACAATAATGAAAGACTGAAATTTTGAGCTGACCAAACAGCTGTGTTTACCTGACCCGATCAATTTGGCATGTATGTCTTACATTTCATCACATTTTGAAACTAATACACGAGTATTTATCGAGTGTTTAGTAAAGTAGACATAATATTAGAATACATTCAGTGTCTTGAATAAAATTACAAACGCATCAAATTGTCCCAAAATGAAGGCATCGAAATTTAGAACAGTTTCTGCGGTTAAATTAAACCAGAGTCCTTCAATACTTTAGTGGTCATGAGAGAGAGAGAGGTTTATTATGAGAGAAAGGCTGAGAGGTCGGCCTGAATCAGTTTTCTGACCTGACACTCAGAGCTAGGAAAGAGAAGGGGGGGGGGGGGGGGGGGGGCTGTAAATAGAGTAGAGAGAAGGTGTTGATGATGATGAGGACGAAGGTGGTGATGGATCGAAACCTGTAATGCCCAAAAGTTATTTACAGTCTTTTTTCGAGTTCTGTCTCACTCAAAAACTTGTTTAGAGCTTTGAAAATATTGCGCTGATGAAGACGTGTAGATCCCAAAAAAGAACCTTTTTCCGGTACTTGTTGCTTGACAGAATTCAATAAAAGGAGGATATCAATTTTCTTTGTATGCTGTACCGCGGGCAGATGCACAAGTGGTGTTCAATGGTCTTCGGAGTGTTACATACCTCGCAATTCGGACTGTCTGCACGGCCGATAAGGTGCAGGTAGCGACGAGTGAACGCGACACCTAGGCGTAGTCTGTGCAGTAGGCTTGAACTACACCTTTTTATGGTTGACGGTATTTTAACTTGCATGTCTGGGTGTAGTTCGTGAAGACGGCGGTGACGATTACTTGGCAAAGACCAATATGCTACATCAGTTTTGCGGAGGAGAGTATACACAACGGCGTTAGTGTCCGGCCGTGAAAATGGAATTGGCAATGTCGTGGCGTTGACGTGGGCCATCTTTGCCTCCGAATCGGCTTGCTCATTTCCATGCAGGCCGCAGTGCCCTGGAATCCACTGATACTTTATACGATGGCCTGTTTTGAGGGCTACATCGTGTGATTCGGCCACTTCTTGAGCAAGGAGATAATATGGGCTTTGTTTTAGCACCGAATCTATTATTTGAAATGCTGGTTTAGAGTAAAAAAATATAGTCTAGTTGTGATGCGGCTGCGTCGATATGTAGCGAATTACCTCGCAGATGGCCACAATCTCTGTCGCCGTCGATGTTGTTCGGTGGTCTAGACGGAAGCGTTCGATGGTCTTCAAACTTGGTATGAGGAACGCCGCTGTTGAGGTGGTTGGTAACACAGATCCGTCAGTAAACACATGTATGGAAGCAGCATATTCAGTAGATATATACGATGAGGTTATTTGCTTTAAGCCGCATGAGGGTAAACGCGATTTCTTACCCATTCCGGGAATAGATAGGCGCACTTCCGGTTTTGACAAAGTCCATGCTGGTATCTCTGCAACTTTTGCCCGAGTGAAGCCTGAAGGAATGATGCTCCCATGGCGCGAGATAGATTCTGCAAGAGTGCTGTCTGGTTGGTGGGTGCGAATCATCGATAGAGGATGGTAATCATGAAGGGTGAACAGTCGGAGATATATCCCTAAAGGCTCGCATAAAAGGTAACTGTCTATGGGAGTTATGCGTGCTTCCGCAATAACTCCCTTTGTTGAAGTACAGCGTGGGAGCCCAAGGCATGTTCTCAATCCTTGAGCCTGCGTGCTTTCCAATGTACGCAGGCAGGACGGGCGAAGGCTGGTCATAATAGGTAAGCTGTATCTCAGGTAGCGTACGAAAAGTGGCTCGTACAGTTGGAACAATGGCCTCTCTGACGGGCCCCATTTCATGCCTGCTACGTATCTAAGCATATGAATAAGGCTGCTTAGTTTGGATTTAAACATCAACACATGCTTCGACCATGACTAAATACGGTCAGTCATCACCCCCTAGGAATCTGTGATGCGTTACATATGGTATGGCCGCGCCATCAATCGTAATCTGGTAGCGGTACATTGCTTTGCGCGTGAACGCAAGGGCCGCACACTTCGCTGTCGCCAACTGCAGACCTCGCAAACGCAAATATTTAGAGGTGACTGACTCTGCACGTTGTAGTCTTGCACGAAGCTGTGGCCTTGAAACACCGAAAGCCCATATGCAGATATCGTCTGCGTACAGGCTCATCGTGGCAATCTCTGGTACACATCGGCAAGTCCAATGAGGGTTATGTTGAAAAGCGTGAGGCTGAGAATGCCACCTTGAGGAACGCCACGAAGGACTTTATGACGACTCGTCTCGCCATCTATCGTCTTCATAAATATGGTTCTGCCTGTAAGATAATTCATTATCCAGAGGAACATCTTGCCTCCAATCCCTAGCTCCTCAAGGTGCGTCGAGAATGGCGTCATGTAGCACATTATCATATGCGCCCTTGAGGTCCAAAAAGACAGCTCCTTTCAAGCGTAGACGCTTAATTTCTTGTTCGACAGTTGATACTAAATCGACCACGCTGTCAGTAGAAGATCTGCCTTTGCGAAAACCCCTCATCATGTCTGAATAGAGGTGGCTATTCTCAAGAAACCATTCCAGCCTCGTCAACACCATCTTTTCTATAACCTTGCCAACGCAACTTGCCAGGGCAATCGGTCTGTAGGATGATATGGCATGGGGTGTTTTGCCAGGCTTCAGAAGTGCCACGACGCGACTGGCTTTTCATTTGTCCGGGACAGTGCCTGAGCTCCACGATGCATTGAATATAGAATAATAGCGCGTGCCTCTTCTCCCCAGAGACCGGAGCGCAGCGTATGTGGTACCGTCTGGTCCCGGTGCTGATGAGCGTCGAGTAGAAGCAAGTGCGGTGTTTAGTTCTTGCATCGGGAACATGACATCAAGATGGTCATCAAAGGCTAACGGGGAATTGTCCGGTCGTTTGTTGAGGGAATACCAGTAGCTCCAGCCATAGAGCTACGACGGAGCTTCACGGCCAGTAAAGCTGATTACTGCAAACTAATTTACTGGTCATAAAGCTCCGCCGTGACTCTATGGGAGAGCTTTGTGGGCTGCCAGCGGAGGCCGCGGGGCGGCGCTGCGTCCACGCCGTAGGCATCGGGCAGACGGCAGCGATTGTGGCTGCCGCTGTCGCTGCAAAATATCGGGGCGTGTCACCGCGCATTTTCGACCGTACATCATGGTATTGTGCCCAGTGCGCTGTGCCTGCAGATCGGAAAGGATGCCGCGTACCTGCTGCGTACCTGGGTGTCGATCCGGTTACAAGGGAAATGACGGAAAAAGTGTCTATGTTCTGGCTGCCTAGAGACAGCGAACGGCGGGAAAAGTGTAAGCGCGCTACACCGCGTCAAGAAACTGGTGGTTTCACATTTGATTCCCCGCATGTGCTGGTGTGCGAAAAGCACTTCGATGAGATTGACATTTTTCGCGTGGACCAGTGGCTAATCGGAGGAGTTGTTGGGAGGTCGCCGCGCGACGTTCCGAAAGCTACTTCTGTCGGACGCTGTGCCCAAGATTTTCCACAGCCTCCCGGCGTATTTGTCTATTGCAAAAAGGTCTAGAGCTCGCCGTCAGCTGAACTGGAGACTGCCGAGGCTGTACAAACACTGTGCACGAGCCCCCTTGACACAGCTGCTATGAAGAGTGACGCAGTTAATGAAGGTGAGCTTACTGACCGCTTCTTCCTCTTTGCATGCCCGTAACCAGAGGCATGCGCACGTGGGGTGGGGGGGGGGGGGGTGCAGGCAGGGCGGCCACCCCGCTAGTCACCTTAGAGAAGGGGCGCAAAGTCAGCCCTATACATTGATATAATAGGGAGGGGGGGCACTGCGACTCGGGGGGAGGGGGGGGGGGGCGCAAAGTCAGCCCATACATTTATATAATATAGGGGGGGGGACGCAGCGACGAACCTTCGGCCCTCTCTGAACCCTGGGCACGCCTATGCCCGTAATAGAGAAGTTCGATGAGTCAAATGGCTGCCGTTTTCTTTTATACAGGCCCTCAGATGACCAAAAGTGTAGAGGTGGCACGACAAACAGGCGGGGAGCCACATGCATCGACTCACAGCTTCAAAAGTTCAAAGCACACATCCGTTGCTCCGTACGGAGACAAGCGCTACCAACTGAAGCTTGCTAGGGCGACGGCACTAGAGAGGGTGCACCAAAAAGCTGTACAAAACTTGCGCAAGCTGTCATAGCATGAAAAGTTAATTTTCGATGAATGCGTCATGAGCAACAGAAGATAATTTTTTTTACGTCACATGTTGACGCCGCTGGTGCGGGACGCATCCGGTAAATTTTCACGTTTGATGAGGCGTCTAAGGCTTTCGCCTTATCAGTAAAAACAACAAAGGACAGGGAAAACACAGCATGAGTAAACTACACAGCAGAGTAGAGATGGACTGGGAAACTACATTGCATGAGCAGTCGAACTTTAAACGCGGTACTGCGCCGTAGTGATAAATAAGCGCAAAACAAAACACGAAAACTAGGGAAAAGCCCTATGAAGTATTCCTCGATCCTCGTCAATTGCTAAATTCAAAGCACTAATTACATTCAACCTGACCGTTGGTTCGATAAAAACGAGGTTATTTTGCGATACCTTCGTATACTAACACCAAATGTATATAAAGCCATAGGAGTGCGCAAGGGGGGGGGGGGGGGCAGGAGGGAGACAAGGGGGGGGGGGGGGGGGGGGTGCGCAAAGCCAGCACCCTACACTGACATAATAGGGAGGGGGAGACGATAGGGGGGGCGCAACGTCAGCCCCATACATCGACATATTACCGAAGGGGGGGGGGGGTGCTGCGACGAACCTTCGCCCCCCCCCCCCGCCCGAAGGGGAACCCTGCTCACGCCTATGTATAAAGCCTGAAATGTTTCATATGGGCTATCAATAGTTGCAACCACTGCACTTCCACGACCTGTTAAGATCCGGCCAGAGTCCCTGAAGGACTCTCAATCGTCCGCAAGTTTTCACTAGATGCTTCAGGAAAAAAGAAGCCTGCTTTTATAGTGATAGCATATCTCACAGCGGAAGCAGCATGCGTTTGTAATTGTCATCGAATTCCTAGCTTCAAGGCATCATTCGAAGCTAAATTGCACTGTATTAGAGCTTCCCCGAATTTCCTTGAAGGTAACATCATCCTGAAGATGTAATCAACCTTCACGGGTACCTTTAAGAACGTTTTACAGTTCCGACGCGTGCCGTACAATTGCAGCGCCGGGGTCGCTCCGATGCCCACGCACGGGTGAGGGCGCCCCTAGCGGTTGGTCCCGTCTTTATACCAAACTTTCGCCGAAGCTTCATGACCAGTAAAATGTATTGAAGGACTCAGACTTAACCTACCTTCAAACCCGCGCGCCTTCGTCTTTTTCGGTTATTTTCACTTTCGATTTTGAAAACAGTCTTTACCACACAGGTGTTTTAACAAATAGTCATGCGCGCGCTCGAGAATGCTTCGAAAAAAAGACACTATCTGAAGGTTAGGTAACGTGAGAAACGTTATTAACACATGTAGTATCGCGTTACAGAAGCTTAGAATTTCACCAGGCGTCAAAACGAATGCGTTTTGGCAACCAGTGCTTGGTTTAAACTTCTACCCATGACAAAGCGCTCAGGCATAATTAATCATTATCAGGAACAATATCATCAACAAAGCGAACAGAGCCTAGGTGCGCGAGTGACCTTACGAACGCGTAGTATCACTTGCAGTAGGCATTGTAGGATAGCTTGAAAGGCTCTATGTTACGCGTACAGACGCTCCTTTCCTTGCGGCATGGCTGAGCTGTCCACTGAGATGCGAAACGAGGCTAGCAATTGAGAAGGCGATGCGAACGAGGCCCGGTGGCGCTACCGCGTTCAACTCCTCAAGACCAAGGGTCCGGGATTCCCCAATTTGTTCGAAAACCTGGCTTTGTTTTTGCTAGTCAACAAAGCTTGCCAGAAAAATTGTTGGGCGCAGTGAATTTGTTCTTAGAGCTGCAATACTCGACAAGATCACCATCTAAATAAAAGGTCGAAGCCCTTGATAGAGAGAGAATGAGCATTTATTGATAGCAAGCGCATTGTTCGGTTCAGGTGGGCGGCAACCATGAGGGATAAAATTATTTACAAGCCAGCTTTTAAACTTCGATTGCCAATGGTACATACCGCAACTTACGAATCATAGTTAAGTCGCGAGACTTATATTCTCTCGCAATGAATCGGAGGCTGACGCCGGTTTCCTGATATGGGACGCACATGTGAGGTTCATGCAATGTTCTATGTCAATGTGTTTATCTTTACTGTATACATAAGGGAGTGAGTTTCAAGTTCTCCTTTTAAATTTCAATTTTATCATGAATCTCACTTTGTCCTCATGATCATAAACATTTTCCGTGACCAGACAGTATTGTTCAGACGTCTTGAAATCGGTCATCTAAGAAACTGCAAGTTATAACTTCAGGTGCAGTACGATAGATTTGCAGCTGCTCCTGAGCATCACGGGATCATTTGTCACAAACTCCGAAAAAAATTTATCGCGCCATTATGGAAACGTAGCAAGTAAGCTTACTCATGAGTTGGTTTTCTTTCATTCATTCAAACTAAGGCCCTGCGACGAGAAAGTGTTATTGATTCTGAAACATGGTTTGCTCACTTGAGGAGCTTTATTGTGAGCCGAAACGAGACCGGCTAACTATAAATATAACTTTGTGTGAGTCCATGCGAGGCCTTCCTAATTAGAATAATAGAGAAGTTCGCATCGCAAAGTTGTATTTTGTGTGGAAATCTGGGCGTGTTTTGATTGTGTGACCGGCCTATGAGACTAAGTTTACGCGCTAGAAATTACCGCTTTCAAGTTTGAGGTGCGAGAATGCTGATAAAGTCGTATACGTCTACTATTACGGACGCGTGTTCTTGCCTTTTCTTTTGCATGGCGAACTGTTGCATGTTTTATCGCTCGGCGAAGGAAGCGCCCGAATGCATGGGAACATTCTCGAATGTTTCCGATCTACTCAGATCGCAAGTTGAACGCGTGTAAACGACAACATTCCGGAACTCACGCGAACACGACTGATAACGCTATAGAATGTAAAATGACGCATCTGGCCAACGCACTTCATCCAAGATCAGATTATCATCGATCGGCCACCGTTATCGTCGCTGTCATTGTACTGTGAGCATTGTGTTTTGCTGGGCACAGATTCATCCAATAACTAATTACTAATTAAGGTTACTGCTTCTGCGCTGACAGCAGTCCCCTGCGTGTGCTCTTCCTCCATCAACATCCATTTCTGTGGCATTGGTGTAGTCCGGAGTACGATACATCTGCCTTCGACCGAGGAACGCTCGTGAGATTTCAAGCAAGCGCCTCTGACCACAACCAGAGGAGATCGTTTTGAAATGTCCGCATTCGCAGGTGAGAGTGACGAAGCCACAGCTGCAGTTTTTCAGGGCAGCAGTCTTGTGCATGCGCCTCTAAAGTGAGTTGCTATTTGTTAGAATAGACCATGGGAATGACAAGTGATAGCCACCGGAAGTCAGGAGTAATAGTGACAAACTTGGATTTTCTTTCTTGGGATTTCTGTTTCCTTTATCGGCCCACTCTCTTTCCAACTTTCGTTACCCCGTTTGCCAGTGCGTTATAGCAGAGTGATTTATTTTTTTCTTCTTTTAAAGGTGAAGCTGTTTAAGCTAGCTGTAATTTGTGGGTTCGACCTATCAGAAAGCTATCATCATCATAAACGGGTATCTGCCACAGAAATCGAGTAAATCCGACTACTCACCACTGGTCCACTAAAAATGAGAAGGCTACAGTTAGACCAACAAACAACGGCGGTGAGCCGAGGACCCCGAGTACGTACAACTAGAGAATACTAGGGAACGGTAAAGGCGTAGACATAGAGGCCCACACGCTTGGTTGCAGCGCGAGGCTTCTTTCTCTGGAGTTGGGACATCCGCATAGGCGTGCGCCGGGTTCTCGTTGAGGGGGGGGGGGGCTGAAGGTGTGTCGCAGCGCCACCCTCCCTATTATGTCAATGTATGAGGGGCTGGCTTTGCACCCCCCTTCTACCCCCCCTCCCCCCCCTCCCGTAAGCACGCCTATGGAGATCCGTGTCGTGTCTGTGACTGGCTGTGGTTTAACTTGAACCTCGGTGCGCTAGGATCGAACGTAGAAACGCCCTAGCATCACTTAGCTAAAGGACTAGAAACAACATAGAAGCAGCCAGATTATAGTGTTCAGAATCGTCCAGTTAGTACAAGCGTCGCCAATCCTTTGTACATAAATCGGAAAATTATTATTGTGTTTATGACCACCATTTTCAGACTTCATATAACGGACACTTCTCTCGTGAAGTAGAATTAACGTGCTAGTTTTACCGGCTTGAATACAAATGAGGGGTTCACCTTAGATTCGGGAGACTCTGTACTACCACTCATACATTAAAGGGGCCCTGCAGCACTTTTTTCAACATGGTCGGAAAACGCTGCCAATCGGCAGTCGAGGCTCCTGAGAACACACGAGCCAAAAGTTATACCGTAGCACGTGGCCTGTAGTTTACAATTATTCGCAAAGTCAGATAGAAATCGCTCGTTCTGCTTTGGAGAAATGATGCCATCAACCAAAATGACCGCGCCATATACCGAAAGTCCATGGTCAGTGGCTGATTTGAGCGTCGTGAGCTACCATAATTACTGCGGCCGCCCCGGGAGGTCGCCACATCTCCGCGCGTGTGCTTGCGATCACACTGTAAGTAAGCCACGCGCGATCCAATAAAAAAAAAAAAGAAGAGCTCATTGCAGGCGTCGACTTGTAAACATCGGTGAATTCTACAGGCTTAGCATTCAATGATGCGGTGACACACGAACACGTTTAGCAGCGTCAGATCTTGATAGGGGAATGGCAACACTGCTGACGCTATCGTGGGTTGATCGGGCTGCTGCGTCCGCTTGATCATTACCCTGAATGCCGCAGTGACTAGGTAATTCCACTGGAATACACTGTTCTTTTCCTATGGCTTCCCGGTTTACGTGCCTGATTACTGCAACGAGCTGCTCAAGTGAGCCGTGACATAAAGCGGAATGTAAACTTTGGAGGGATGCTTTGTAATTCCAGAGGATAGACTACGAATTATGCCGTTCTTATGTTACAAACCAAAGAGGTGCACGGAGGGCTACATGTTCAGCAGCTGTTGTTTTTATTTCATAGAACGTTCTGAGTTGTACTGCGACATATCTTGCGGGAATTATTAGCTTCTAGCCGTAACAGAACCATAAGCGTAGATCTGGATGCCACCGTCGTGCTCCTTATGTAAATAGAATAGTGTTGCTGTTTGAGGGCAACCGATGACAACCGATGACAATTTTGTTTTCCTCGTACTTCCTGGCATCCTAAGACGCACTTCTAGTCGATGTAGTCACCGTAAAGGCGTGGGCGGTCTTCCTGCAGGTGTGTAGTTTGAGGGCAGTGAAGCGCGAGTGGCAGCAGTAATGTGCCCGAATGTCGTATGAGGCATTTTTGCCGGTAACGATGAGAGATGGCGGGAAGGTATCCTGCAAAGGGTCGAATATGCCAGTGGCTACCTACGTCGACATAGGGTGATCTCCCGCTTTAACTATCGTTGTCGCTGCAAACGCACATTTCAAAAGACTGAGGCAACTCCTTAGAGCCTGAGCTTGTAGTAGCTGGAGTGTATGTAGATATGTTTTGCAGGCATTCCCCATCCTGCGAAGGTTGTGTCTCGAAAAACCGGGAGAGGTACAACAGCCGATCACTGGGCTGCCTGTTCTATTCCCCATCTCTACTTCCTCCGCTTCCGTACCTCCGTGCTCCTCGCACAAACAGCCGGGCGTCAGTGTCGTTCTTGCCCATCACAGCTGCTTGTCACGCTGATAACGCGCACGCTGTTCGTGACCGGGAAGTGCCGGGACCGCCGCCATAACGCAAGGAAAGTACTAGGGGTAGATGACGATTATAGCTCCCTGGAAAAAAACGCTCCCCAAATGCTCGATTACTTTTTAGAGTGTATAGTGAAGGGTGAATGCACACATAAGCATAGCTGAGTGCAGGCGAGTGTTAACCCGAATGACTGTCACTAAGTGAACATGCTCGTGAGCCACGGTGTAAGATACAATTACAGTCGCAACGGAAGAAGACTGGCACAAGTGACCGGTGGCTGGCGCGCAAGATTGTCACACGCGTTGCTGTTTTTCCCGAGCACGCCGATATCGTGAGTGCCAAGCACATTCTATTTTCACAAGCAGGGTTGGTCAGCGGAAAGCACTCCAACAAACAGGTTTTTTGAAGGGCAACTGCGATAAAGATATGCGTTGCTCGCAACTCCAGCGAAAAAAGAAGAAAAAAAGAAATCATATGCATAGCAACATCTGCCCATAAGCAATGAACTAGCGTTTCTTTTAGACATGGGCTTTCGGATGGGCTAACAACAAGATGGGCTGGTTTCCGCAGGTCCTCCGGCCACCCCTGCTTTGGAAAATGGAATGTGCTTGGCAATCTCGCTATCAAATGCTCGTGAACAACAGCGCCGCGTGTCGCAATTTTGCGGCTCTAGCCACCGGTAACTTGTGCTAATCTTTTTCTGTTGCGACTGTACAATATTTAGGTGGGAAACTTCACGGCTTACTCGCAAGGCGCGATCGATCAAATAGCGTAGCAACGGCGCGAGAACATCGGTCCGGCGAAGATAGCGGATATATATCGGCGGCACGATGCGGTGTGATGCAACTTCAAGACAGACAGTAGCGAGCTTTATTACTGCGTACGTAGCGTCCGTAACGGCGTTGCGCACGTAAGAACGCTGCGTGCGCAAAACTTTTGGTCACGCGCACTAAGCAAAACACAGCGTTCTTACGTACCCAACGCCGTTACGTATATTGCGTGCAGAGTACTAAAACTCGCTAATAGAGAGTTTTAGTATAGCGGGAAACGCTTACGTTAGCTTTAGCGTGAGTGTCAACGCTAACCCTAAAACGGAACGCGCTGCGTGGCAAACAGTGGTCTTTTAGTACAGCGGTACGCATTTCCGCTAACGCTAACGCAAGCGCATACGGCGCCATCTAGACAAAAACACTAAATGCCATATACAGGGTGTTTCAAGAAATGTGTCCACTATTTTTAAAAAATCAGGAAAATGCGGTATTTGCTCGCTGTCTTCACAGTTGCTTATACTGTAGCCGCAGGCATCTTAAGATGGTTGAAGACATGATTTGGGACAGTAATTAAAAAAGTTAAATTAATTAATTTTTTTTAATTAGCGGGGTTAGGTAGTTAAGTCCAATGGGAGAATTGAAGACGTTTATGCGAAGAACCCATTTCAGCTTTGAAATTTCGTAAAAGCGGCCTCTAGGAATAATTGCAAAGTAATGAAATTCTTCCTAATTCAGCGGCCAAACCGAAACCGAAGTGCGGAAGAGCGCAACTGCCATATTCGTCTGCGACGTCCACAATGAGTGAACGTCATTATATCGACCATCAGCCGACTTCTTGGTGTGAGTGTGTGGGCTGCGCTTGCATTAGTAGCACGCATGACGCATATACGTTAACGAACGGGGAAGAAGTGCACCTCTGTAACCTTTGTCTTGAACAGTGACGTCATTCTAGTCGTCTGCTTGTTGCGCTCATCGGTGCTTCGGTTTCGGTTTCGCCATTGAATTTGCCTGAATTTCATTACGCCACAATAACTAATAGAGGCCGCTTTTTCGAAATCTCAAAGCAGAAATGGGTTCTTCGCATGAAGGACTTCAATTCTCCCATTGGACTTAACCTCCGAACTCCGCTAATTAAAAAGTTAATTAATTTAACTTTCTTAATTACTCTCCCAAATCAGGTCTTCAACTATCTTGTGATGCCTGCCACTAGAGAAAAAGCAATTGTGAAGACAGCGAGCAAATACCGCATTTTGCTGATTTTTTAAAAATAGTGGACACATTTCTTCAAACACCTTGTAGAATCCACAAGTGCACCACTAACTCGAGCTTCAGGATCCAAGGTCACCACTGCTGCGTCTCCGTGCTGCATTTGGTTCAGTGTTGTGTCTGGCGGCCCGAAACACATCACTTTTTTCGATATATACCTCAATGGAGTATTCTTCAAGACCCTGTAACCTGTCTCGGATTGACATGTGGCCGTCTTTGCCTTATTTTGGAAACAGGTGAATGAATACAGCGTCGCCATCTCTGCGCGGCTACAGAAAATATGAGCGAACCTCGTAAACAAATTTTGTTAGGCTACTACACCGCTAATCGACAACGTATCTCGAAAACAGAGCTATTTTATCGGCAGTAAACGGCTGGCGAAGCCTCATTACTCAAATCTAAATCAAATACAAGGATTATTTAGGAGTGAATGAGCTTAATAATGCAGGCCGATGACTAGAAAGATTCGAAGTGGACGGCTCTCGCTTCAACAGGCACCGCCATCTTGCCCTACGTACGTAATCTCTTGCGTGCGTTAGTGTTGAACGCTATATTCCAGAAATAGCATACGTACGTAAGAGCTCGGGCTACGTTTACGTTGTGCGCATGCTCAATGTGGAGCACGCAACGCTAACGCTAACGCTAAATCCTTGCGTTTGCTGTTTCCCGCTATACTAAAACTCGCTAATAGGGAGTTTTCGAATAGCGTACGCAAAGCTTTGCGTTTGCGTTTACCGCAACTGCGCATGCGTCATACGCTAACCTCTGGCGGGCCCCCCGTTAAGTGACGGAAATAGCGGACCGCAAAGCTTTGCGTACGCTATTCGAAAACTCCCTACTGTCTTGTCTCCTATTTCTGTAGCAACCGGTGCTCCGCAGGAAATCCTAAATCACTGAGCCACGCGCCCAAAATAGGTCAGTGGCGGACAGAAAAAAAGCGCTCGTTCCATGCGCGTCGGATATCTGGTAAGACGCAAAAGGTAGACGCGAGATCGTCTGCCCCTAAATTCGATATTCCCTCAAAGCGCCGGTTGCCACAGCAACGCGAGATAACATCTTTTCTGTCTTGAAGTTTCATCGCACCTCGGATTGATATTGGCGCCACTGTCACAAGACCGATGGGAGCACGCGGCTGCCATTTCATTTCGTCTACCGCGCTTCACGAATGACCTCGTCTAAAGAGTATAACGCATGTCTTAAACCATGATGAGAGCTCAGTTAGCGCCGGTCACTGCATTGAAATAGGTAAGTCTGGGAAAGATATTTTATTAAAATCTCCCGTTGCTGAACCAGCTGGGACGGTGCCTTCCGTAACCGCAATATTCCGAGTTACAGGGCCTAGATGATAATTCAATCAAGTGAGAAGTGCGTTCCGTCGTTTTTACAGGCCTAGGCCACTCATTTGCGCCCAATAAGTCAAATATTTTCGAGTGTATGGTGCTGGACTTTCAGGCAAACTCACAGATTCTTCGTATAAAATATATTTTGCCTGCGAGTACGAGTGAGTTATGTTTGTTTTGTCGCCTGTAACTAGTAATACTATCAAGCACCAGTATCAGAATTAGAAAAAAACGCCTGAGTAAGGATTACTGCGGATGTGAAGTTCATTGCGTGCATATAAATGAGACATATTAAAGTTTTTTTTAGAATGTGATCAACCTGCGAAGAAATGTGCAATGGGAAAAGAAAACATGAAACCCCGGCTCCGAGCTCCCAGTACCTCATGTCTGTGGGGTTGCACAAAATTGAAAGAAAACCTTTACTTTTCAACGCTTTTCTGTGGTGACGCCTAATGCGGCATATCTAATGAGAAGAAGCAGTACTGCACACAACTAGCGAAGCAATCACGAGTGCCTTTCGCGATGCATGTAATTCATATTATGCATTAATCAAATAATTAAATGGAGCCCATTCAGACCGTTAGCACTACCACTGCCGTTGTCATGCAGTCATTCGTAGCGGTGCACAACGTATTCGATTGTGTAGCTAGGAAAGGGTGGTTTGTTTACCTGCAAACATGGCCAAGTGGCATGGATGCACATAATGTGTATCCCCTTAATTTATTCGCCTCCGTGGCAGACTAAGCTCGATACGAAGTCGATAATCATTGCGCATTGTTGCTTTACGAATACCTTGAGAAGTTCATAAGAAATACAACTAAGGAATCGTCTCGCGCACGTAAACATGTTTCAGGGGCGAAGCTCCTTAAGGTCGAGGCTTGTCCATCACTGCCCCGGTGTCACTCGGTGTAGCACGGAATGCGGCGTAGCCACGCTAGTGCGATGACGATGAATCTGCCATCACGGCACAGCACATGCAAGGTAACCATTATACGCCATGACAATGACGATGACGCTGATGACGACGAACAATAAGCGCGTTCCAAAGCACATTCTCTTTTAGGGGCGAAGCTCCTTAAGGTCGAGGCTTGTACATCACTCCCGCCGGTGTAGCCACGCTAGTGCTCGCCGCTCCCGCTAGAGGTGCAGCTGTGCTCTCATTTGATTTGTATGGCGCCCACTAGATGGCTCTGCGGCACTCGCCCCACTCTCCAGCGCGCTTGCTCCACTCTCGGCTCTCGGCGCGCTTCCTCTCTCGACGGTCGTCACTCAGTGCGCTTCGATTCTACTACTGCCTACTACTGCTATGAACAACGAAGAAGACAAGGTGGCGGTGGAGCGGAGGGCTCGCAAAGCGGCTGCAGCGCGGGCTCTCAAGTTGTGTGAGAGAGAAGTAGACGCCGGCGACGCAGACAAGCGGATCCAGATTTGCGGGCTCGTGAAGCTGCAGCGGCACGGCAGCGCCGGCAAGCCGACCCGGAGTTGAGGGCTCGCAAAGCTGCAGCGGCACGGCAGCGTCGGCAAGCTGATCCAGAGGCGCCGAGGGCTCGCACAGCTGCAGCGGCATGGCAGCGCCGGCAAGCAGATCCAGAGGCGGCGAGGGCTCGCGTCACGAGGTGTCACGTCTTTGCATGATCGATTGGGCAATGTACGGGGAGATTCATGGTTACCCGAATGATCCCCGGCAGCTTCGCCCACTCATCATCATTCACTTCGTGGATATGCTCACATCTCAACACCCAAGAGGCTTGGCAGGAAGTCCTCACGAGCAGCGACTACAAGCAGCAACTACAGGCGGTCCAGAAGGCCCGGGACATCGCTACAAGCCTTCGGCTGCCAGCGCCATCCTGGGCGGAGTCCCCAGGCTGACTTAGGGGCATAGGCGGAGAGTACGGGGGGGGGGGGGGGCTTGGGGGCTTGGGGGGCTCGGACCCCCCTCCGGGCTGCTTCATGGGGGGGCCGAGCCCCCCCCTGGCGCTGGCCCACGATATTTTTTAAGAGCTTGGCTTACGCTCTCATCCATTGCCAACGGACTGTTGGTCATACTGTCTTGCAGCTATTTTACCGGGGACTGCTTATGCCCACCCCTTTTCTTTTCAGGATTTTGAAATTCGGAGCATAGGGCAGTGACAAGTAGGTAGTCTGGCACCTTGGTCGCATTGAGAACGAAGTCGCAGGTCGACGAAAATTGCGGCATTTGCACGGCTCTTGTGCAAAATAAGTACATGTACGCATCAAGAAAATGAAAGTTTTTTTTATGTAACAGACATTGTTTTATCGTCTTTTAATACTTTTACGTATATATATATATATATATATATATATATATATATATATATATATATATATATATAGAGAGAGAGAGAGAGAGAGAGATAGAGATGATGTGGAAAAGCAAATTGGTTATTGGTTGCCCCGCCCCCCTCCGGGAACATGAAAACTCTCCGCCTATACTTAGGGGTCCTAACGGTCCCTACTCGGCCTACTCAGGATATTTTGATTAAAGTCAATGTCACTCACTCACTCACTGTGTCGATTCGGCACCATTTTCGACAGCCGCACTCAAATAATTGATGTCGTAGGCTTAGCGAGTGTCGATGGGCATCCTGGAATGTCGTAGGATATAGATTACATGTTTGTTAGTTATTTTTATCCTCCTTCGATGGCACCACCTAACGGGGTGGCAGCAACGGCGCACGCTATTCGGTATTACGCGACGCCTTTGCGCTACAGGAATACAGGAAAGACTAAAAAAAAAAAACGATATTATCCCCTTTACAAGCGTGCCCCCCCCCCCCCCCCTAAAAAAAAAAAAGAAAAAAAGACACTGTCGAGGCTGTGAAGTCAGCCTTTGTACTCCCCAATCCTCCTTGGTACTCCTTGGTACTCCTTGGCACTCACATTTACATTATATTTATTACTATAACATCCCCTATACTGTCCTTGGCTGTCTGTTAGTTCTCATTAGTATTGTGTCTAACAAAGAAAAACGAGCCCTTTAAATTTCGACTTCTTTCCTTCAGTCATAGCGAGGGTCTCGTTCTGACCGGCAGACTTGATGCTTTCAGGTAGTATGCGAGGGAGTATTGGTCAGCAGCCAGCTCGTACTAAGATCATTAGCTACGTAACGCCAACAGGCAGAAAAAAAAAGCCCCCACCTCCCCGAAGGGAATCGTGAGAAAATGCGAATGCATTTCGCGCGCGCTTCACTCCATTTATATATGGTGGTTGTGGTTCGAAGAAGGAAAAGGCGCCTAATTTCTGCAGCCCGGTCGGGAGCACGGCGCAGCGCCTTTTTTTTTTTTGCTTTTTCTTGTTTTTTTTAATTTCTTTATTTATTTTTTAAATTTTTTTTTCCATATATAGCTCCGCCGAGCTCCGCCGCAGACCGTTTTTAGTTAACGCGCACGCTGCGAATTTTTATTGTTCAACAACGCACAGGAGAAATCTCCCACCGGCACCACCTTGGAGGTCAAGATTCATTGCCATATATACGGGGTGGCCAGTGAACGGTTGTGCAGCGCGAGCAGTCGGTTTTTTCAACCAAGAAACTCGCTAGCAGACGCTGCCTGTGTCGGCGTCGCGAGGCGAGAGAGGGAGAGGGGGGGGATCGTAGGAGAGAGAGAGGGGGGGCGCGCATGCGCAGTGGGAGTGTGGACGCTGCGGGCAGAGATGCCTAGAGAAGAGAGGGGGGGGAGCGTGGGAGAGGAGAAGAGAGGTGGGACGCGCATGCGCAGTGGGAGTGTGGATGGCGCGGGCAGGGATGCCTAGAGGAGAGAGGGGGGAGCGTAGCAGGGGAGAGAGGAGGGGAGGCGCATGCGCAGTGAGGGTGTGGTTGCCGCGGGGAGGGATGCCTAGGGGAGAGAGAGGGAGAGAGGAGGTTTTTTTTATTTTTATTTTTTTTAAGGGTTTGCGCATGCGCAGTAAGGGCGGTCACGCCGTACACCACCACCACCGGATTAAGCTTCGCCATAAGATGCTTCACATCTAACACCTGCCGGCGCGCACACCTCCTCAACCTATCCTCCTCCTCCTCCGCGGACAACGCCAACGCCAACGCCGGATGCCTGACATAGCCCGACTATGAAATGCATTCGCATTTAAAAGAGTGTTCCACACTCTCCTTCATGGCTACCGGCGGCTCTGACTGACGCTCCCACGTTTGATGCACATATATACCCCATAAAGTGGACGCGAGGACGGCCGCCGTGGTAGCTCAGTTTGTAGAGCATCGGCGTTATTCAAAGGTCGCTGGTTCGGTTCCTGCGCGCGGCAAGTTATCTTTTCGTCCACTTTTTTTTCTTCACATTTACATTACTTTTACTACTAATAACATCCCCTATACTGTCCTTGACGTTATTGTCTGTTAGCTCTCATTATTATTGTGTCTAACGAAGAAAAAACGAGCCCTTAAAATGTCCACTTCTTTCCTTCAGTTGTATTGTAATTGATACGAGCCGAGTGTGCAATGTTTGTGTGATGCTTGTACTGCCTCAAATGAGAATATATTAAATGCGAAGCATTTCTTAGCGAACATCGGCGAATTTGAGCGTATCTATCTATCTATCTATCTATCTATCTATCTATCTATCTATCTATCTATCTATCTATCTATCTATCTATCTATCTATCTATCTATCTATCTATCTATCTATCTATCTATCTATCTATCTAGCCGCCTACGACTTTGTGCTCTCCTGGCCGTATCGTTAATGGGATTTATACCAAATTTGGTATGGCATAACATGACCGTATGACGAACATAAATGACTGGTCATATCATGAAAATCATGACTAACTTGCCATGAAAAGTATGATTTACATGCCACGCTCATGGCGCGCTCACGGCCGTTTCGTTAGCTTGATTTACACCAAATTTGGGATTGAGTGATGTGACTGTAGGACGAACATAAATGACAGGTGGTAATATAGAAATCATGACTTGTCATGTGCGACATGACTTGCATTCCACGCTCATGGCGCGCTCGCGGCCGTTTCGTTAGCTTGATATACACCAAACTAGGTATTGAGTGACGTGACTGTATGACGAACATAAATGACTAGTGGTAATATGAAAATCATGACTTGTCATGTGCGACATGACTTGCATGCCACGCTCATGGAGCGCTCGCGGCCGTTTCGTTAGCTTGATATACACCAAATTTGCTATTGAGTGACATGACTGTACGACGAACATAAATGACAACTGGTGATATGGAAATCATGACTTGTCATGTGCGACATGACTTGCATGCATGCCAGGCTCATGGCGTGCTCGCGGCCGTTTCGTTAGCTTGAGGTACACCAAATTTGGTATTGAGTGACATGACTGTATGACCAACATAAATGACACGTGGTAATATGGAAATCATCACATGTCATGAACGACATGACTTGCATTGCACGCTCATGGAGCGCTCGCAGCCGTTTCGTTAGCTTGATATACACCATATTTGGCATTGAGTGACATGACTGTATAATGAACATAAGTGGCAGGTGGTAACATAAAAATCTTGGCATGCATATCATCTACAACGCCATTTACATGCCCCGCTCATGGTGTGCTTGCGTCCAGTTCGCTAGCTGGATATACACAAAAATTGGTATTGCGTGACGTGACTGTATGACGAACATAAATGATAGGTCCTAACATGTAAAACATGACATGCAAATTATGTAAAGCATGATCTGCTCCTTACTGGGTGCTTCGCATTATATCGATTCCCACAGTGCGTGGGATCTGCCGGTTTTTTTTTTTTTTTTTTTTTTTTTTTTTTTTTTTTGTGATCAACTCTTGGCTCCGACTCGGTCTTTGTACAACTACAGGCGTTCGCTGGCGCACCTAGAAGGACCTACCCTTTAAATTGTCCATGCTTTCGTGGTGCGTTTCGGTGGGTCCGATACGTCAGCCCTTGGAATCTGCCCGGCGATTGCCTCCCCAATAACGGGAATCAGTGACAGACAGAAACTTTATACATTGTGGATGCGCTATAGCGTGAAGGTCCATGATGCGAAGGCAGCCGAATCATGCGAAAAAATATTCGAACAGTGTTCGTTATTGACAATGATTCGAATTTTATTGTCATCGAGAATTTGATACGGTCTCGAGAATTACTATTTGTGCACCCCCTAGTTTCTGTTATAAAGTGCCACGCTGAAGTTCTCGCTCGGGAGGTTCTTCAATTTTCAAAGCAGCCTCACGAAAGGCCAGTGTGCGGAATGGTTCACGGCAGGATGGCCACCACACGCACAGGGGAACCGCTGGCCATGCAGACTTTGACGGGCAATGCGATGGCTGTGGCGCCGAGGGCGGGGACGCGCGACAGGTCGGCCAAGTTTTCGAGCACGTACACGTTGTGGGAACCGAGAATCCTGTGCGTTGCGGAAGCGTTGAACAGGTCCACGGAAGGCGAGTCCAGTCCGAAGCCGTAGATGTGTCGTTGCTCAACCAGGAACCGTGCTGCCTCCGGTGAAACTGTCGGGAATCGCCTCCATCCCTGGTCGTCGATACCCAAGTAAGCATTGCGGTTCGGCCAGAGCTGCATGGGTGAACAGAGCGCGTGTATTTATGATAATATATTATATAACGATGGCTGGGGAGGGCGACATGATTATGAGGCACGCCGTATAGTGGGTGACTCCGGATTAGTTACGGCCACCTGGGGTTCTTTAACGTGCACCTAAATCTAAGCACACGTGTGTTCTTTGCATTTAGTCCCCATGGATATGCGGCCGCGTGGCCGGGAACCGAACCAACGCCCTCGGTCTTAGCACTGCTACATCCTACGTGCCAAGGTACCACGTGTGGATTTGTGACAACATGCCCTGGTAATATTATTCATGGTAACCGTCTTTGTTTTTGCTATTCATATATGAGGTGCATTCCAGGTTACGGTCAACACGCGAAATACCTTCTGTATGCGTTTTTTAACGGTCAACAAATAATAAAGAAGTGCTAGCTATGTAATTGCGACTCACTGGCTGCGTCCGGGAACAAAGGCCACTACGGAGAAATGAATTAGACATTGTGTGGATACGGAATGATCGATCCGCAGGTCAGGCACTAATATTATGAACGATAAAATGTGCAGGAGATGGGGGGGTGGGGATGTAGTATTTTTAAGGCGGATCTAACTTTGCGAGATATGCAGGCAATTGCGGCACCCGGTTTTCTCCTGTCAGGTTAAGTTGAAAACAATTTTTTGAAAAGCTAAGCGTGGGCAGGCTACGAAGCAGGCGCACGCAGTGCGACGCAGCTATTCACATACCGGTGGCATATTCACTCCAAAGGTTAGGCTAGCCACACGACAGAGGGAATGATATGGTGTTTCTGCGTGGACATTGGGCATCCAGGAAGGAGGCGTTGCGACTGGTTTTGAGGTTTTTAATCACCTTTTTTCAAAAGTGCTTGAACGTCTCCTTAAGTGCCGACTAACTAAGTTCCTCGATGACACACATGCCCTTGTAGATCAGCAGTTTGGCTTCCGTGAACATAGGTCTACGGAAACAGCTCTTGTTGAGGTGAAGGAAAAAAATTCTTAGTTTTTTGAGAACAAATTATGCACGGTCGGTCTCTTCCTAGACCTCAGAAAAGCTTTTGATTCGATTAAACATGCCATCTTATTTAATAAACTAGCCTACTATGGAATTCGTGGGGTTGCTCTCAGCATGATTCAAAATTACTTCACCTCAAGATTACAATACACATGTTATAACGGGTTTTCTTCACAGATGAAAGAAATAACTCTTGGGGTCCCACAAGGATCAATATTAGGTCCTCTTTTCTTTATATTATATATAAACGACATTGTTAACATACCACTTACTCCAGATATAGTTTTGTACGCTGACGACACAAGTTTATTTTTTTCCGGTAACAGTCTATGTGGGGGCTAGAAACGGCAGCTAATAATTGGCTAGATCAACTTTATGTTTCGCTTTCAGCGAACCAGTTACAGTTGAATGTCAGTAAAACCAAATATGTTGTTTTTAAGCCTGTAAATAAACCTGACGACTGTTCTATTTGTATAAAGTTTAATAACGCTGTAATCGAACGGACTTCAGTTTTTAAGTTTCTCGGAGTTTTCTTTGATGAAAACCTGAGTTTCACGCAACATGTCATGAAGGTTCATTCTAGCATCTGTAAGTCAACTGGTACATTGTTTAGGATTAGGCACTTCGTTCCCGTTTGGGTTAAAACGTCGTTTGTATCACGCATTAATTCAATCTCACCTTAGTTACTGCCTACTGATATGGGGAACCACATGTCAATCAAATCTGAATCGGCTCATAACTCTTCAGAAGCGAGCAGTTCGCTCAATAGAAAACCTTGGATACCGTGATCATACGGCCAATGTATTCTTAAAACATGGCCTTTTAAAAATTACTGACTTATATAATCTTAGGCTCGCCACATACATACGAGGTGAACTCGAGGAAAAATGCAACCCTTTTTCTTCAAAGGTACCTTTCAACTAACACTCAATACAATTTCAGGCACGATCAGTTTAGAGTTCCCTTTTGTAGGACATTATACGGTACAAAACAGCTTACATAGTTAATCCCATCCTTTATAAATGCACATCGCAGTACTATCAGTATTGCGCAAAACTGCAAGTCATTGAGTTACTCTAAAAATGCCATGAAGAGGTACTTGCTTTCTGTTAGTGACTGAATTCATTGCTAGGTCTCTTCTGTTGGACGTATCGTTTTGGTTCAGTGCTGTATGCATAATTATTTTTTTGAGTTTGCCGCATTGTCAGTGCCACATTGTGCTTGTAACATTTTTATTGCGATAGAAATTATATGGACACTCGCGGCTGGTTTTCGCCGTCGGCGTCGGCGTCATTTGCCGTATATGTATATGTATATATATAACCGGCCCCGCGCGTCGTTCGTGAGCGTGAAAAGACGCGCGAGGGGGGGGGGGATCCCTCGAGCGACCTTCGATTTTACGAGCGGGGGGCGCGCGCGTTATCTCCCCTTCTCGGCGGCAGCGGGCGAGGGGGGGGGGGGGGGCGACGTTGGATTTTACGAGCGCGGGCGCGGGCGCGCGCGTTATCTCCCCTTCTCTGCGGCCGACAGCGGGGGGCCGGTGTACCCTTCTACGTGCTGCGCTCTCAACGCGAAGAGAATTCTCTTAAACAAGCGTTTTCTAGAGTTGCGTGAGATCGGATCCAAAAAGAGTTAGCTGCCAGCCTCACTTCGTATAACATTACAATTTTTTGCTAATCGCATTCATTGCTTCACCCTTGCGGTGAAACTGTGACTTTTTTCTTGTTATTACAAATTGTATTAGCGTATACAGCACTGTTGTTTCTTAGAAAGTTTGTTGTTAGTTTTTTCTGTCATTTATATGTAACAAATTTATGTTTGTTACTCTTTTGCACAAACTTTATGTATCCCCTTGTGTTCTATGCTGCCGCACTGTTGGAGCAATGTATGGGTGACAAGGCCTTAGTCAGGCAGACAACGTTCTACCTTTAGCCTTGCCATCCAAGACTCACTCTGTATCTGAAATGAAATCAATTATTATTATTTATTATCAATTATTATTTTTACAGATCTCGCAGGTATGGTGAAGGGTGATTCTCATATTGGTGTGTGGTGTGGTGATATGGGGGGCCCGGTACAGCACCGTGCGCATGCCATTTACTTATGCATTATAGATTCTTCACGAAGTTCTGTACACTTTATTTGAACAGTTGTGTGCACATTACCCGTTAACGAAAAGGGGGGGAACTAAAGGAATGGTACGCAGTTGTAGGTTAAACACTGAATGAAGGATCATGTAACGTTATTACATGATCCTTGATTATTAAAAGATCTCGTACGCTTCAGTATTTCTAAAAGAAAAGCATTTGGCAAGGACAGAAATACAAAGAAAATCAGACGACGGGCCGTGACGGCAGTATGATGTTCCCATACCAGCTCCACGTGACACGTTAAATTCAAGTGGATAAGTTATCAGCAGAAAAAGACCCACTTGCACTTTAACAAAAAACAGTGACTAGTCCTGCAATGCCCGATGAATCCTTTCAGCAGCCCATACATGGAATGAAAATATATATTTATATTTATAAGTGTGGTATCCGTTTACTCCGATAGTGATCAAAGCTTTTTCATCATATGAGTAAATGCTGTTTCATTTACGCTGTACCACATATTGCCTCTTCAGCGTGCTTACCAACCACCTGAAGTAAACTATGACAAAAGAAGGAGCAGTGGGGCGAATTCCAACTATCATCAAAGACGATACGTTTGAGATTCCCTTCCTTATATAGGGATTCCATCTGCGTCGTTGCCGTTGTCAATTAATGCAAAAGTTTTGAGGAGTTAACGCCGAGAATGATCACTTGCTCGCCAAACAGTCCATCCTTCACGCCGAATGCCTATTGTTCCTTGCGGTCTTTCCCGGTCGTAGAGATAATCGGTTACTAACTATTCAAATTGGGTAGAGGTGGCCAACTCTGAATACATTCACACATAACTTCTACTCTCCACCGTTTAGGAGGTCATGCATGAGCAGATAAAGTTCGCCGAAGTGCTTCCACCCTGGTTACCAGCAACCTCAGTTGCAGCGCTGTTGAAGTACGCAGAATTCACGTTTCAGACTAGCGACGACTGGGACCACTACCTGAGCCTTGACGACGCCTCATTATTTCCACCTCCCAGACAAATGGCGTATGCTGCGCACTCGGCCCATAATCTTTGCCTGCGGCTTCGCGAACCATATGGCACAACAATGTTGCTGGCGCCAGCCACCTGAAGGCCTCATTTTTTCAGGCACATGTTAATACCTCCCTCTGACGTTTTACGAAGTCTAGAATTTCAATCACCCCTTGAAGGAAATGCATTCTATTCTACCCTATTATATTTGTTCCCGCAGTGACCACAACCTCCAAGTGTTGTTGGAGTCAATGTGTAGTAGAGACTCACTTGTTCTTAGAACAACACCTGAACTGGAATCGCCTTTTTGCATCTGTCACAGTAATCAACAACTCAGATAATTTCAGGACCTCTATACATAACATGTTTTCAATTAAATTATTACCGCATTTTCTTTCTCGTTACACCTCCGCCTTTCTTGAACTCCTCGAGGCATTGAAAGGGGATGAACTTAAATAAGTGAAAAACGTGTACGATCTGAGAGTAAGAAGCGCCTACTACTCAAGTCGCTTTACGCTTGATCTACAAAAGAAGGTGATTAGTTCAAGGGGCTCGTTTGTTTGTGAGACACAGCTAATGAAAAGAACATAAAATTAAGCGAAGGAAAGCATACTATACTTGTTGTTTCATCAAGTGTAGTGCAATGATTTTGATTTAAATGTAAATGAATTAAAGTGGACGAAAAATCACCCTTTCCATCTGTGGGATCTAAACCCAAGATCTTCGAATTAACTTGATCTGTTACTCAATAATTGTGTCTATTTTCTATTTACATATGAAAACATGAGAAGGCATAGGCTACGTGAGAACCGGCCATCCCAAAATCGTGATGTTGATATTGAAAAACACGCCATACTCTCATGCTGTAACCTCACCTTATAACGCCCAGTCCTCTCCACAAAAAGGGCTCCGTGAGGAACGTGGCCATGCTCTGCCTCCCAGCGCTCGATGTCGTCGACGGACAACTCGTACGCGGGGCTCTCGCTCGCCTGTGCCTCAACATCCACGAGTGCGATGGGCAAAAACATGAGCCGTTCCAGCGGTATCTGGACTCACAGTCCACCTCTCGGGAGCGAAGTGAATTGGCGCATCCAGATGCGTGCCGCCGTGAGTGGCCAGCTCAACGACGTCGGACTGGTACCTGAAAAGAGAAAGAACGGGAATAACCAATACTTTTTATGCCTGATTTGCCACAAGGCACAAGTAGTGAACAAGTTTAGAAAGGGCATCAAACTTTGAAGACCTTTTGCAAGTTTACATAGCTATTCTAAGAGACAGCCATCGTTGATTGTTATTATTTTTGTTGTGCTTTAACAGTGAACAGCCTAAGGTGGGCTAGTTTGGAATTCACTTTATGGAACATGTTTTTCTTTGGTACGTATGTGACAAAACACAAGGAATACAGTGCTAAAACGCCGATTCCTCTGTGGTTTCTTTCTGAGCCCCCCTTATGAGACGTGCCATAAATCATGTTGCATAAATTCTGTTGTGGTTGTTGCGGTTTAAAAAGTATGGCTCTGATAGATAAGACGATACGGGGGGGGGGTATTTAGTTTGGCAAATAACATTGTGAGCTTGTACTGCAAGAAACAGAGGACAACGAGCGGATTCCGAAGGAGCGTGTGACAAACATAACAGACACAGTGAGAACTTGCAATAATAAGATCGTATAGCAAGGGCCTGTGAATGTCTTTCTGACAAGCCATGCAGACTATCACGGGACCAATATATTCTACGTTCATGACATCCTGCGGCTCAAAATACGCGCGGTGATGCAAAATAGCCACGGAAATGAAAAGAAAATGACATCATACTCGCGCGACCTCGCAGTCTCTCGCCCAATTTATAGCGAAGCGCACTCGTTCGGCATGTTGCAATAAGAAACAGTTTCCTATATTAAAATCACAAACTGAAATTTTTCCCAATCTAGTATTAGACATATTCGTTTCAAACGTTGTTACCATATTACTTATCAAAGTTTATGAAGGGTAAGAGCACACTGAAGACGAACACACAATGAAGGCACACACGCACACACATAGCGCTACTCTACACATAGCCCTACTTCCCTACCACTCAGCGCATTCTAAACTAGTTAAGAGGGCGATTACGAAGCTTTATTTCAAGAGTGCCCTAACTAAGTCGTGTCACCATATGCTCCAATTCAGTTTCGACCAGCAAAGAAAGAGGCTGCTCGATTCAGGGCTTCCCCAGCCTTTGCTAGTCTCCGTGGCTGAATGTATCTTGAGGGACAGCAAAAACGAAACCCGAACTGCGGCGAGAACATTTGAGCAAGGGAATCGCATAAGGGTGTTACCTTACGTACACGTGGTTTCCCATAATCTGAAAAAGATTGCTCAGCGGGCCAAAGTGCGCGTGCCCTTTTCAGCGCCAAACAAGTTGGAAAGGCTGTGCAAGATTACGACGAGAAATGAAAACGAAAATCGTGGGTGCAAAACTAATCACAAGAACAAGTTTGTTAATTGCGCTGAGTGCGTGGTGTATTGCCTGCCGCTATCTTGTGGTCGCAGCTACGTCCGACAAACCGGTCGTTGCTTGAATGACCGGCTGCGTGAACACCATTGCAATGTGAGAAACATGGCAGGTGGTTTCTTAGCAATTCATTGTAAGAAGAGCGGTTGTCTTCTTTTGTTCGACAGGTGCAGAATTGTGTCAAGAAACAGAAATCAGCTTAGACGCGGGATTATCGAAGCAGAGGAGATTGAAAACATCGGTGACAAGTGTGTTAGTATGCCTTATCGCGCTGACAAAAAAAAAAGAATTTGATTTCCTTGGTGTCCGTTATGATGCTTAGTAATGTTGTTACTTCTGCGCAGCAGATGCGCTCGTGGTTTGCCCTATAAGAAGTGTCGAGATCACAAAATATACTGTTGAAAGTAAGCGCTTGTGTGTGCGTGTGCGTGCCTTCATTGTGTGTTCGTCATAAACATGGAATACCAACGTGCCCAGATTACCACCTTGGTGTACTTATCAAAGCTCGAGCGGTACATGTTTGTTGCAAAAACAGTTGGTTGCCGTTGTAAGAACATGACTAGACGCGTTATATTTATTGTCTATATTTCAGTGCTTCTTCGCAGTCTCAATGTGGCCAGTGATTTACACGCAACTATCAATATGTATCCGATATTAGGACAAAACATAAGCGTACGTCATCCTGTCCGGCCTGGCACTGGTTGTTCATATCCTGCAAATATCACTGCTTAAGACTTCTATCTGACAATCTTTTTAGTATGTTCGCATTTAGTTTCCAAAAACTGCTTGCAATAGTAGGTGTTCACTCCGAGCACACTGATGCCACTTCACGTACCAATCTTCAGGCGTGCTGCCACGACGCGAGATGTTGAGGCGAAATTCGGCATCGTCGGACCAGAATATTGTCCGGTTGTTGAAACTGTGCGACAGGTCGATAAGCTTCTCGGGTGGTACGGAGAGACCGCCGCAGCTTGATGGGTTTCGGGCCGTGACACGGCTCGCAGCGAAGGCGCACCAAAGCAAGATGACAGCCGAGCATTTCGACGCCATCGTCACGTTCGTGAGAAGAGCTGGAGGGATAGAACGACAATACCTTGGCTATATCGTTTGTAGTATACAGCAAAACTACAGCGCACAGTGGTCAAAATGAGAAGAGCTCAGAGATACTTGAGAGTCGCAAATTGGACTTGTTGGTAGATAAATTATCAGTATTAACTTGGACATCAATAATTAACTCGAAGAAATTGAAAAAAATATATGCCCTGGGGAATCCCGCAAGGTGGACTCAAGTGCATGAAAAGGGATCTTTGTTTGCCATGCTCATTATGAGCCGCTGTTTTTTTTTTTACAATTTCTCGTTGTCCTGTTTCTTATTTGACCTTGCAATACAGAAGGCAAACAAAAATGTTGCGGCTCACGGAGGTGTTCTTTCTAATAGACTTCGCCTCAGAGATGTAGCTTTCGACAAAAATTGAGGTGGCCGAAAGGGCGAAGTAAACGCTAAACATGTCGATTAATCATCAGATAAATTGTACGACATTTAAATTTTTTTCTCAAGGTCTGTCTCCGGAAAAATGTTGCCGTATCATATTTCTTTCACGTTATTTTTCAAGCTGAATAAGTTTTTTTTCTTTTGAGCTTTTACGAGTCCTTATTGAACCAGGACAGCTTACTGAACAAGAATGATGATTTATGCAGACAGACGAGTAACGGCACAATAGGACAGAACTGGTGGTGCGCACCACCAGTCCTGTCCAGGACTGCGCACTACCACCAGTCCTGTCCTCTTGTTTCGTCACCCCTTCGTGCATATCGCTCAGCGCAACTACATTACAATGCCGTACCACGGCCGTGGCCGTACCACGTCCGCGTGGCCGTACCATCTAGCCCAAATTGAAGCTTTGCTATATGCACACAGACTGCGAGACCACAAAAATGATGCAACAAACATGCTTACAGATGCTCGATGTTCCAACAGAAGGGGCTGCTGCCGTCACTCGGGCCAAAGTCGAGTGTATATTTGGCGCCACGCGCAGCCGAGCGCACGCTTTTAAGATATGTCCTCGACAGAGGCGGTCACATTACAAAGCAAGAAACGCAAAAGGGAATAAGAAGACGCTCTCTATAAGAATTCATGCCAGATAGGGGCGTTGACATCCGAAACCACGAACGTTCGCTGTTTTACGAGTTCATTGCCATCTCCGTCACGCCAGATTTTATCATTTAGCGAGTGTTGTTCAAGTTCAGCTCCTAGCTGTAAGCATATAAGCAGAGTACAAGCCTTGCCAACAGGCCTTGTTTATTTGCTACCAATGGGCTGTTCGGGTGGATCTGAAAGTATGAACTGCTACGACACAACTGGAAATCTTGGGAGTTAGTGTTTACAATATACTCTGTCCTATAAGGGAGAATACTCGCTCTGCTTATTACTACATTTCTGCATATGAGACACTTTTTATACAAACAGCGCTCGCGTCAGAATGTATTTTTCCTCCTTTTCCCTTGGTGAACCATTGTAAAAGTAGCAACGCGACTTTGCCTTTAACCATTCAACAGTAACTTCACACAGTGCGCCGACACAATTTGAGTCGCGAAGAGACAAACCGGAACTACAACCATTACGGGGAGCAGTCAAAATTTACTCGTTTTTCATAAAGTGATGCATTGAAATAAAGACCTTTATCTTTAGGCAGTAGGTGTGCTGAAGCATCTGTTACCGCGCAAACATTCAGAGCCGCGAAGTCATCGCCTACCGTTCGCCGATACAGGTATGAGCCCTGAGACAAGTGAATCTACAAACGGTGCATTTTATCTAGACCGTCCACGGACATCTATATTGTAACTCTTATATAATTTTTCCATAAAAATATACTTTACTCAATTCGCAATAGCTGACGTGTCTCATGTCCGTATATTATGGTGAGCTGCAGCTCTACGTTTGATGTCGACATTTTTTAGCTATTCGAACAAAGAATCAAGCTGCTGAAGTGCCTGAACGTTTATGTGTGCGTACTTTTGTTTTACTGTCGTTGTAATAGAAATTATTTAACAGGAGGGGACCTAGGCGCCAAGAAAAAAAAACGATACTATAATAAACCACGCTTAGTGAGTGATTACGGAATATTTATGACCACCCGGGGCTGCTTCACGCGTAGATTATTCTAAGTATAGGGGTGTTCACTAATATACTCTACTGTACATTGCAACCCTCTAGTGTAGGCTACATGGCTGTGTTTTGCTTTGCCCCCCTTCTCGTACTCTTCGTCCCATCTCGCATTCACATCACTCCTCCTCATACTCTCTTCCTTTACGACCCCTTTGCTATGCTACACTGTACATGGCTATGCTTTGCTTTGCGAAGCGAGGCGCAGCTGTGCTAGATGATTCGTAGGCAACTGGCTATGACGTCATAGCTAGGCGACGTTTTGAGCGAACGCTCTACGGAGCTAACTCTGCCTTAAACAGCTCCGATGTTAAAATGCTGCAATAGGTTTCTTGGTAGCGCACATACATGACAGGACAAAAGGAAGGCCCATATAGACACACCGGGTGCTAACTTCCAACATAGTTTATTTTCATTCAAAATGCTGGAACTTACCATCGCGAAATTACGTTACCGCGTCCCCTCCTTTGAAGTTCAGCAGCGGAGCTCATCAAGCTTGTGAAAACTCCACGTGATGTCCGCAAAAACGCGGGCGGGTATGCGCCAACGGAATTGGGAAGCCCCACTACCGAGTGCAGCAGGTGCGAGGGAAAGCGAAGGCTGTGGAGGGGCAGGGTAGGAACGAAGAGTGATCTATAGCGACAGGGACGGGGGTTAAATCTGTGGTGGGAGAGAGTAAATCCTAGTAAAGGAAGGGCTGCGGAGGTAAGTAGCCGGGAAGGAAGAGGGAGGCGTGCGTTAAGCAAATACTCTGCTCAATGAAATGGGGACATGGAATGGAACGAGAAGGAGAGCAGGTGTGATGCTGAGAGGAGGAGGAGAACTAATAAATGAAAAGAACTGATTTTATGGCGAGGCGGGAATCGAACTGGGGCACCCACGCTTCAAAGGCGAGTGTCGTGACTACTCGCCTACTCAGGCCAGGGTATCAGAACAACGAATGATGAGAACCATACGAATTGGTTAGAACAACACAGAGCCGAGCTAGTGGGTAGCTTTTTATGTTAAAAATATAGGGCGACAATTCTTTTCCGCCACTGTGGGCCTTTTCAGTTGTCAGTGAGCGTTTGTGGTGTCTTGACTTCTCTCATGTGTCCGTGTTTGCACACCGTTTTTTTTTTTCAACATATGTTTGGATTGCTATAGGTGAGAAAACGAGAAAAAGAACCATAAAAAGAGAAAGAAACAGAGAAATAGAGTCGAAAGGAAGAGAAACACACTGAGGGGAAAAAAAATGAAGAAAAAGATGGTATGAAACAGAAAGAGAGAGGAAAAAAACCATAGAATAGTCATAGCATAGCATAGCGTAGTATAGTACAGTATAGTATAGTATAGTATAGTATAGTATAGTATAGTATAGTATAGTATAGTACAGTACAGTACAGTATAGTATAGCAAAGCGGTGGGAAAGGGTAGTGAGTGTGAAGAGAAGGGTAGGTCACAACCTCCGCTGTTTCCGGAGTCCGACCCAGTAGTGCGTAGCTGCCCCAACTTTTTTAACAGCGGAGCCGTTTAATGTGAACGTTCCCAGAAACAAACATTCTTCGCTGAATTTTCATCATGCGCCGCTATCGACACAATTGCTGTACACGTTCAGTATTGAGGCCGAGATTTATCCCGTTTTTCGGTCTTCCTCCAAACAGAAGTCTTTTTGATCACAAGCGAGCTCCGAAAGAAGTCATCCTGTTACTTCGCAAGATTGATTTTCTGGATGAGAGGAACACGACTATCCCAGGGAATGCTTCACTGGAGAATCAAATTCTCATACCACACTGGAACAGTACAGTTCGTGGAGTTCTGTAGAGACGAGCTAAGCTACCTGAGGGCCTTCTCCACATGGACAACCAAAGAAAAGGCGCCCATGTACGAGGTCGGCATGGCCGATAAGGTGAGAGATGCTTATCCTTCTAATTGGCTTACTGTTAGTCAGTCGATAAGGTTTACTACCCTGGTAGCAGTATTGATTGATTACTCAAGCATCAAACAAATTCGGCAGCAAGTAAGTAAATGGAGCTATAGAGAGATGAGCACAACAGCGACATAGCAGTGATTTATCATCACCTATAGACCTTATGAAAAATTGCTGCCATCTGTCGGAGGTTTGACGAAGCTACCCATTCGGCGCCATGTTGGAGGCTTCTGTCCGAATCGTATTGCTGTCGTTGCAACAGCTTCTTGCTTGTATCTTCTTTGATAGTGTGCAATCGGGGCACAAAAACGTCAGGTTAGTAGGTAAGGGCCTGTACACGTTACCGGCATTTCCTAGTTATACGTTGACAATGATTACGTGTTAAGAACTGCGTCAAATGAGAAGTACAAGTTTGTCACCGAGTCGTAAGCCCGTCGTCGTTGAGAATGAAGCCATGCGCTAGGTTATAATATTTGTCTCTGTTTTAAGTGTAGCGAATAAAGAGTTGGTAGCTATTTCATATCATGAGTGTAGTGTAGGATGGTTAGTAGGAGGCTATAGCGCGCGACACGGCGAGACGCAGCGATGACGGTAAAAAAGTGCTGCTGATTCATTTCAAAGCGTATTTCATAAGGGACAGTCTACGTCGACCTGATGTATAGGGCATCTAATATTAAGTGACCTTGTCCTCTTTTTATACTTTTGAAACATAAAATATTTCGCTGCTCTAGTCACCGACTTGTGTTATGTATATAATTATCGCACGATTAAAATGTAAGAACTTTTCGTCTATCACGCACGTGAAAAGTCAACATGAAAAGTGTTAGTTGCTTCAAGAAGTAGGCGCTTATTAGTTGGTATTTTATTGAATATCCTTCCGACGTGTGCTCATAAATAACACGACACGCCAAGAATATTGTTCCCATCGCCGCTTTTGTGGACAATACTGGTCCCTTGCAATTCCACCCCGTTCTAGCAAGACAGTTTTGCGACGTCGACTGAACGCTTGCGAAACTACCTCAACGCGTAACCAATGGTAGCGCACCCACGGTCAATGTAACACGCATATGCCGGAACAGCCTTTCTTAAAAGCTTCATACGAAAAGTGCCACACACAAGCGTATGTTAACATTTCATAACTCACAGGGGTGGATGCGGGATTTTTCCTAGGGAGGATCAGCTTCTGCGAGAACCTGATATGTACTGTTCTTGCATGTAAACTAAAAAAAAAAAAAAAAAAAAAAAAAAAAAAAAAAAAAAAAAAAAAAAGCAAGGGGGGTACGGTCAGGCCATCCGGGCCGCTCCTCTGTATTTATTGACAGTGATGAAATGCTTGAAAAATACGCATAGTAAGACAATACGCGCAAAGCATCCCACCAAGGGCTACCTTGTTAAACTCCCCAATCGAAAACAAACTACAAACACGCTCCAGCCAATGGTGTAGCCAGTGGTGGCAGACCAAGCCCGTGCCTCCTTCCGCCTCCCCCCGAAATTTTTCTATTCAGTCATGGAATACAGAGCACAAAATGACACTCGCCCACACCTACCTGCCCGGGCCCCACGTCGGATCAAATGCGTGCCCCTTTTCCTAAACAAATTTCTGCCTACGCCACTGGCTCCAGCACAATCGGTCCGTTCGCGGAAAATCAATTACACTCACGAGTAGCTGTCTACCATTAATTGTTATCGCAATGCAATAAACCTAATAATGGTGTCAACAGCAGCGCAGGCATACCCGAGTAGCCGCGATTGATGCAGCTTTGAAGCTTGTACACGAAGCCGGTTTGCCTGTGCCTGCAAGCACACGGAGCGAAAACTGTCTCGTTCCGGCACGACACGAAAGTGTGTTCTCCGATGAGTGCCGATGCGGTCTCATACCGCATCTATTAAGAACGGTGAACGTAAACACAGCATCAGTCCTAAGTAGCAGCCGGAGCAACGGAAGGATCAGCCGCTTCTCTTCGGCCGCGAAGAAATCTAATAACATGGAGGTTATCTTCCTGCAAACCTTTTTTTCAGCGTCTCAATTTCCTCAATTTGAGCAACACGGCACACGAAAATATGAGCCGCCACACGTCGACACGTACACTCTAGTATGTAGATGCGGAGAGCGCCTAGCCTTCAACATGGCGGAAATGCGTACGGCGGCCGCTAGATGGCAGCAGATTTTGCATAAGGTCTCCAGAGCATACGCGCAGTATGAGGTAAAAGAGTGCAACGAGTCAACGCCATGAGCGCTCGTTGAATAGGTGTATAGAAAAACTGAAATGCTCGCAAAGGATTATGGGCTACGGCGCCGTCTGCATCGACTTCCGATTCGAGTAGCTGGGCCGTCGTGTGGGAATTGTTGTCTGTGTCGTCGTTTTCTCCCACTTAGCACTCGTGGTCTTTATTCTCGCAAATGACCGCACGACACCTTGGAGGGCTATGCAGCTTCGTTGAATCACAAGGGTCATCATTACTGGTCAAGTAAAGTGTGAACAGTCATACCTTCATTCAAACGGCATACACATCCGGGCACGTGCAAGTTGCTTTTCTTTCGATAGTGTCCTGAGTGCATTTTTCTTGCTTTAAAAAAAATTGTTGGGTGTCATAATGCCAATAAATACCGGTACGTCCTACATGACATTTGTGCATCCGTTTCCATGTTTCGAACGCTCTTAAGTATTTACTTTTCAACAGCGAAGGTGTTCTTACTCGAGGTTTTCATGTCCGGGGCCGTCGCAGATCTCTGTTGTAGTGCGTGCAAGTGCACACCGTACGTATGAGAGTGGCTGGAGATTAGCAATGTTGGCACCTTGGCGCTATCTGTCCTGGAAAGAGGGGATTCCCGCCGACCTCCTCTAAATCATCGCAACCGGTCTTCGTACTGGTTCCTCCTTTTTTGGTTGTAATAAAGAGATTGCCACCACCACCGTCGTAGATCATAGCGGGATTTACTCACAGAAAAGGGGTAAATCCCACTACGGATATGTGCGACTCCTCCCACAACTCACCACTACTCCCACTTTATTCACCCGTTTTATGCCACTTCATTTCCACTTCATCCCACTTCATTCGACTTCATTCAACCCCACTGCAGGCCACCAGCCCCACAATTTCATCAGTGTGCGCCAAGCGGAGCAGGCTGAATTTTTTGTAGTGAATATGATGTCACGGGTTTTATATAATAGATCAATCATTCAATCAATCATCTATATATATATATATATATATATATATATATATACAGTGCGGAAATAAAAAAAAACATGACTGATCCCTCTGTCAAAGGAATCGGTATAACACGAAAGTGCAACATGTCTTCACAGAAGTAGTTCAGCGTTTATTGTGCATTGTTTCACCACAAGTGCAAAGGAATGAATGCTACAGCAACAAATTGAAATGTCACGCGAAGAACGGCAAGCAGCTTGAAACTTGCTGCGTGCACCTCAAGCTGAAAGGACGCATGAAATGAGCATACACAGGACGAGCACGGACTAACTGTCACAGCTCGACACCTAAAGCGCGCAGCTCTAGCACAAAGAAAGACGCACGAAACGACCGCACGACTAGACACTTGTTACACTTCGTGTGTGAGCAGCGCGCTCCTTTCGTAAACACGGCCGCAGCGGTGAGCGAAGTGACCTTCGCGCACCTTTAACCACTGTAACTTCATAGCGAACTTGCGGTGGAAGCACAAGACGTAAGCGCCCCAATGCCCCGATCACAAGATAAGAGCGCGCGCACGAGCGGCCGCGGCCCGTGGTGGCGCACGCTCACCGCAGCGAGAGGCACGGCGACCTTTAGAGCGCGCACTCCATGCCACCTTCGTGCCATCTCGCTACTGATGACGAAAGCGCGCTGAAGTCGGCGAGCTCTGAGGACCGCCAACGGAATATGGTGTATATAAATAGTTTGCCGTTAGCAAGCTAAGGTACGTATGCTCCCGTGGCCGAGCGGTTTCGCGCCGCGCGCTGCGGAGCGAGAGGTCACAGGTTCGACGCCCGGCGACGGAACGTTTTCTTCTAGTTTTTTCTTTGATCTCAATAAGTTAGTTTATATTTTAAACGTCATATCCGTGACGGAAATACGTCAGAGGAGCCGTGGTGGACCCCGGCATAAAAGACTTTCGTGTTAAAAACATTTCGTAGTCGGGAGAGCGTTTTTTTCTTTCCCATCCGTCAGTGTACGTTGTACCAACGTAATATCCGTGAGGGAAATACGTCAGTGAAGCTTTGGTGGACCTTGGCATAGAGCGCTTTCGTGTTAATATAAAATGGATATGCAATTACACATTCGGAGTCCCGAACTAACAACCATTGGATGACCTGCTAACACGACATATTTGGGAGTAAAATAAAATATTCTTTAAATTGGTACTTACACAAAAATCCTGCCAATATGACCTTAGCACGCTTGACTGCGAATCCTAGCCCGGCCATACCTCACGTAGGTAACGGTGCAACATCCAGCAGGTTTCTTCCTTTGCCTGCTCTTCGGCTACCACTCAAAGGTCATCCGAGTCACTCATCTCTGACAACACACCCGAAACAAACGAGTTGACTTGATCAACGGAAAGAAAGTCCTTGTTTTTTCGTTCTCACATGGGTGCTCTAAAAAGTGCGTCAGGAATTTCCAACTTTTTCCCGGGAACACAATCCACATCGAGACTTACTCGTATCAGACGCATTCGGAATCATTAAATCCGTTGAAGGCTGTCAAACGCTGTCTGCTGAGGCGTAGGCCGAATTCACTCCTTCTTCTTTTGCAGAAAGTGACGTAACGGTGCAGTCTTATCTGCTAAGTCTGGAAGAAACTTCGAGCATTGATTTGCGAGACCAAGGAATCCGCGCATATCACCGACATATTCAGGCGGCTTCGTATCGGTGATCGCCCTAAATTTTGCTCCATCCGGCCGTATGTCATCTTTGCTGAGTTGGTATCCCAAAAAAAACAAAGCTCTTGTGCACTCAACTCACAGTTCTATTAATTCGAGGTTATGCCTGCTTCTGCTAAGCCATTTAAAATCGAAACAGTCTCTCATTAGGCTCTTTCTGTGAAGAACCAAAGACCAGTCCATCGTCTATTAAGTTTACGACCCCCCGGCCCTCCATCAAGAATTTCACACATTTGCCTTGCTCGGGCAATACACTGAAATAAAATTCGTTTATACACATGAACGAAACATGGGAAAAAATAATAGGAAACGGCAACACGAATATAAGGACCTCTTACTGTGAAGGTTCGCTCGTTCAGAAACAAACAAGATATTAAAGAACGCCAAGCACCACGTGCTACAAAAATTGCACTTATTGTTGTTATATGCACTGACTGACAAAAAAGCCGAAATATATACTCTCACGCATCATTATGAATGTATCTACACTGCAGTGGCATGACTGTAGTAAATCGCTTGATTCCTACAGGTATATTCAATACTCCCATTGAACTGAAGTAAAATAGTGTACTGGGTGAGCTGGTATAGATTCATGGCGAGACGTAGCGCGTAGAAAACAGGACACGAAGAAGAGGTCACGGGACAAGCGCCGATTGAAAACTGAAGTTTATTCAACGAAAACCCGCTAGTTTTAGTTTTCAGTCAGCGCCTGTCACGTGTCTTCGTCTCTGGGTCCTATTTTCCACGCGCTAAGTCTCACCATGAATATTCCCATTTGAATAAACGTTTCTGTTATTCTCTATTTCAAGCTTCCACTCGGCACCTACTTTTTCGGACCAATCAAAGTCTGCAATGCTCTGCAGAAGTATTCCGATCTCGGCCGATACGACCCGCTACTGAACAGTTGCCAGACGGCGGCGCTGAGACTGCTGCGAGATCTGGGGATCCGCTGCGAAGAACTTGTGACCCTTGAAGACGAACTGCGTGAAGCAGCAAAAAAGCTGGCCGGAAGTCTCTAAAAGCTAGCAATATGTTGCCTGCGTGCACCCAAGGCCGTGTTTGTGCCACAGACCACGAAGGTCGAAGGCATCGCATACCTGGTTTCGTCCAGGCCTGTGATGGGCAGTTTTCGAAAACCAGGCAAATTTGCACAGGCCTGTTTCGTCGCACAGAAAAATAAAGGCAAACATTTCTGAAAACTTTTTTTCGAAAATTTCGGCTCCAGCTCACTGTATCACTCTCCCTTTGGGGCGTCGGCTTTAAGTCATTGCAACATGGGTTTATGCAAAGCCATGCTAATGCAATAGCGTTAGAGAGCTCGTTCCACAGAAATTCCGGTGTCGACGGCGGCGGCGGCGTCGTTGGTTCTGAGCAAAAACTCGGTGATGTCCGTGAGCAAAAAATCGTGAAAAAATACAAATGATAAAAATCGTGGCTCAGAGCCTGAATCGAACCCACGCCTTCTGTGTGGCAAGCATTCTAGAAGTACCACAGAGCCACGCCACTGCTTGAAAACAGTTGCAAAAAATAAAAAATAAAAAAAACATGGCTGATCCCTCTGTCAAAGGAATCGGTATAACACGAAAGTGAAACGAGTATTCACATAAGTAGTTGAGCGTTTATTGTGCATTGTTTCGCCACAAGGGAGAAGGAATGAATGCTGCAGCAACAAATTGTAACGTGACGTGAAGAACGGCAAGCAGCTCGAAACATGCAGCGCGCACCGCAAGCATAAAGGACGCACGAAATGAGCATACACAAGACGAGCACGGACGAACTGTCACGGCTGTCACAGGACGAACTGTCACAGGACGAGCGCGAAGAACTGCCACTATTATTACTTCGTGTGTAAGCGGTGCGTAAACGCGGCCGCTGCGGCGAACGAAGCGCCCTTCGTGCACTCTTTAACCACTGTAACTTCAAAGCAAACTTGTGGTGGAAACACAAGGCGTGCGAAGCGCCCGAATGCTCCGATCAGGAGATAAGCGCGCGCGTACCAGCCACCACGCCCCGTGGAGGCGAGACGACTTTAGAGCGAGAGGCGCGACGACCTTTAGCGATCCCAGCGAGAGGCGCGACGACCTTTAGAGCGCGCGCTCCGTGACACCTTCGCGCCATCTCGCTAGTGATGACGAAAACGCGCTGAAGTCGAGGAGCTCTGAGGACCGCCAACGGTATATGGTGTGTATAAATAGCTTGCCGTTAGCAAGCTGAGGAACGTACGCTCCCGTAGCCGAGTGGTTTCGCGCCGCGCGCTGCGGAACGAGAGGTCGTAGGTTCGACGCCCGGCGACGGAACTTTTTCTTCTAATTTTTCTTTGATCTCATTATGTTAGCTTATATTTTACAACGTCATATCCGTGACGGAAATACGTCAGAGGAGCCGTGGTGGACCCCGGCATAAAACACTTTCGTGTTAAAAAAACACGTACACGTAAGTGACACACATTAATTGCGCCGCCGAAGCGTAAAATTCTACCACGTGTCACACCATCTGACTCGCACAACGTGTTGGTGATTTAAAGGCGCACATTCCGAAGAGCTCAGTCTTAATTAACCATCATCCGCAGCTACAGCGTGATCAAAGTGTGCAGCTAGTAAGTGCACGTAATGCCTTTGGAACCGTAGTCGGTACTTTGTTAATTCGCAAAATGATCAATTATGGTGTACTGGGTACTCCGCAACTGTACGTGTATTCCCAGTAAAGATTCTAGGATAGCTGAAAACGGCGAAAAGCTCCTTTCCTCGCGACATGGTTGAGGTGTCCTGCGAAAGCGGAGTATGGCTTGAGAATGAGAAGACGATACAAACGGGGCCCGAATACGCTATCGCGTTCTGCACTTGAACGCGAAGACCAAGCGCCCTCAAAGCTTTTTCTGTTGTTTTTATTTTAACTTCAAATGAGGGGCGCTGAGGCAAAAATTAAGCGCGTGGTTTTCATCTCTTTTTTTAACTATGGGGTGCACCGATATCGTTGCGCAAGTGTCGACGCCGACAACAAAGCTGTTATTCTTTTATTTCAACAGTTAAACCACTGATTTCTAACAACAGCCACACAAAACGGCTATTTTGTGATCGGAAGTCGCTACAGTACGTGGCAGTGACAATGACTGGCCGTCTTGATGGTCTTGAGGCTACAACTGGCATGCGGTAATGATATGGTGCCAACCAGACTATTGCTCGCTAAAAATATATAAAAGTATGTTCCATACTTCTTCACACACAAAAGGATTTCCGTTTTTAAATATCAAATTGTGAAAACAATTGCGAAACGACACTGGGTGCGCTGTGCAACGGCCACCATGACGCGAGACTTCGGTGTGTCTCGATAAGGGGCGCGCAGTGATTGAAGGCTGCCATTTATGTCAGTGGCAGAGTGAACTGAGAAATGAAACGTATTTTATAGTCGCTTGCTGGGGCTTCATGAAGTCTGAAGAACAACTCCCGCTCGCATGCACCAATTTTGATGTGTTTTTTGCAGGAGTCCACCAAGACCTCTCTGCTGACGTCATTTTCGTCATGGAAGGGACGTCGTGAAATGCACACGAACAGTCCGCAAACAATACATATTTCTTTTATCAGGATGACCTGGGAGTCGAACCCACAACCTTTCGGTCGGCGACAGTCGGTGCCGGGTGCTCAAACCATTGTGCTACCTACACACATGCACGACATCTCCGAAATTTTCTCTATATCTCTCCCACCTTCTCTTTCGCACAGTGATCTTGGTTGGAGGCAGGGGCGTAGGCATAAATGTTTTTCTTGGGGGGAGGGGGGGCAGCTCCTTGATCCGAAGGGGGGGCCGGGCAGGCAAATGGTCATTTTGCGCTATGTATGCCATGGCGAAAAAAAAATTTCGGGGGGGGGGGGGGGGGGGGCGGTGTGCCACCCCCTGGCTACGCCACTGGTTGGAGGCGGCGGTGTCGCCGTCTGCGAACGGTGAAGTACTGCATCAGGACACAAACAAATGCCGACAGGGAGCGCTTCTGTAGTTTCAGCGCTAGAATTCCTGTATATGCTCCCTACGGGAGCAGAGTTGCGCATAGGTCCGCCATCTTGCCTGGCTAGCAACCATAGCTATGTGGCGAAGCCGCACTTTGTTTTTGCAGGCGACTTGCTTAAGCCTGCCGCCGATCGACGAAGCGTGTCGGCGATCGCCAGTCGACATGTCTGGCGTGCCAACGACCGGCGATGAAAGAAGAAACACCTGCTCTCGGGACTGTGCCACGACAGTAAAAAAGCGTTTTTAAGTCTATCCGATAACGCAAAGGCTAGCGTAGTGCCGAATAACATGCGCCGCCGCCGCCACCAAGTCAAGTGGCGGCAGCTATGGAGGATAAAAAACAACTGACTAACACGTAATACATGTCCATTGAGATTCCGGGAGCGTCCATATCGCCACTCGCTACGCCTACAGTATCGATTATTTGAGTACGTTTTTCGAAAACGGTGCTGAATCGACGTAAATACTTTGCTGTCGAAGCTTAATGACATGAATATAAAGCAAATAAAAGCACCAGTTCGTAGCTAACGAGCTACAGAGTCCAAGACGGTGATTTGATAGATTCTTGGTGAACGGCAACCGCTTTCGGCGGCGCGGCCATGTTTTCCGGGCGTGGCCTCTGCATCAGCTTCTCCGCAATGCATGGTTGCTAGCGGCGTTTGGAAAACAGATGCGCAACTCTGCTACCTAAAGGTAGCATATAGAGGAACTCTATTCAGCGCAACGGAAGCTTTCGCTGCTTTATTGTAGGAAGCTCTACGATCGGAGCAACGCACCGTACGCGGTGATTCGGTTCGGTGCTGACGCAGTACGCGCTTTGCCTTTAGCGTCGTGTTAGCGTGTGACGCCTCGTCCCCCGTGTAGTGCAGGTTCCACACGCACCGACGGTGTTTCTGCGCCACCTACCGCCTCGAGTGCGACATAACCGACTAATGAAGCTGCTGCAATAAGCAGCACAGAAAAGCAATGGCGTCGACGGGGGAATGCTTAGTGGAGCGAGATACACTCCAGCGGGGAAGCGGAACGCCGTTCCGCGCTCATAGCTCAAGCTATGAACTCTGCCTCTGGCGTTCCTGTAGAGCTGTGTGGTATTCTCAGTTACCATCTTTCTTCATATTTAAAACTCCCCCGTCCCTTTTCCCCAGTGTAGGGTAGCACACCGGTCCTTATAGACTGATTAATATCCCTGCCTTTCCTTTCACTCCCTCCTCCTTCCTTCATTCACCTTCAATGACCATAAACCGTCACGCCGCCAAGCGGATGTCAGGAGAGTCCCGTGGAGGAGGGCTAGCAGACGTAAAACTGCAGCTGCTCCCTTGTTCAGATGTGCTAGCCATGAAACGCGCTGGCGAGAAATAAACACTGCGACTTTGCACGTTTCGTCCATCCCTGACTAAACCGGGTCCTCTGTGACAAGATAATTGTGATTGTGTTGCGTGAATTGCGAAGTTTTCGTGAAAATAGGTGGTGAAGAACGCGGGACAAGTCGCGCCGCTAATGACGGCCCACAGCGTGCTCATTTCAGCTCCACGAAGTTTTCTGTGATACAGGCGTCACGTCGGGTTAGCGTCAATTGGTACTTACGCGCCATCCACTGAAGTTTGACTACGCAGCATTATCCAGGGCTACCATCCTCACAAGCACAATCGCTACATTTCAGCTTACCGCTTCTGGTGTTGGTAATACTCATGTTGATTTTGGCATCGTTACGCAACTGTAAACAACTGGTTATATAAAACATATGCTACTATTCAACATACATGTCTGTGTGTATAACATCTGTACATATGTTTAGCGTCATTTGGTAACGTTTCACTCAACAAAAAAATTACACCACAGTCCCCTCTCCGCATGCTTCGCATGACATCGATTCTCATGGTACGTGGGATCTGCCGAATTTATTTTTTATGCGACATGATTGAGTGCTTTTCTTGATATTCAGTGGTTTCACATTCTTCTTGTGGTAAGAACATCGTTCATTATTTCTGTCATTCGTCGATTCATACTGTTTCTAGATAATAACGATGGTTTTTGTGACGTATGTTCATGTCATGCATATATAATGACGTTATTTCCCTAATAAAATTTTCGGTTGCTAGTAAGCAATCCATACCTGTGTTCTCCAGTCTGTGTTCACGTTGCGCTTTCTTTTCCGTTATGGTCTCGACGTTATGGCGACATCATGCTGCGTCATATAAAACTATCATTGATATAGAGCTACGAAAATAGTCAAAACCCATCTGAATGTCTAAAATGCTTTATCTGCAGCTGTAATGGTTTCAGACGTAGCAGGGTGAGGTGTTATTGAGAAAGCGAAGAGCGTAGTAGCAGTTTATGGAGGTGCGAGGGCAACCACCCGTACAGGTGAACCACTCGCTCCGTCCATCTTTAGCGGCAGCACAATGGCGCGGGCTCCTGTTGGTGGCAACTTGTCCAAGCCCACAAGGTTCTCGAGTATGAAGATGTTCGCCGCCGACACTGCTCGGTGTGCCGCATCGTCGTGAGCCGCGTCGATCGAAGGCGTATCCACACCAACACCGTATACACTCCGATGCGTCGCCAGGAAAGAGGCCGCCTCCGGCTGTATCGCAGGGAAATGCTTGACGCCGTTCTCGTCGATGCCCATGTAGGCGGTGCGGTTCGGCCAGTGCTACACGAGAGCAAACAAATGCATACGTAAGAGCTCTGCTGGTGTCCTCTTAGTCCGTACGAAATTCGTGGTAGAGTTTTGACTCGTCCTTCCTTTTCTTTATTTCAATGCACAACGAGAACGTTTTGGGTCCGAAGTGTTGGGTAGTGCTTGCTGTTGTTGGCTGATTGTTTCCTTGCAGTGGATAACACCGGCTGTCATTCATTCTTGGCTAGAGCTGACTAACATTTCCTCTCTTATTTTTCTTATTGTTGTGTATACCCTTACCCACTCCCTTCTGTAACGCCTTCGGGCCCTGAAGGTACTGAAATAAATAAATAAATAAACATGGTGGCTGTTTAACTGATTCTGGGGAACTGTCGGCTAGTGTTTTCTAATACTATTGGCTGTGGTCATGTGTCATGGCTATCCACTCTTATAACAACACAATAAATATTTCATACGTAGCACTACCATGGCACCACCGCCTTACAGTCAAGCGTTTCTCGACCCGCAGGAGCGCGTCAGCGCTGCTTATGCTAGGCGCGTCAAACGCTGCTTATGCTAGGCGCGTCAGAGTGCCAAAAAATGTCTCTGTCTTCGATTTAACTGACGTTTGCGGTGTAACGTGAAAGCCTTCCATACGTGGGACTATAAACTACACTTTAGGCCTCGCACTGTAGTCGGCGTCCCTGGTAAGCCCTCGTCTAGTACACAACTACTCGATTTCGTAACGCTCGGCTGAGGACCCGAAGGACGCGGGTTCGATCCAATTCGCGGCGGACCGGATTTCGATGGAGGTGATATGGTAGAGGTGCGTATACTTAGATTTAGGTGCACGTTAATGATGCCCAGGTGGCCGAAATTAGCAGAGTCCTCCACTACAGCATGTCTCAGTATCATACCGTGGTTTTGGCACGTAAGCATTATTACGTACCAAAATCGAATAATCATTATTACTCTATTTGTACGAACGAATCGATGGACCTCACAGCACTTGCTCGAAGTCAAACAATGCGCCATCACCAACGCCTTGCTGCGTGCTTTACATAGCATAGATTCGCACAGGAGCTAGACTTCTTTTTTTGACCAAAAAAGAAAAGGGAGGGGGGTGACAGAAAGGGGGTGAGGGGGAGTTGAGGCAGACTAAGTACGCGTGCTTTGACACCAAATAAATGTGTTATTGGCTCATGAAAAATTTGGAAGTTTAGTTTTTGCAAGGCTCAATTTAGCATTACACAGCATTTCTGGCAAGAAAATTCAGCTAATTGCAGGCCAGCTAAGATACGCGACCTGGGGAGTGTGGGGAACAGCTTCTTTGTCGAAGGGCAATTAGCGATGGGCCGGCCTCCCCTTAGTAATAATTTCTTCAACAAAAAGCTTGGCTTAAATTTTCTGTCATGAGCATTGCTAGCGTAAGGTCCTTTTGTAAATACAGACCCAGTTTACTTCCCAGGGAATATCGTATTAAAGAAAACCAGCGACACAATTAACTAAAGACAACCAACAAGAACTATTTTCTGAAGGTTAATGAACTTCACACGGTATTTCTCGCGTTTTTAATAGCCCAATGTCTTCACCTCGGACTGTCCGGTGTGAACCACGAAGAGGCACCCGTTAGGGAAGCAGGCCATTCCTCTCTTCCCAGCGCAGTATGTCGTCCACGGAGAGCAGGTACTCGGCATTCAGCGCCACTTGTTCCCTCACGTCCACAATTGCCATTGGTAGGAACAACAACCTATCCAGTGGTATCTGCGTCGCGTCCCAGCCTCCCATGTAGAAGTGCACTGGAGAATCCAGGTGGGTTCCCCCCATGTATGGCTTCTTCCATGACGTCCTCTTGGAACCTGGACCGTAAGCATAAGTTATTTCAGCTCATCCCGTTTTAGGTTCCTATTTCAGAGCGCAGCTCTTAGACGCGTCAAGCGGCGTTGCCCTTGGCAACGCCGCTTGACGCGAATGAGGATGAAAGAGAGTGAACGAGGACGAAAGAGAGCGAACGCGGAGCCTATCGATATCACGAGCCACGGGCACTGGCCTCTAACCTCGGTTTCTTCCTCCGTCACGCGCTCTAGCCCCTCGGTCGGATCTCGTGCGCATGCAGGGTTGGCACGTGCACTGCGGCTGGCTTCGCTGGTCGTAACGGGGCTGTCGGCGTTTCGCTTAGTTGACGACGCCTGCTTTGCACAGAGTGGTGCGCGTAGCACCAAGGAGTTTCTTTGAACCCTCCTTGCGTAGCACTCGAGTGCCGTTGGCGTTTCGCTTGGTTTGGCAACACCGGCAATACACAGAGTGGTGTGCCTAGCACTCGAGCGCTGGCAGTTTTTGTGGCAATGTGTAACGAATGTTATATTTCTACAACTGCGGATAGCCAAAAGTTGGCGTTGCCCCAACACGAAGCTGTGCTCAGAACTTGAATTAGGCAGTATCGTAGTCGTTGGTGATTTTTTTTTTTTTACCACGAAAATAAAACGCCGACATTTCGATGCATCCGCCATGGATCGGTGATATCAGCGCCGCTTATATTAAATCATGGACAACTTAGAGCGTAAATAGCAAGACGGAAACGGTAAACCCAAGCCACATGATATCCGGAATAAAGCCACATGTGTGTTTGTGTAGAGTTACTGTATATGCTACCTTTAGGTAGCAGAGTTGCGCATCTGTTTTCCAAACGATGCTAGCAACCATGCATTGCGGAGAAGCTGATGCACAGGCCACGCCCGGAAAACATGGCCGCGCCGCCGAAAGCGGTTGCCATCCGCCTAGAATATATCACGTCACCGTCTTGGGCTCTGTAGCTCGTTAGCTACGAACTGGGGCTTTTATTTGCTTTAGATTCATGTCCTTAAGCTCCGACAGCTAAGTATTTAGTTAGATTCGGCACTGTTTTCGAAAAACATACTGAAATAATCGATGCCGTAGTCTTAGCGAGCGGTGATGGGCGCTCCCGAAATGTCGGAGGACATATATTACGTGTTTGTCAGTTGTTTCTTATCCTCCATAACTGGCGCACTTGACTTGGCGGCGGCGGCGGCGGCGCATGTTATTCGGCACTACGCTACGCCTTTGCGTTGTCGGATAGTCTAAAAAAACGTTTTTGTGCTCTCGTGGCACAGTCCCGAGAGCAGGTGTTTCTTCTTTCATCGCCGGTCGTTGGCACGCCAGGCATGTCGACTGGCGATCGCCGACACTCTTCGTCGATCGGCGACAGGCTTAACCAAGTGGCCTGCAAAATCAGTGCGGCTTCGCCACATAGTTATGGTTGCTAGCCAGGCAAGATGGTGGACCTATGCGCAACTCTGCTCCCGTAGGGAGCATATACAGTGACTCTATGTTTGTGTTTCGCGCAGAGCCATCTCATCAGAGGTGATGCGAGGCACGCTCTGGAAGGGGTTCTCTCTGCAGCATATCTTGCTATGGTTCTATTTTGAATCACACGCAGTTGAGATAGCGCACTTCCCCAAAAAGAATCCAAATGTTATACTTTCGAGGTGTGCGTGTAAAGCGATTGCCTTCTCTTACAGGAATATCGAGAGCGATTAAATAATCTTGACATAACGCGCTGAAGAGTTGTATTTACAATACCTAACTTGGTCATTCTTTTAATTTATGTTGCACAGAAATGCGGCATCAATTGCCTTCACATTGCACGTGGCTTCTGTTTGCATCGCAGCACAGAAAATAGAAAGTTATGACGCCGTTTTTTCTTCTTTTTTTTTAATCTTTCATGACGTGCCGTCGCAGTAAGTTCTCTTATCGCCAGTCAGCGACACGGAGGACGAACTGCTGGTTATCAATGTGTGTTAATAACGAGCAAATATTTCTCGGTAGATAACGAGTGAAGTGGACCCTCGACCAACGAGGTTACAAAAGTTGCGAAAACGCGCGTCGGCACTCATCTGTACCGGAAAAAAAGGCTAAGAATAAAAAAAGAAAACCGAGTGCCTCTTTAAGCCTTATCGCTGTCAAGGCGCCAGCTTCTGCGAAGTCTTCTCGCCAGTCTCTCTCAAAAACAGGCTGCCGGAGACCTCGACCGATAAAAACACCATTCCTAGCGTCTGCAGGCCTATGGGAAGAAGAATTTAGGAAAGCGTCATCGCGCATGCAAACACAGATCCACCAGACCCATACCACACCTAGCCTACTGAGCATCCATGGAACACTACTTTATACTAGAGTATAAACAAACGCCTCAAGTCAAACTTCTTAATAACTCGAACTATGAGAGAGATAGAAAAGAAAAAAATGCAGGCAGGTTAACGAAGGTTAACAGTCCGATTAGCTGGTCGGTACTGAGGTAAGGGGTTAAGGCGGAAAAGACGAGGATAAATCAATGAAAAAGAAAACAAAAGAAATCTGTCCAGGCTCCTCAGTTCTCAATCAATTCTGTGTCTTCCAAAAGCACGCCAGCATTTTGAGAGCAATTCGGAAGCGCGGCATCTGTCACCAGGGCCCGAAAATTGTGGATTTCGAGAGGGGATGACTGTCAGTCCTGTTGAACGAGGAATTGATGACGTTTATTGGTACGCAGAAGCAACCGCATTTGTAAAAAAGGTCTGCAGTCGTTCGTTTTGTCCCCAGACTTAATATAATTATGATCATGTGATCTTGCCACGACGCAGCAAACATGAAAAGGCGAAGTGCTACTCGAACAAACAACAAAATGTGTTTTAAAAAAAGCAAGTACAAGCAATGGCTAAACAGGCCTCCCCGCCTTCTCCCCTTTCTTTTTCTACATAGCGAGATCGAAAACACAAAGGGGATTTGTTCAGGAAAGCCAATAATAGATCCCACTATTCGGGAGTTCTCGAGTTTACTGAGAATCTACAATCTCCGTCGGTGGTTAAATGCCTGGCCGTAGGCACCGATTTTCTTATACTGTCTACAGTTACCGCACATCGAAAATCGCGAGTGCTCGCGGAACAAATAGGCGGAGAATAAATAGAAATATAGCGAACGGTTACGAAAAAATTAAGCAACATATAAGAGATTGAAAAGGGGCTGTGTTTATATATGAAACGTTTGGGAAAGCTTATTCATAGCATCATAAACAATCTATATGAAGAGCCACACAAACATTAACTCGCCCTCACTCATGCCTTATTCTCTCCTACACCATCCTTACAATAATGCGCTCAAGCGTACTAATTAAGCGTCTCATCGAAATATTCACATATATTCAAACTTATAGTTGAGTGTGAAGGCACGTGCCGTGAGATTCTTCTTTCATCTGTCCTCGTCTCTTAATTAAGCGCTGTAGCTTGCCAATGACGCATTCGCATAAGGAAGAAAATTGAATCTGGATCTCTCTTTTCTCTTGTTATTTTCGCTCCATCGCTTGCGTTGCGCCTACCGCGACGTTAGCGAGAACGCGTTCGGCCTACCATCCAGCTCTCGTGTCGTTGTAGATGGTCACGTTGAGCTTGTAATAGGCGCTGTCGTCCCAGTATATCGTCCGGTTGTCGAAGCTGTGCGACAAGTCCACGACGTTGTAGCTCTCACTCAACGGTGCCGGCACGAGTCCTCGAAGAACGTCTCCGTGGCTCAGGTTCAACGGCCCGCACAAAGTCAATAGCATCACCGCCACTTCACGCGCAAGAAACCTCAAAGGATACACCCCGCGTCATAGTTTACAACTCTGATTACAAGTAGTACAACAAATTACAAGTACTTTTAACCTCCCCTGTAAGGCGAAACCTGAGATGAACACGCAATCAACTTGCGGCGCGAAACACACTGCCCCTTACAACGTCTCCGCTTTTTTTTTCCTCGTAAAGGCTGGTGTCCTTATCGCCTACTGTCTGGACCAGGTGTTGTCTGACAAGCAGATGTCGATACAGAATTGTTCCAAGGGGGGAGCGGGTGGGTGGGGAGGTCAGTTTAAGGAATTTCTGACACCTAAAGCTCAGTATCAGTCAACGCCCATACTCGCTCAATACACTTAAAAATGAAGGTATGGGGTCAGGACATCTGGCAAGCTGGGCTGACTCTGCTGACAAGCGATTAGCGAAGACGAAGCGCCGTGCGTAAGCGATAAAGATCGACGCGTTCCAAGACTTTTGCGGACGGCACGAATCTCGCGCGTCGTTGATAACAACGAGCGGTCGTCTTTTGAGGTCGACGTACTCGCCCTGTCGTGTTCCTGCTCGCGAAAGATCAGTATGAAGAGGGAGACGATTTCGCGAAGACGGTCCTTCTGATAAAATCAGCCCTCTTGTACAACGAAGCAACGAAGTAATGAGCGATACAGTGACTCTCTCTAGAAGCATTTTGATTTTACAAACAGTAAAAAATTCAGCAGATCCCACGCGTTGTGGGAAAGCGGGTTCATACGAAGCAGTCCGCGTCTGTGCTACGTTTCTTGGCTTTGAGCCAAGCGTTGCGAGGTGGATCGACCTGTTTTTATAAGTGTAGTAGTTGTGTGCACGCCGTGGGCTTACCAGGAATGTCGACAACACTGGCGTTTAAAGGGTAACACGCTCTGACGTTTGTCAGCACTCACGTTAGACCACAGATGTCAATATTATCGATTATATGAATATTATCGATTATATGAATATCATACGTAACATTGGTTGGCGTATTCCTCCGGGGTGGAGCAACACTTGAATATACCTTGCTGAATCAAGAAATACAATTGTAATGTTTATTAGACTACTTTAAAAGCGGAGCCAACGCTGGAACCACAATTGGCGTCAGTCCGACATGATGCCTGTATATATGAAAGGAGTGAATATTTAATGTTTGCTGCTTTGTTAGAAAATTAGATAGCCAGCACTGCAACCACAATTGAAGTTGCACCGACATCACGCCTGCATAAGGTCTTTTTCCAAAGGAGTTTGGAAACCTGGCGTGGCTCTGTGGTAGAATCGGTGACTGCCACGCAGAACGCTTGCGTTCGATCCGTAGCTGCAATCCTGATTTATTATTCTGTGTATTTGTCGGGTCAACGCTGCCGATGTCGGTTTTTCTTAACCCTCTCAAAGTAAAATTACCAATGTCTGTTGTCGCCGTTTCTGACTAGATATAAACTGTCAACCCCCCTGTGGCGCATACCCGCGTACCGCGACCCGTGATATACGGGTACTTGTCCACACTTGTTTGGAGAAAAGGGTTTAACGAAGTACGCGACCAGATTTCCCCGTTAATTCATGTCACGACCAGACAGTCATATTCGTCAGTCAGACAGACACTCTTATAGATAGATAGATAGATAGATAGATAGATAGATAGATAGATAGATAGATAGATAGATAGATAGATAGATAGATAGATAGATAGATAGATAGATAGATAGATAGATAGATAGATAGATAGATAGATAGATAGATAGATAGATAGATAGATAGATAGATAGATAGATAGATAGATAGATAGATAGATAGATAGATAGATAGATAGATAGATAGATACGCTAAAAGTGCTTACAGTACGCAAAGAAATGTTTTGCATTGAAAACTAGTTTGTTTTAAATAGGACCATAGCGGCATGGTATAATTTTGTTATCATTCATGCAAATATATAAAATATTCCGAAGGGCACACCATGTCCTTCAGCCTGAAGACGGTAGGAAATCAGTATAAAACAGCATAAGAGAATAGAGTGAGTTCTTGTTGCCGAATGAACGTGCATCTACTAGATACGGAGCTCAGGGGCGCTATTTTGTAAGCGTTCTAGCATAGAATGGAGAGGAGGATCGAACAAAAGGGACGAGGGGGGAGCAAACAGCCAATAGGCGAGCTGGGGAATTTAGGAATGTATCCAGTGCATAAATAAATGTATAAATATAACAACTGGAACATCAATACTCAGAGGCATTGGTTTTGGAAGCTTGAGGTTGAAGAGCTCGGTGACCTTAACAATTAACTTGTGTTAATGTCTTTACATAGCGCAAGGTGGTGTCGCAGTTTCACGAGACACCACCTGGCATTCGCAGTGATTTAAATCACAGTGAATTTTATGTAGTGAAACGTCTTACTTTTTCTAACTGCTGTCTAATTCGGAGTTTAAGTTTAAAGAAACACCACTCATTACAACCTCAATGTAATGTTAAAGCCGCAAGAGGCAAAATGTGCCTGCCCAGCAAGCTTTACTGACGTTTCTTTCTTCGATCGCAATGTTACCTACAATAATTATACGACTATAACACACGCTAGCGGTTCCATTTTGTCCTAATAATATAACCAACCTCTACATTCGTCACGTCCGTGTGAGAGCTGTTGATGGCAGGTGCAATATTCGTGACATTTATGTTTCCCATTTCTTCTCAGCGCACGCCGCATCCAGTGGCACACCCGTTGCGGCTGCGAATCAGCTGCATTTATTCGCGGGTCAATGCAGGCGGGCACACGTGCGGTGTTCGCATGTTTATTAGCCTGTTAAATTTCGACATCGATTAGACACGCTCGTGCAGTCAAGCAGGAATTTAGCGGCGAGGAGCATATGCTGTGCCCAATTTGAGGTTAATGCCTTGGAAACGCGAGAGGGCGAGAAATAACAGCGTCGGTGCCATCCGAATGAAGTTAAAATTTCGTCCGCCTTGCCTTACCGCACCGCAGAAGTGATCACACGGGACGCAAGCGCGCACACGCAAGCTCATGCACTCTCACTGATAGAAAGCTGTATTAAAGTCCGCGAAGTTAGCACTTCCACGCTATTAGAAATCTCTTCATTGGAAAGGCAAGGCAGGAACTCTTGCATGGTAAGGAGACCACCTTTTGAGAAACGAGCTTTTGGCTACCGCCGTATAACATTGGCCTTTCGTGTAGGTACTTTATTTGTGCCAGGGAACGTACATTACACTTTTTCCTCCGTCGATTCTCAGAATCCAAGCTTTTGCTTTAATTAAAGTTATGTCTGGCTCAGAGGGTATCTGTGTGGTTGAGCCATGCTGTTTTGTATTGCATCAGTTCGAAACCACATACATTTCGGGTGCGCGCACTTGTGCTTATATTTCTTATGTTGTGCAAATAATAACGTTAACTTACAACTTACGGCTTGCTGATAAACTGTAGTGAAATAGCGGGACATCTTACTTTAACAGCTGTGGCTGTGCATTTGGTGTGCAGAAAAAATCAATGGAACAGGTCGTTCACACGTGAGATGTCACTGAATTGAACTTTAGTAAAAAGTACGGCTTAGGGCATGCAGGTACGTGGAGTGAACGGCGTACGCGTTGTCTTGAAAACTTAGGAATGGTTTTCGCTCGAGTTCGTTGCTTTCTGAACTTGAAATTAAATTGTTGCGCGGAAAACATGACCAAAAGAAAGAACAATGACACGCACTGTGAAACATGCTTTGTCACTGTGTACTTTTCTTCGCGCTTCTCTGACGCTTGACAATACAAGTTCATAGAAAACGTAGTTAAGCGCAGTACGAAAAAAGTGCAGCACCAGTTACTCACTCGTACGAAAAATTTTAGGGACCGTAGAGAATCTGCGGTGGTTAAATAAGTTACAATACCATCGATTCTTCAGCACAAGGAATGTTTTTAAACTTTAATCTCTTTCAGATGCAGGTTTGGGGTCTGTGTGCAGGGCTGCTTTTCACAATGTCTGCGCTGCTGGCTGAGCGTGATGAAAAATATCAACGAAGCGCTGTTCCTTATGAACTTTGTAGGCACTGCAACTTGGTCGACCTTTCGTACAATTTTAACAACGGAACACTCTACTGGAACGAGGACGAAATGTTCAGGTTGCGAGTTAAATTGCACAACGCCACAGAAGCAGGATGGTATGCAATCATAGTATCAACCTTCTCAGACGCGTCGCCCAATGCTGCATCATGTAGCGTCGTAGGTTGTGTGAAGAAATCGAACGTTAATTATGGGCCAAAAAATTTAAAATATGCGCTGTCTATTGGTCCGTTAGGTGGACCGAAAAATGTGCACCATGCTGTGTCTATCAGTACTTTAAAAGGCTGAAAATGTTAGACTATGCATTGTATATTAGCGCTTTTAGCGTTAGAAACATCTCCACCAGTGGTTCTCAGCCATGGATGTTTCGCGGTCCCCTTGTGGATTGGGGAAAATAATGAGGGAGCCCTTGATGTAAGAGAAAAAAAAAAGGGGGGGGGGGGTCATAATGTAACACCACAAGCAGCGTGAAATAGGTGCATGTTGTTCCTTCCTGATGAAGAAGGATCCAACTAAAGTGTCATGCCTATTCTATATAAACAGCTTGTCAATAAGTTAAGTCTGCAGCCAGCCACACTCCACCGGTTTCTATCTATGCTTGCTCTTCAAATATGCAAGACTGGAAATAGCATATGTTGTGGAAAACTGCAACAAAAGCTTTATAACCCTCTTATAGAGATGGGGAAACATGAGTCTGCTCTGCGGAAATATCAAGTTGTTATGCCGGGAAACATACAAAAAAAAAAAAAGGAAAAAGAACAGATGGTGCCGTTGTCATGGGTTGTAGTATGCCTTCAAAAAACACGTTTTTTTTTTTTTTTTTTTAGGATGAGCTTCGCGGATGGCAAAAAAAAAGGTTTGACGGACACCCTGGGGTCCGCGGACCCTCATTCTAAAATCAATAATCTACGCTGTGCAGTGTCTATTTGTGCTTGAAAGTATCGAAGAAATTACTTTATGTGCTGTCGATGAGTGTGTGAAGGCTGAGTGCGTAGCTCCGTTTCGCGGCGTCGTCCCATTTGTAAAGAACGCTTAATGGTTCGTACATCGAAATCCAGTCCTCCGCGTCATTGTCGTCTGTGCCGCTGAAAACAGGAGGGATCCTTATGGCGAGGCGAACCAGAGCACGCGACGGACGGGGCAGGGGGAGTTTGCTGGGACGTCGGCTGAGATGCGTCTTGAGACATGGTTGAAGGAATGGTACGGGATCGAAGTTCGGGCGTATTTTAGAGCTTAGCACCTCCACCACTTATAAAAGCGTTTATTGGACGCTGGTGTAAGGGTCAACCAGTAGCTCAAGCAGTCGCTGAAATAACGGACTCGGAGCGCGAGCGGTATCCACGAGTAATGCATGGTAGAGAATGACCCACTAGGTGGTACTTCAGAAGATGCTCCACTGTAGCGTTACTATTGGCTACAAGTGGACTAAAGGGCAGCTAAGCTGCTGTGACGCTATCCCTGTAAGCATGACATGGCTCGCTTGGCCGTCAGCCGCAATTTATTTTCGTGCGCAATTTCCAATGCCTGCGTGAGGACATTTGTGAGCCCGTCAGAGGAGTTGATTATGGTTGATTGTACGCTGGTTTTGTTGGTATGGTATATTAAACGTCATTCGCACAGTGCATCCTTCGCGGAAGGAAATAGCGACAGATATACACACACACACTGCACCATCATTTAATTCTATAAGAGGTTTAATTTCAGCACCCGCAGCGCGTAAGAACCACCCTAGTTGCGTCACCGTACATGTGCACTGATTTCGTAAACAAACGCGAGACAGAGAGAATTGAACTTTTTTTAGTTGACCAGGTTGTTTAAGCCTGGAGGTGGGCCGCCCCCTAAGTCGAAGTAGCCGTGAGATTGACCTGATAGTCTAGCTTTGCTGAGAAAGAAAAAAAAAACGCGACAGTGTGACACCTGTAGTAAGCGCATTTATAATATGCGCAAATGTTATAAGCCATGTTGCTAATGAGATTAAATGGTTTGCTTATGCATGTGTCACTATACATGACAAAGTATCGCGAAGGTTGGAGACTGGGACTTGCTGGTATAGCAACAACTTGTAGGTTTGCGCGAGTCAGTTCATAATGCGAATAACAAGCAGCACGAAAAAACGACGACAAAGAAGAAACATACACAGCGCTAGTCCTGTTGTGTATGTTTCTTATTTTTTCGTCGTTTTGTCGCGCTGCTTCTAGTTATTGCTGGTATAATTCCTCTAGCAAAAAAAAATTCGGCAGATTCCATGTACCTTGGGAATCGATGTTATGCGAAGCATGCGGAGGGAAGGTGACTGTGTTGTAATGTTTTATTGAGCGAAACGTTACGAAATTACGCTAAAGATATGTACAAATGTTGTACGCACACACATATGTTCCACAATCGCATATGTTTTGCATAACAAGTTGTTTACAGTTGCGTAACGATGCCAACAGGAACATGGGCAGTAGCATCACCAGAAGCGGTAAACTGATATGTAGCGCTTGTGCTCGCGAGGATGGTAGCCCTGGACATTGCAACGTATATCAACGTCAGTGGATGGCGCTTTACTATAATTGATGTTAACCCGGCGTGACGGCTGTATCATCGGAGTACATATGTAATGTTTATAAAATTGAATAGCCAGCACTGCAACGACAATTGACGTTTCACGAACATTAGGGTCTATTCGAAAAGCAGTTCCGAGACCTGGCGTGGCTCTGTGGTAGAACGCTTGATTGCCACGCAGAATGCTTGGGTTCGATTCCTGTTGGGACCCTGACATTTATTATTTGCATTCATCCGGTCAACGCTGCTGATGACGTCAGCTTTTTAACGCTCTGGCGTTAAAAGTACCAATGTTTGTCTCGCCGTTCCTGGGTAGTCTAAACTGTCAATCACCTGTGGCACATACCCGCATACCTGTGGCACATACCCGCCCCGTGGTATGTGCCACAGGGTTTGCCCGAAAGAGTTTGACGACGTACGCGACGGGATTGTCATTATTCATGTCACGACCAGCGAGTCATATTCGTCAAACCATCTTATTCTCACATACTAATTTTGGTCTACCCCAAGTTAAAGGGGTAACCACGAGATCACCCAGACGTAGGCGGCTAGATAGATAGATAGATAGATAGATAGATACGTAGATAGAAACGTTAAAAGTGCCTCCAGTACGCAAAGAAATGCTTCGCATTTAAAAAAAAACCGCACAAGGAACTGAGACAAACGAGTGAAGACACACACTTTGATGTGCGTCTCTCTTTATGCTTGTTGCTGCTTATCGCGATGTTATTATTTTTTTAATGTGTATTCTAGTTCGACAATTTTCCCGGTCATAGGAACGCAGCAGTGTTCTTTGTATGCTCTTTTCTTTCTCTCTCCCTATCTTTTAATCCCTCATTCCCCTTCCCCCCAGTGTGGGATAGCAAACCGGACGCGCGTCTGGTTGACCTTCCTGCCTTTCCTTCCATTTCCTCTTCTTTCCTTCCTTCCTTCCCGGTTATAGCCTTTCGTTCGTGCTCTTGACCAGAATAACTACTTCGCTAAGCTGGGCGGGCAGGCACAATTGTTGCAGTGGAATGCGGCAAAATTATGTGTATATTTAATTTTGAATTGGATTCACGTCGACTTTATTATTGAGATATCTCCCGAATGGCGAAGATGGCTTGCCACGCCTCTTCAGCGCTTCCCTTTGAAAGATATCAAACCTACTATCCGAATAATTTACTATTATGATACACTTTAAGTCAGACGGGAGTGTTTGGGTCACCTTTCTGCCACTCAGCAACAATCTACATCTGGCTTGCCTACGTTTTTTTTTTCTTTTTTTTCTTTTCTGAAAAACTGTGCGCTCGCTGGTTTTCAGTGGTATGCTAGGCTGACAACCGTACGCCGTTCGTGACCGGAAAACACCAAGAGTACGCCTTTACTGCAAGGAAACAACGCAAGATAGATCATGGTTATTGTTGTGTAGCAGAAAAACGCCCCAAATACGTCTATTTTGTCTTAGTGTGCAACTTGCTGCTCACAACATTGGTATGTGATAAATGACACCTTTACAGCACCCGACGTACCTCTCTCTCTTTAAATTCGAAGTGTTTCGTAGCAAACCGAAGGCCCTTTCATCGCATCTATCTATCTATCTATCTATCTATCTATCTATCTATCTATCTATCTATCTATCTATCTATCTATCTATCTATCTATCTATCTATCTATCTATCTATCTATCTATCTATCTATCTATCTATCTATCTATCTATCTAGCCGCCTACGTCTGTGCACTCTCGTGGTCCCCTCCTTAGCTTGGTGTTGAACAAAATTGGTATGGGAGGTTAAGAAAGTTTGACGAACAGGACTGTCTGGTCATGACATGAATAACGGAAAATCCTGTCGCGTATATCGTCAAACTCTTTCCTGCAGACACGTGTGGCACATACCCGTATACCATGAGCCGCGGCATGAGGGTTTGCGCCACAAGTGATTGACACTCTATATCTTGTCATAAACGGCGAGAACAGATATTGGTAATTTCAGTGCGAGATCGTTAAGAAAAAACGACATCGGCAGCGTTAACCCGACGAATGCAAAGAACAAAAATTAAGATTCAAGCAGGAATCGAGCCCAAGTGTTTTGCGTAGCAGTTAGTGATTCTACCACAGAGCCACGCCAGGTCTTGAAGCTGCTGTGAAAAAAAAAAAAAAGCCTATGCAGGCATCATGTCGACACAACGTCAATTGTGGCTGCTATGCTGGTTACTTAGTTCATAACAAAGCAATAAACATTGCATATGTGCTCTTGCAATGGAGGCGTCATGTCGGATTAACGACCACTGTGGTTCCAGCGTTGGCTCCGCTTCTATAGAAGTCTAACAAACAGCACATTTCTATTCCTATGATTCGTCAAGCCATATTGAAGCGTTGCCTGACCCCGGAGGAATACGCTAACGAAAGTTACGTATGATATTCACATCATCGCACCATAAAGGGCACTTCGTTTCGATAATACTGACGTCTTTGCTCAAACGTGAGTGCTGACATCATGTCAGACCATAAGTTACCGTTTAAAAGCCAGTGTAGTCTTCGTTGCTGGTAAGCGCACGATGGGCACACAACTACTACACTTACAAAAACACGTCGATACACCTCGTAACGGTTGGATTAAAGAAAAAAAAAATGCAGCATAGACAATTACTCGCTGAATGCTTCGCATGAAACCGATTCCCACAAAGCGTTGGATCTGCCGAATTTTTTTTCCCGGTGTGTGTGTTTCAAATCTTGTTTTTGCGTCTATTTTATTAGCCATTAGGCAAAATTATCACCACAATGTATAGGCGAAGTATGGTCCAGGTTTCAGGTAGATGCGATGGAAGAACCGATACACGGTGGAACCCACCTGGACTCACCTCTGCATTTCTACAAGGATGGCTGGGATACTTCTCAGATACCACTGGAAAGGCTGCTTTTCCTACCAATAGCAGCCGTGGACGTGAGATCGCGAGTAGGGTTTAATCCTGAGTACCTCTTATCCGTGGACGATATCTTAAAATGGGAACGTGCGCACGGACGTCTTCCAGATGGCTGCCTGTTCCTGGCTCACACTGGACACTCAAAGGTGAAAAATCGAGGTTGTTCATTGTGTACGCGTTGCTAAGCATTCGCTAAAGTTTCAATGTTTTGTTCCTTGAGACATAGTGATGAAACAGGCTTTGTCATTGTGTTGTTAGGTTCTTTTGCATACAAACACTTTTATACTCTAGGGCAGGGGTCTCAAACTCATCTCAGGCAGCGGGCCGCAGTCACGGAATTTAGTCCCGCAAGGCCCGGGTCAGGAAAAAATGTAAGAGCACCGGAGGGGGGGGGGGGGGGCAGGGAGTTAGTTTGTACACATTTTCAGGAAGCGTTACCAGTGAAAAGAAAGCATTTCCCATATCACATATACGGGCCACTTCTGAAGAGGTTTCCATTCAACATGTCGATACCGATCTCCAAAATGAGTGAAATCGGGCCGCCGATTCTGAAATACGATTTTAGGTGCGAAGCATCTTAGAGCGGAGCTCAATCCGGTGGTGGGGTGCGTCCTGACACCCTTACCGCGCATGCGCCTACTCTCTCTCCCACTCTTATGCAGGTGTTCGGTCGCCTTCTCTCCTCTCCTCCCCCCGCGCTGCAGCCTGTAAACCCACTGCGCTCGGTCGAGGAAGTCTCGCTTGAATCGTGCGGTCGCTCCGTCGGTTCCCGGTCGCTGCAGTTGTCTCGAAAGCCTCGCTACCCTCGCCGCAGACTCGCGTTGTCTCTCTGTAGCGGAAGCGGTAGCTCGACGCCGACGCTTGGCTTCGACGGCCGAGTGAACGTAAACGGAAACTTGTTGTGCACCCCCCAATGCTGCTCCCTTTAGTGGGAGATGGTGTAATTTTTTGTTTCACGGTTACACTTTAACACATGATGATCACAGGGGGGTGCCTCACGAAAACAATGATTTATGCTAGTCATGCCTGTGTAGCTCAATGAAGTACTTATTATGAAAATAAAAAAAAATATAATGGACGAATATAGCCATGTGCGGGCCGCGTGTTTGAGACCCCTGCTCTAGGGCGACAAATGATTATCTGCCCCTATTCGATGACTTACATGCCTCGCAAGCGGGTGAAATTAACAGCAAAAGAAGCAGCGGCTGTGTTTTACTTCATTACTCATTTGATTAGATTCCAATTGGCAGTTTGTCTTTTCTCATAACCATAGAGTCGCTTGACCTCTTGTGGAGAATCTCAAAGAGCTTATCCTTGACTAGAAAATATGAAATCTTATTTAATATAATATATGTATATCATCCTAGCGTACTTCCGAGTCTATTTGGAATAAGCAGATCACAAAAAACAAAACGCAGACAAGAAAGAGGTTTTAGGCTTATTAACTCATGTTACTTTCCAACACACTTTCATTTGTAAGTCTATCTTTGTTGTCTACGTTTTCGTTCTGTGGCCCGCCACAGTAGATCAGTGGCTATGGTGCTCGGCTGCTGACCCGAAGGTCGCGGGTTCGATCCCGGCCGCGGCGGTCGCATTTCGATGGAGGCGAAATGGTTGAGGCCCGTGTGCGGTGCGATGGCAGTGCACCTTAAAGAACACCAGATGGTCAAAATTTCCGGAGCCCTCCACTGCGGCATCTCTCATAATCATTTACGTGGTTTTGGGACGTAAAACCCCAGATATTATATTTTCTTTTTGTGCGCTATTTTTCTTCAAAAATGAACTCGCAACCAATAGCCCAACTTGCCATTTAGTTAGGTCCGCGATCTTTGAATGGGGAATGGTGATCGGACGGTAAAGTGTGACTGATGCTGTCCTAGCCAACGTTTCTACAACGATGCTTTTGGCTTAGCGAGGTTAGCGCAATACTAACGACGCACCATCATTTTACTTTCATACGACCAGCACTGCTTAACCCTTGTTAATGTTAGCAAATTGGAGGTAAATGTTGCCCAATGGTGGATTAGGGTGGCTAAATTAATGCTGATCTTGGCTGCTGTTGGCTACTTTTGGCTACCACTGCTATAACAGGATCATTGTATAAGGACACCGAAAGCAAAAATAGTGTGTCGTTGGTGCAGTCGATACGCTCTCCCATAGCGATAGGCCAGAGCCCAAATTTGTTTGAAACGTCCTTGGTTCTGTGTGATATTTATTTCTTCTCACACAGCATTGGCCAGACCGCATGGCGTACATGGGCATAGACAAGAACGGCGTCAAGCATTTCCCATCGCTTCACCCGGAAGCAGCGCACTTCCTAGCCACAAAACGCAGCGTCTATGGCGTGGGCCTGGACACGCCATCTGCAGACGCCGGCAACGGTTCTGCCGCGCATCGTGCCCTGATGAGCATCAACGTGTTTGTCCTGGAGAACCTCGTCGGCCTGGAAAAGTTACCAGCCCGAGGAGCGTATGCCATCGTCATTCCGCTTAAACTAGACGGTGCCAGCGGTTCACCCGTACGCGTGGTCGCTTTGGTGCCGTGAGGTTGTCAGCAGGAATCGCGCGCTAGTGTGATAATCCGAGTCAAATGAACAAAGTGATGACAGAAGAGAACGCTTTGTGTTTTTTGTTTGCATTAGGCAAATTGTTTGAGCCACCAAAACAACCTGTTTGTTTTATTCGACGAGAACTTACTACGTACCCGCCTTTATGACCTCCTTTGGGTACATTGCATACTGAATTGTAGCAACTGCGTGACCCACTAATACTTAGACATCGATATCGTAAACCGTAACACGCACAAGTAAGTTACGAACAGTACTTACTAATTATGGCCACAAACGTTTTGCAGTTAAGCGACATGTTTTGAAGGGAGACAATATCGACATACTACTAAAACCGGGCACTTCTAAACCAGTCCGCAGCACTCCTGTCGGTTAGTTATATAATTTCGATTCTCTATCTGCCATGGCCAATCGTGATAACTTCCAGTACGCGAACTCTAGCAATACACGAACAAGTACTTTGATTTGTAACAATAAATAGTATGTGGGGTTTTACGTGCCGAAACCACGATATGATTATGCGGCATGTCGTAGTGGAGGGCTCCGGAAATTTTGACCATCTAGTGTTCTTTAACGTGCACTGACATCGAACAGTACATTGGCTTCTAGCATGTCGCTTCCAATTTGTTTCAGCCACTCGTGAGACATTGAGTTATAGTGGCGTATAAATTCAAGTTCAATGCACAACAATGTTACATATTTCGTTTGTGCCTATGCCAAGACGAAAGTGGTAGCGAGGATCTACGCCAATCCTTTATGTGCCAGGTTCACGATACCGCAGGGAAAGGCCTAATTCGATAGATTTGATCGCGTTGTCCTCCATTTTGCGATCATCGTTATGTGCGCTGAACGAGCAAACCGGACACTATTCTGGTTAAACTCCCTGCCATATGCATTCCTTCATTTTTCTCTTTTCCACACTTGCACTAACTTTAATATGAATTAGTCCGTATATTGCAGAGTAAACTGCTACTGTTGGGGTTAAATTTATCAGAATGAAATTTTGTGATTTTATGGAGCACCTGGTTTCTGGAATCAGCGACCAATGCGAGCATTTTGAGCTTCAAAAACTTGATAAGTTCTCAGACATCTAGTTTACAGGTCGCGAAGCGTCTGACGATGCGGCCAATGTAATGCAACTTCTAAATGAATCATTATATCTGAAGAGGCGTAGGCTGTTGGCTGCAGTCGCTTATATACTTCGAATGTTTAAGTGCGGAGCACTTTAGGGGCGCGGGCTGTCGTTTCACGTCGTCTCATGTCGTCGCTTAGCGTCACGCTCAAATTGCCAACATATGTTAAATCATAATTCAATACCATAATAGGTCAAAACACGGTGCTACAGGTCAAGTCAATACCAAAATAGCTGAAGAAAGGGCACCACTGCATTACAAATGAACGTATCTTTTCCCGCCATGGACGGCGTGCAGGCTTCACGTTTAGAACGCCAGACTCGACGAAAGGCCAATACGCCTGTCTGAGCCAGCGAATCGATAACGAAACGCCAGTGCCGAGAGTTACATGCAGATCTACGGAAGATAGCAGCAGAGGCGAAACACCATCGGGTTCGAGGTAACCCTCACTTTCAGAGCACTCGAAAGCAATCCGAGTGCCTACCTAGACCAGCGAACCCGCACTTTCGACTCCGACAAATACGAGACAAGCGTCAACGGAGGCAGGCGAATCCTCAGCTATGCTTCGCAGTTTGTATAGTTTACATGATGTAGAAGTGACTAACATTTTTTTTAGATGTGAAGCATCTTATGGTGAAGCTTAATCCGGTGGTGGTGGTGGTGGTGTGCCGCGTGGCCTCCCTTACTGCGCATGCGCAAACCCATTAAAAAAAATTTACAAAAACCTCCTCTCGCCCTCTCCATCCTCTAGGCATCCCTCCCCGCGGCAACCACACCCTCACTGCGCATGCGCCTCCCCTCCTCTCTCCCCTCCTACGCTCCCCCCCTCTCTCCTCTAGGGATCCCCTGCCTGCGGCGTCCACACTCCCACTGCGCATGCGCGTCCCCCCTCTCTCTCCTCTCCTACGCTCCCCCCCTTCTCCTCTAGGCATCCCTGCCCGCGGCGTCCACACTCCCACTGCGCATGCGCGTCCCCCCCTCTCTCTCTCCTCTTCTACGCTCCCCCCCCTCTCTCGCCTCGCGACGCCGACGCAGGCAGCGTCTGCTAGCGAGTTTCTTGGTTGAAAAAACCAACTGCTCGCGCTGCACAACCGTTCACTGGCCACCCCTTATATATGGCACTGGATTTCGACCTGCAAGGTGGTGCCGGTTGGAGATTTCTTCTGTGCGTTGTTGAACAATAAAAATTTGCAGCGTGTGCGTTAACTAAAAGCGGACTGCGGGTCTCTCTGTCCAGTCGGAGTCTTCTGTCTCTCATTGCCCATTAGCAGCTATTGGCATGTTCCAGTAGGAAACACCGCTCCATCACTGCGTGCTTTGCGCCTCCCCAGTTTTCTCTCCTGCGCAACGCAGCGATGAGCGCCAGCGTCAACGCCGCCGCCAGTGTAAGCGTTAGCGCCCGCTGCTTCACATCTACGCATGGTTCCCTTTAGCGGGAGATGGTGTAATTTTTTTCATACATCGCACTTTTCGTCGCATTTTTTACAAGTGTTTATGACTGCAAGACAAAGCATGCAGTTCATTCATAGCTACAAGTACAATGACATAGTAATAAGTTCTAAATTACAAGACGAGGAACACTGCAGAAACGGTGTCTCAGTGATATTCTAAGTCCATAAAGCCCGATATCAGGTTCGAAAATTCAAGATCCCATGCACAACAAAGAATCGGTTGTAAAGAAACTACATTTGACTTTTTTTTTTTCAAATGATGAAAAACGTCATAACAGACGGGAAAAATTCTTTGTTATGGCACGAAACTCTATTCTAAAATCTATTTTGTTAAAATTTTATTCTGTCTATTAGAATGGGTCATTTCAGCACCCAACACAGTCTTCCCGATTTAAGCGCCTGTACGTCAGTCTTATTGAAATGAGATTGTGAGGAACAGCTGTTAACTATAAGTCGTGTTGAAGAGACAGGGCGTGCAAACACGGACCCAGGAGAGCAGTAGAGACACCACAAACAGTGACTAACAGCTGCAAAAAATTCGGCAGATCCCATTACCACGAGAATCAATGTTATGCGAAGCATGCGGAGGGAAGGTGACTGTTGTAATTTTTTTATTGAGCGAAACGCTTCGAAATGTCGCTAAAGATAGGTACAAAAGTTGTACGCACAGGTATATGTTGAACATTCGCATATGTTTTATATAACCTGTTGATTACAGTTGCGTAACGATGCCAACAGCAACATGGGTATTACCAACACGACAAGCGGTAAGCTGATATGTAGCGCTTGTGCTCGCGAGGATGGTAGTCCTTGACACTGCTACATAAATCAACTTCAGTGGATGGCGCTTAACTACAATTGATGTTAACCAGGTGTGACGGCTGTATCATAGAAGTACGTGTGCAATGTTTATAAAATTGGATAGCCAGCGCTGCAACCACAATTGACGTTTAACGAACATTAGGGTCTATTTCAATAGCAGTCCCGAGACCTGGCGTGGCCCTGTGCAGAATACTTGATTTCCACGCAGTATGCTGGGGTTCGATTCCTGCTGGGACCACAACATTTATTCTTTGCGTTCGTCGAGTCAACGCTGCCGATGTCGGTTTTTCTTTACGCTCTCGCATTTAAATTACCAATGTCAGTTATCACCGTTCCAGGGTAGACAAGAACTGTCAATCACATGTTGCACCTACCCGCATACCTGTGGCGCATACCCGCCCGTGGTAAACGGGTATGTGCCACACGTGTCTGGCGGAAAGCGTTTGACGACGTACGCCACGAGATTTTCACATTAATCATGTCATGACCAGCGAGTCATATTCGTCAAACCATCTTAGCCTCCATACTAATTTTGGTTTACCCTAAGTTAAGGGGGGGGGACCACGAGAGCACCTAGACGTAGGCGGATAGATAGATAGATAGATAGATAGATAGATAGATAGATAGATAGATAGATAGATAGATAGATAGATAGATAGATAGATAGATAGATAGATAGATAGATAGATAGATAGATAGATAGATAGATAGATAGATAGATAGATAGATAGATAGATAGATAGATAGATAGATAGATAGATAGACATTCTAAAAGTGCCTACAGTACGGAAAGAAATGCTTCGCATTTAAAAGGCGTACAGTGGCGGAAAAGAAGATAGATTGTACATACCGGTATTTCCGCTAGGTAAAACGAAAAAAAAAAGATAAGGCGTCTAATTATGAAAAAAAAATCACAGCCTATCCACGGAGTGAATGATGATGAGTGGGCGAAGCTCCGGAGGTTCATCGGTAAACCGTGAATCTTCCGTGAAATTCGCCCAGTACATCATCAAAGACGTGATGGTGGTTGGTTCCATGTGGTCAAACGATATGCATGTGAGACCCAGGGGCGTAGGCAGAATTTTTTTTCGGGGGGGGGGGGGGGGGGCACCTCCTTGATTTCGAGGAGGGCACCTCATTGAAATGGTCATTTTTCGCTCTGTATGCCATGGCGAAAAAAAATTTCGGGGGGGGGGGGGGGCGGCACGTGCCTGGTGTGCCACCCCCTGGCTACGCCACTGGTGAGACCATATCGCGATGCCATGTGTTGTATGACATCGCGATCGTCATCGTCATCAGCGTCATCGTTATGACGCACAGTGGGTACATTCCATGTGGTGTGCCGTGATGGCAGCGTCATCGTCATCACACAGGGAGATACTGCTGGTTACGCAGGTGGCTACTACGTACTACAAACTACAGGGGACGCACGACCCACGGCATAAGGAGCTTCGCCCCTAAAAAAGAAAACACACAGACACACACTCGGGATTGAGCTGCTCTCAAATGCAGGCACCAGCCAACCGCGATGTCAGACGAATCATAAGTTAAACTGAACCATGCCAGCACCTCTAGTGAGCGAATGGATATATGAACCTAGCCCTAGGTCTGTTTTGTGTTTCTTTTTGGCAAACTAAATGTGCGCTCTCTGCAAGGTGGTGTGTAAGAGCAACGGCACTGCGCATTAGGGTAAGCTAGCGATTACGCGAACGGGGGCGCCACTGGCTCCCGGTATCTTCATGGGAAGGACTAGACCCGTCGCTCCCGTGGCCGGCACACGTGAGAGGCAGGCCAAGTTCTCTGTTGTGTACAAACTAGCAGCGGCGACGATTTTGTGAACAGTTAGCTCCGGATAGTGATCCAGCGATGGCCCGTCCAGACCAATGCCGTACGGACGCCGCTCGCTCGTCAGAAACGTCGCCGCCTCAGGAGCCAAGGAGGGAAAGTGCCGGTCTCCGTTCTCGTCCAGTCCCATGTAAGCCGTCCGATTGGGCCAGAACTGTGCACCAGAAGATACCGAAACACATGTTGGGGCACGCACTTACACAGTGATGCAAGAATAGCCGAGAGCTTTGGACGTTGTATGAACAAGAGTATGTGCCTTAGACTGGCTGGTCGACGTTTCGATAGGTGGACCTGTGTATCATCTTCACGTGTGAAGCAGCGCACGCAGACAAGGTACAAAAGGAACGAAACGACAGGGAGAACGCTGCACTCGCCACTAGTTCATCTTGAAAAAAAAACAAAAAAAAAACATTGTTAATACACATACATGCTGGCGTACCACGTGTGACAATGACTTTCAAGTTATAGCAGCTTCCGGTTATCTTCCAAAAAATACACCATTTTTGTTAATAAACTACTTGAGAGTGCAGCGATTGTCTTGCCGTTTCGTTCCTTTCGTGCCTTGTCTCCGTGCGCTGCTTCACACGTAAACAGGAACCATCCCCAACTCGCCCAACTTTCAACTTTACGGACCTATGTTTGTTGACGACAAAGCCCGTTTAGAACTAACGCGCCAAGGGTGATGCCAAGGAACATATATCCACCCATCGAAACGTCGGGCCGCGTCATTGGGGAACCTATTCCTGTTCATAAAACCTCCAAAGCACATTGTGTTACCAGACTCATATCTACTCATCTTCAACATTACCTACTATCAGCCTTGCCTGGATTCATGCTTATACGTACGCCTACTCACACGTATTCCAAAGCAGTGTCTTTCACACACCATTTCAATATTCATTGATCAGAGGCAGGAATTAAGTCCCCCCCCCCCCCCTTGCCAACTCTTCCAAGGAAGTGCTTGATAAATATATCTTACGTTGTCATCTCTTTCAAGAAAAATGACCTTACTCGTTTACGAGCACTCATAACTCGTATTCGAAGGTACTATATCAAAAGGCACCAAGAAGAGCATCGATTACGTGAAATATTGGTGTTATAGAGCATTGACACCATGGTCGAAAACGATAATTCTATAGGCTAACGGACTCATGAGTTGACTCACTCGGGCTCACTCAGACTCAGATCGAGTCGTGAGTCTGAATCTGAGTGAGTCCGGGTGAGTAATATTTTGGTGAGTTTGAGTCCGAGTGAGTACGGTTGAAGAAAATTTTTGTGAGTGTGAGTCCGGCTCAGAAAACTTTCGGTGAGTCTGAGTCCGAGTGAGTCTTAAGCGCAAAATATATTTCATGAGTGAGTCTGAGTGAGCTCCGCAAGTTTTGCCGACCTATGGTTACCACCCGTCGGCTCCCCCTTTTACTTAAGAGTGGCCGTGTAATATCACCCACCCACTGCGGTAGGTTTGCGGCTAGTGTTTGGCCCATATCAGTGGAGGTGGAGTGCTAAAACACTCGCGTACTGAGATTTTTGCGTGTTTTAAAGAACCAATTAGCAGGTCAAAATTAATTTGTGGTCCTCCATCGCGGCGAGCCTCACACCGTTATCGCCGTATTGGTGTGCAAAAACAGAAAAATATGTATTTTCTATTATCATATCCATCGCCAAGAATACAGAACACGTGTCATCAAGCTGGGCACTATCATAAGTACCAAAAAAAGTTAAGGTAGCTTCGCGCTGCCAAGCCTGAATTGAAGTGCGGAGCATTGCAGCCTTCTTTCTTTCTCTTCTGTCTACTGTTTTTTTTTTTCCTCTTATATTTCTTTATCTTTTTCTATTGTCGAGTTCTTTCTCTTTTCCTTTTCTGTGCTACTTTCTCTTTACTCTTCCTTCCCACTTTTCCTTTTCTTTCTCTTTCTTTCTATTTCTCGCTTGCTTCCTCTTTTCTTTTCAATTTTTTATTCGTGGTTTCTTGCGTTACGCCAAACGACAAGAGCATATGACAACAGGCAACAGCCTGGACTCCTAAAGTGGTCGGCACTTCAAATAGCCTATTTGATGCCGGTGCTTAGTACAGGAAGTCTGTGTTGTTGTTTTTTATATATACTTAGTGAAGACAGCTGGGGCGCTATTTTGTAAGCGTTCTAGCATAGAACGGGGAGGAGGATAGAACAAAAAGAGGAGGGAAGCAAACAGCCAATAGGCGAGCTGGGGAGTTCAGGAATGTATGCAGTGCATAAAGAAATGTATAATTATTATAACTGAACATCAATATTCAGAGGCATTGTTTTTCGCAGCTTGAAGTTGAAGAGCTCGGTGACTTTGACAATTAACTTCTCTTAAGGTCTTGACGTAGCGCCAGGTGGTATCGCAGTGGCGCTGGCCCCCCACGCTGTTTAAACCAATGCTTCTAGTATTAGCAGTATTAGTGTACTTGTAAAATTCAAACGGCGCGACAATTCGAACCGTTACCCAGTTGTCGAAATAGCGCAGCAATCGAGAAGAGGTCGGCGCTTTCCCGACAACCAAAGGGCGTTTCTGCTCTCATTTATGGAGCGGCATCCCCAGTTAGCCTTACGCGCTAGCGAGCTCACCCACGAGTACACAGCAGCGGACAGGCGTCAGCTGTGAGGCGGTAGAGAGATGCGCGAGAAACCCACTCCTCCGGCCCCACCGCTTACGTTTCGATCCAAGCCGAGTTGTCCGCGGAGACTGTTTTGTAGCCATACCATCGATAGAACGACGCCCGAGCCCGTTATAACAACCTCCTCTCCGTTCTAAGCACATTTTGTGGCTATTCGCACGTCTTGACCGTCGGAATAGCCTCATAGCCTCGACCAATCGCGCATGTCTTTCCCTCCTCTTTTTGTTCTATCCTCCTCCCCGTTCTATGCTAGAACGCTTACAAAATAGCGCCCCTGGGCTCGAGAGAGACACAACCAGCACTTGATCGTAAGTGTGCTATGTACTCCTTTGCTCACCGGAGCATTGATGCTGCCAATGCTGCTGAGAGGTGCATCACAAGAAAACCAACGTAAAAACTGCGGCTGTGGTGCATCACCAGCAAACCACGATGCACCGCAGTCGCAGCTTGTATATGCCTGTGACTGTGCGTGGCAAAAAAAAAGGAAAAATAGAACATTTACATTAAGTACACAAATCGCCAAGTCTGCTCCAAAGACATATAAAGTAATATTGTAAACTGTGTCCGTTAGAACATCTGGAACAGTCAGATTTTATGTATCGTTTTGTCTTCTAGAGAAAAATCGTAGTGCAAAACGACACAGCGACAGACAGCTACATAGAACTGGTGCCCCTATGTAAACGAGGCGCTAGTCCCGTGTACCAATCTGTCCTTGTGTCGTCTAGCAGTACGCTTTTTCTTCAAAAGTCATAAACCATTAATAATAATTCCGTGTGCCAATCTGTCCTTGTGTCGTCTAGCAGTACGCTTTTTCTTCAAAAGTCATAAAGCATTAATAATAATTCCGTGTACCAATCTGTCCTTGTGTCGTCTAGCAGTACGCTTTTTCTTCAAAAGTCATAAACCATTAATAATAATTCCGTGTGCCAATCTGTCCTTGTGTCGTCTAGCAGTACGCTTTTTCTTCAAAAGTCATAAACCATTAATAATAATTCCGTGTGCCAATCTGTCCTTGTGTCGTCTAGCAGTACGCTTTTTCTTCAAAAGTCATAGACCATTAATAATAATTCCGTGTACCAATCTGTCCTTGTGTCGTCTAGCAGTACGCTTTTTCTTCAAAAGTCATAAACCATTAATAATAATTCCGTGTGCCAATCTGTCCTTGTGTCGTCTAGCAGTACGCTTTTTCTTCAAAAGTCATAGACCATTAATAATAATTCCGTGTACCAATCTGTCCTTGTGTCGTCTAGCAGTACGCTTTTTTCTTCAAAAGTCATAAAGCATTAATAATAATTCCGTGTGCCAATCTGTCCTTGTGTCGTCTAGCAGTACGCTTTTTCTTCAAAAGTCATAAAGCATTAATAATAATTCCGTGTGCCAATCTGTCCTTGTGTCGTCTAGCAGTACGCTTTTTCTTCAAAAGTCATAAACCATTAATAATAATTCCGTGTGCCAATCTGTCCTTGTGTCGTCTAGCAGTACGCTTTTTCTTCAAAAGTCATAGACCATTAATAATAATTCCGTGTACCAATCTGTCCTTGTGTCGTCTAGCAGTACGCTTTTTCTTCAAAAGTCATAAACCATTAATAATAATTCCGTGTACCAATCTGTCCTTGTGTCGTCTAGCAGTACGCTTTTTCTTCAAAAGTCATAAAGCATTAATAATAATTCCGTGTGCCAATCTGTCCTTGTGTCGTCTAGCAGTACGCTTTTTCTTCAAAAGTCATAAACCATTAATAATAATTCCGTGTGCCAATCTGTCCTTGTGTCGTCTAGCAGTACGCTTTTTCTTCAAAAGTCATAAACCATTAATAATAATTCCGTGTACCAATCTGTCCTTGTGTCGTCTAGCAGTACGCTTTTTCTTCAAAAGTCATAAACCATTAATAATAATTCCGTGTACCAATCTGTCCTTGTGTCGTCTAGCAGTACGCTTTTTCTTCAAAAGTCATAAACCATTAATAATAATTCCGTGTGCCAATCTGTCCTTGTGTCGTCTAGCAGTACGCTTTTTCTTCAAAAGTCATAAAGCATTAATAATAATTCCGTGTACCAATCTGTCCTTGTGTCGTCTAGCAGTACGCTTTTTCTTCAAAAGTCATAAACCATTAATAATAATTCCGTGTGCCAATCTGTCCTTGTGTCGTCTAGCAGTACGCTTTTTCTTCAAAAGTCATAAACCATTAATAATAATTCCGTGTGCCAATCTGTCCTTGTGTCGTCTAGCAGTACGCTTTTTCTTCAAAAGTCATAGACCATTAATAATAATTCCGTGTACCAATCTGTCCTTGTGTCGTCTAGCAGTACGCTTTTTCTTCAAAAGTCATAAACCATTAATAATAATTCCGTGTGCCAATCTGTCCTTGTGTCGTCTAGCAGTACGCTTTTTCTTCAAAAGTCATAAAGCATTAATAATAATTCCGTGTACCAATCTGTCCTTGTGTCGTCTAGCAGTACGCTTTTTCTTCAAAAGTCATAAACCATTAATAATAATTCCGTGTACCAATCTGTCCTTGTGTCGTCTAGCAGTACGCTTTTTCTTCAAAAGTCATAAACCATTAATAATAATTCCGTGTACCAATCTGTCCTTGTGTCGTCTAGCAGTACGCTTTTTCTTCAAAAGTCATAAACCATTAATAATAATTCCGTGTGCCAATCTGTCCTTGTGTCGTCTAGCAGTACGCTTTTTCTTCAAAAGTCATAAACCATTAATAATAATTCCGTGTGCCAATCTGTCCTTGTGTCGTCTAGCAGTACGCTTTTTCTTCAAAAGTCATAGACCATTAATAATAATTCCGTGTACCAATCTGTCCTTGTGTCGTCTAGCAGTACGCTTTTTCTTCAAAAGTCATAAACCATTAATAATAATTCCGTGTACCAATCTGTCCTTGTGTCGTCTAGCAGTACGCTTTTTCTTCAAAAGTCATAAAGCATTAATAATAATTCCGTGTGCCAATCTGTCCTTGTGTCGTCTAGCAGTACGCTTTTTCTTCAAAAGTCATAAAGCATTAATAATAATTCCGTGTGCCAATCTGTCCTTGTGTCGTCTAGCAGTACGCTTTTTCTTCAAAAGTCATAAACCATTAATAATAATTCCGTGTACCAATCTGTCCTTGTGTCGTCTAGCAGTACGCTTTTTCTTCAAAAGTCATAAACCATTAATAATAATTCCGTGTACCAATCTGTCCTTGTGTCGTCTAGCAGTACGCTTTTTCTTCAAAAGTCATAAACCATTAATAATAATTCCGTGTGCCAATCTGTCCTTGTGTCGTCTAGCAGTACGCTTTTTCTTCAAAAGTCATAAAGCATTAATAATAATTCCGTGTACCAATCTGTCCTTGTGTCGTCTAGCAGTACGCTTTTTCTTCAAAAGTCATAAACCATTAATAATAATTCCGTGTGCCAATCTGTCCTTGTGTCGTCTAGCAGTACGCTTTTTCTTCAAAAGTCATAAACCATTAATAATAATTCCGTGTGCCAATCTGTCCTTGTGTCGTCTAGCAGTACGCTTTTTCTTCAAAAGTCATAGACCATTAATAATAATTCCGTGTACCAATCTGTCCTTGTGTCGTCTAGCAGTACGCTTTTTCTTCAAAAGTCATAAACCATTAATAATAATTCCGTGTGCCAATCTGTCCTTGTGTCGTCTAGCAGTACGCTTTTTCTTCAAAAGTCATAGACCATTAATAATAATTCCGTGTACCAATCTGTCCTTGTGTCGTCTAGCAGTACGCTTTTTCTTCAAAAGTCATAAACCATTAATAATAATTCCGTGTACCAATCTGTCCTTGTGTCGTCTAGCAGTACGCTTTTTCTTCAAAAGTCATAAACCATTAATAATAATTCCGTGTACCAAGCTGTCCTTGTGTCGTCTAGCAGTACGCTTTTTCTTCAAAAGTCATAAACCATTAATAATAATTGCTGGTGTTCAACCTCCCAAAACCACGATAGGATTATGAGATACACCGTAGCGGAGGGGTCAGGAAATTTCGACCACGTGGTGTTCTTTAACGTGCATCTAAGTCTAAGAACACGGGCCTCGAGCATTTACGCCTCCATTGAAAATGCGGCCGCTGCGGTCGGGATTCGATTCCACGACGTGAAGTCATAAACCAACTAACTAGCCGAAGCATATGTTTTGCTAAGCCAGATGTATGTATCGATGAACAGCTCTCGCGAAATTCTTACAATAATTTATGGGGCACAAGTAGTACTACCAATGAATTAGTCGCATGTTTGCAGAGCATTTCCACTGTATAACACGTGTTATTGTACGCATTTGGCCCAACTCACATATCGTATTTTTTCTTGCTGAGTTGCAGGGTTCTAATTCGAACGTTCTAGTTCATTTTTGCCTTTTTTCAAAAAATTGAAAACAAGACAGTAGCATCGTATGTAATAATTTTTAATCACCAATTTTAGCTATATTTAATGCAACAACTGTCATCAAAATTTTGCAGCCGTTATGGATGACAATTGATATATATATATATATATATATATATATATATATATATATATATTGTGATGACCGAAGTCACTATATCATCATCATTATCATCATATATAGTCATCATTATATATATATATATCTGTTCCCAAGTATCTTTCTGCAGGGTTCGCTTAAACAAAGCTTTCTATTAAATTCCTTATTGTTGCCCTTTAAAGCCGAAAGCTTTGCATGCCTCATCAAGCGCGCAATTTGACCGGCGGCGTCAGCATCTCGCGGCGTCGTGGACGAGAGATGCGAAAAAGAATCATCATTCCGTGATGGCGTCATCTTATGACGACACGATGACGTCACAGATAGCCAGAACTTGTCATTATGACGTCACTTTGACGCCACGTGGTTTAACATCACATGGTGACGTCATCTCATGACACTGTAGCTGGATCGAAAATGGTCCGATCACGGAGGCAATGTAAAAGCAGGTGAGGTGCCTCCGATCTTGGAGGCAGTGCAAAACCACGTTAGGTGCACAAAGGTTTCGAAGGGTGGCGGGCCAGGATCAATACGTCGATGAAAAAGCAGATGGCTTTCGCCTTCGAGGTGTCTTGAGTGATTACATAATGGACCCTGTCAGTGTTTTTTTCTGATCCTTTATTTTCTATTTCAAAAAACTAGAAATATGGAGAGAAAGCGTAACAGTTGAAAGTAAAGTTTCGCTTGCATAAAACACGTCATTACCCAATCATAGGCACTTACCCTGCATTGTCCAGTATCGACAAAAAAGAGGCAGCCATCGGGAACCCTTCCGTAGCGGCTTTCCCAGTCCCGTATGTCAGACAGTGTGACAATGTATTCGGGGTCAGCTTCAGCCTTCGAGCGGACGTCCAGCTTCACAATGGGCACGTACAAAAGACGTTCGATGGGAATATCCGCCACAGACCATCCGCCCTTGGCGCAGTGTAACGGCGCATCTATGTGTGTACCACCGTGCGTTGCTTCCGAGATGTTGTCGATCTGTTTCCTAATAAAGCAAAAAAACAAAATTAAATAATTTTAGGCGTTTTACGTCCCAAAAACCAAGATATTATTATGAGGGACGCCGCTGTGGAGGGCTCCGGAAATTTGGACGATGTGTGGTTTTTTAACGTGCACCTACATATAAATGCGCGGCCCTCTTGCAATTTGCCTGCACCGAAATTGCCCGCCGCGGCTGGAATATGATCCTGCGACCTTCGGTTCAGCAGTCGAGCACCATAACCACTATACCACCATGGCAGATTAAAAAAAAAAAGGAAAAAAAAAGAGAAGAAAAGAAAATTAGCTTGTAAATAGGGGTAGGAGAAACACATGCAAAAGTTCGAAGCAGTGACGGCGTTTGGTTCTGTAGCATGATATAAGGAATCGTGAAAGCTTTAAACCTGCATCTTAAAGGAGAAGTGGCGTTCACTCGATTGCTTGGTATCCATGAGTTTTTTTAGCGAAGTATGAATTGCGTCCGTGACGTAGAATTTATTCTATTTCGAGCGCAAAGAGCGTATACAAAGGCTCAACGGCGCGTTCAGCGCAGTGCGACATCGACAGTATTTTGAGGTGTTCAGCGAGCTCCTAGGCCACGCTCAGGCGCTGAGTGACGATGCGCGAGCAACGATGACGTCGGTATTTCTAGTGTTGTCATCGTGGTGCCTACTTGTGGTACCGTCTGACGGCGACGCCAGGCTGCCTTGCAAAGGCTTCACTTGTTTTGTTTTGCTTGTTTTGTTTTGCTTGTTTAGTTTCGCTTGGTTCGTGCAGCGCGTTAGTGTGAATCCTGCCTTTTCGTTCTGCCGCTTCGGGTGATTTGTCGTGGAGTCGTGAGAGCGAATGTGATTAATCGAAGCTACGATCTCCATCGCATTACGTGAACATATGCCATGGAACCGTTGTGCGCTGCAATCCTGCTCGTCAAATAAGACAAAAAGCGAAAAGCTTGGTGCACCATTGCGAAACGCTACCCCACAACGCGCTGACGGAATAAAAACGACATGCCTCCACGTTTCACTTTTTTTCTTGTCGTGTTTCAGTCCGTGAGCAGTATATACTACAATTGACACACATGGCGACATTCACTAACTCACCAGTTATTACGACACATTGGTTATGTGTAGGTAGACGCAAACACGACAATAACCGATCAAAGCGCACCAGTACAGACCGTAGGGTTCAGAGAAATATCATTTCAAACAAGTAGTAACACGTGCGCAGCGTTCATATGCGTAAATGTGACATGTCTTGCCAGCCAGCATTGCCCCAGCGTGCGTCTCCAGATGCCTGCTTGTCGCTGCCCGGTCCGGCGTCGATATCAGAATCACTGCTCTGAAGAGTATCGATCCGAAAATGAATCGCCACGTCGCAAATCGCAGCGATTCTATATTCCTCAGTGTTTCTATCGTCGCTTGTGGACGCTGATGGGGGGTGGCGAAGACATGCCTATATACACGTGCGCGCCGAGCAGACGAAATGTCAGCTGAAACTCGCGTCACCATTTCGTGTACCCACGTGATCAGATGGGGCGTGACCGCGGGAGGTGACCGCTTGGCAGCGCTGGCAGCGCTAAAAATTGGCGGGCTTTGTACCCGTTTTGAATTGCGTTCGATACTGGTCGTACTAATCAATATTACGTACATTAATTCGTCCCTCTGTCTCTCTGTTACATTACCAGTATTGAATCGTTACTAAGGGATCGATGACTACACGTCGACGCAAAAAACGGGACATTCGTAAAGTTGACGTCACTGCTCCTTTAAGTCTATGCTTACCACCGAATGTACCAGAGAAGATTGTTGATACGCATATAATATCATGCAGTATCCTCGCAGCTGTGCAAACCCTGCCTAGTGTGCAAAATAGTTAAAACACATTGTTTATTTGGACACTTAGCAAGCTTGCAAAAATGAAAAACTGGCATCTACCCTTTCAAGCCACAATAAAAGCCCTAACCGTAACGCCAACGGGACAACTTGTTTTGCCACGAAGCGTGCAGCCAGCATGCTACATCGACAAGTCAAGAGCAGATCTTGAGCGATTGTAGCCTAGATCTAGAGCAGAACTAATGGTATCCGGTATCTCCGAAACGAAGACTTCCGTGTCGAAGTATGAGAAGTATTTTTATCAGCAGCACTGACCCCAAACAGTTTCCTTAGCGGGCATAACTGTTTTGCTGGAGTGCTTCTTAATAGGCAGACGGAATCAATAACAATTCATCACCCTTGACTTCTAAGAAGAGTCACCCCTTGAATGGCAACTTCTAAAACCTCGAAACTTTCTACGAAGCAGAATGATCTTCGCAGCGCCTTCTGAACGTCAGTTTGGTAAGAGCAAACAGAAAGAACCATCGCCTGCAGCCTGCTCGTTTTCCTGCTTAGCACATCGTGGTTTCGCACTTAGGAGGTCGTGTTAAGCGGAGTACGGCTATCCTGCTGTGTTTTCATGAACCAGTCTTAATTGAAAGCACTCTTGTCGAGACCACCAAAAAACTTCGAATAGAACAATTTTGCCATAACGAGAGTTTGATTTTTCATTGCGGCTCTTGGGCGCCATAAGACTGCAGTGCTCGTCAATACTTCAAATATTCTGATGGTTATATTGCATCCTATCACTTTCACGCATTTCTTCGCCACCCGCGCGTGATTACTGGACGTTAAGCCCCCCAATATGATGGGGTGACGGCAGCCTTACCATTCACCACCAGGGCCCGCATATGCTTCTATATCCAGATGAAAGGTAACTCCAGTTTTCCAGTATATCGTGTCGTTGGTGAAGTTATGCGTCAAGTCAAGAATCACGGCATTCCTCGCCTGGGAAGGCCAATCAGTCTCTGGTTCTGCTTCGTCCTTGGACGACGTGACACGAACTGCGCAGTATATACACAATGCGACGCACACCAAGCACAGCAGGCAGCTTCCCAAGTCGCGCACCTGAAAGAGAGATCCGTTCATTAAATAGCCTGAAGATTGGGTAGCATCGAATTGCCCCACGAAGGATTCGCGTTGCAGATTAAAATAAATAAAGGTGTACGGAGAGTTGGCGGAGCAGCTCGTGTGTTACTAAGTTCAACGAAACTGACATTTGAGTAAGCTAGCTGTTGTAACTTTATTTTAATTAAGAGCGGAACTTTTTAAGCTTTTCTTTGCACCGGGTAGTGCGAACAGAAGTGAACCGGCACACGCTCGCTTCATCATTTTCTTCATCTTCTGCTTCGCTCCAACAACACGTACGCCGAACACAGCGCAAGAACAACAATGCAACCAGCATTCTTTCTGGCCTTCACTACCCTTTCTACAAGCGCTATCTCCTCCTCGCCTCTTATTTCTACAGAAAACACGCGGAATGTCGGCACTAAGCGTTGATCGACTCAGTATTTCGCGCCTTTCGACTACACGCTGCTATCTCCGCTTGCGCAGTCGCAAACGCAGAAAACGAAGTGAAATCAGTTTATCGCCCACGATAGTCATGCGAGACAAGGTAGAACGGGTATGCGACTACATGGCAAAACAGGGTAGGCGACAATTAACAACAGATATATCTCGTATATTAAGCAATTGAGAACTTATTTCATCCTGACGTCACGTGAACAAACAGCCGGCGTCACGAACTGTGCCGCTAAGACGGGAAACGCCGGGAGAGAATAAGGTGCTCGTTTCTCGTATTTTCTGAGGTTGTTTAGGGGCCCTTTAAAGGGGCCCTGCAACACTTTTCCAAGTAGCCATGGAATGGGTTCATTAAAGGAGCTTATTGCCTCACGAATTTACCGCCGCAAATTTTTTTTAGAATCTCTCCAGTACGAGCATGGAGCCTGGAGCCTGGAGTTACAAAGATATGTCGCACGCTGCAATTGCATTCGCTTCTCTCGCCCAGACGAAAGCGCTGGAAGCTAAGCCGGGAGGGATGGCACAGGGGAGGAAAATACGTCATGCGCGCCTCGTGACCTTGAGCACTTTTTCTCTTCTTTTTTTCTTCAAATGCGCGGCTTTTCAGTGCGATCGCACGCGCACGCGTGGACAAGTCGCTGCCTCCCGTGGCGGCCCCACTCACGACCGAGCTCGCCATCCCCAAATCAGCCAATGACTGATACTTGGCCTGTGAGGCAGTGATTTTTGAGCCTGTAGTGTCATTTGTCGAGAGAAGAGAAAGCGATTTTTAGCTGACTTTGAGAATTTATTGTAAATTCCAGGCCACATGCTGCGCTACAATATTTGGCTCGGGTGTTCTCAGGAGCCTCGACTACCGATCGGCAGCGTTTTCTGACCATGCTCAAAAAGTGTTGCAGGGTCCCTTTAATAAACGTTAGTTGAAAGACTAGCCTCGTCGTGTGCGTCTCTCTTCTTCTTGTGCTAGCCTTGTACCGGGCTAGAACCCTTCACTTTGGCATCCCGTATACTAACCGGCCCAGAAAACCACACTGATAAACCTGCTTTTGAAATTAAGAATACTCTTTATAATCTACAACCACTTGCGAAGCATCGTACGCAGGACTGCGCTGCAACCCCTGTACTCGTTTTGTGAGAAAGACAATGCGCCAGTTAATGCTGATTTGAATACACTTATAAAATATTTCTCTGAAATGCTTACCCAAGACATTACAGTCATCTTGGAGCCCGCTGGCTGCACCGTTTGCGTGGTTAAATGGGGCATCCTGTGCAAAGAGATGCGTGGTTAAATCTGCAACCTGTGCAAAATTATGCGGCACGATTTGTGCGGTGTAGCTACGCATCCGGTGTGGCTATTTGACCGGATACTTCATATTACGAGGAAAATGCTTTTTCCGGTTTTTTTTTAAATTTTTTCTCTCCTGAATACCACGAAGGTGAAGCGAAGACGCAGTTCGCATGGTCACCTTATAATTCCTGCACATCACAACGTGACCCTAATTATAAAGATATAAGGCTTTCACAAAAAAAAAAGCGTGAAATTTGCACTAAGTAGCGCACACAGCGAAGCACGAGCCCGTCGCCATTAGATGGGCAACCTAGTTCTCTATTTCTGTATATTTCTCTATAGAGCTGGGCGGCCTTCTTTGTTTCTCTTTAGTTTTATCCTTCTTTCTCCCTTCCTTTCTCTCTTCTCTCTGTTTCTCGTTTCTTTTGTCTCTGTTTTTCTTCTATTTCTTTCTTTCTCTCTCTCCCCTTTCCTTCGTATTTCTTTCTCTTTTTATCTCTCTTTCTCTTTTCTTATCTTTGTCTCACTCTCTCTCTCTATTTCTCGATTGCTTCTTCTGTCTCGCTATATTTCTAATTCTTTCTTTTCCTTTCTTTGATTCTCTATCCTTCTCTCTCTCTTTCTCTTTGTGCATTTCTTTCTCTCTATTTGTCTGTTTATCATTCTAAATATGCTATGCTTTACTCACTCCCCTCCTCCTTTCCATCCTTCTTCCCCTCACGTCTCTCACACTCACTTCCCTTTCCTACCCCCCCTTGCTATAGAATATTACACAAGGGTATGCTATGTTCTGTCAGCGTGCCTGGACAGCCGATATTCTATTGTCACCAGAACATCGCGTAGACGGCAGTTAACAGAAGAAACAAAAACATCTTGTCTTTATCACGATGTTTTTTTTCGGGCAGTGTTTCCGAATTGAGTTTATAGGAGAATGTTCTGAATATAGAACATTGCTTTGTTACCAGCAAAGACGCTATTCTGTAGTGGGATGTTCTTCCGCGAACTCTGAAGAAAAGTTTTATCGTTAATTCTCACATTATACGTTATCTTTGGCAACAGCCCTTGATGAAGTGCTGTTTTATGTGTTTTTTCCACATGGGGTTGCACAGCTTATGAATGACACGTATGCAAAAGCGCAACGCAGAACACATCATCAATTCAACTGCACAATTTGTTGGAATGATTATTTACCTAAAGTACATTTATGACGAGCTTGATATTGGACCGAACTGGAACGTCATCTTGGCGGGGTTCGACCTCACAACCTTTTCGGTATAACACGATATGAAGAACTCTTGCTATTCAACTGCGCTTTTTCAGCCGTCGAGTGTTTCCTTAGTAACTCTGGAGGGCTCATTGTCGATATGGGATTGTACCTCTACTTCATACAGTAAAAGCTCGTTAATTCCAACTCGGTTAATTCGAACGGAGGCCCTGGTCCCGGCATAGCCCTGTGTATTTCTATGGGGGAAAACTCCCGATAATTCGAACGCGTCGCTATCCACAACGGCTAATTTAAACTGGGAGCCCCGAGTTTCCTCACTGCTCGCAGAACTCGGGTCAAATTGATCGCAAGGCGTTGCAAATCCAACTCAAAACAGAATTTAATGAAAATGCTAGGGATGCGAAACAACGAAACAACGAAACAGAATCATTTGTCAGCAGATGAGAGTTCGGACACTGCGCTGGAACGGTTGGACAAGCTGCAAACGATGCTCATGTAGTCGCGACAGAAGAAACGCAGGCAAATGCACATTACTGATTACTTTTAATTTTGATTGCGTCAACTATACCATGTAAATAAAAGTGTTTTGGAGCCTAAATAGCGTCACATATTTTGACATTGACGTACACTGCTCACATGAATGCATGTCGGTGCTTGTGTGTGGCGTATCTGACTGATCAAATAATTCTTCTCTCTGTTAGAGCTCCATGAACTTAATTTACGAAATCATCTGCCACAAACGTGAAGTAACGCCTCATTCTCGATAAGGTGTCCAGAGGTTGCTTCTTTGTGTTCTGACGGCGCAGTGTTGCGCGAGGTCTGTGTATTCCAGTGCCTGCCCACTAATTCAAACTCTGTTTAATTAGAACTATTGCATAGTCCACTTAGAGTTTGAATTAACCAGGTTTTACTGTATTAGTGCCCCTTTCTATTACACATTTTAATAAATACCATGAAAGAAAGGGAAAAAAAAGTGCCCGGACAGCCGAGTGGTTAAGACACTTGCCTTCGGATCCCGCGCCTTTATGAAAAATTTTATTTCGCCAGAATTTTATGTTTCTTTATATCTTTCTTTTTACCGTCTCTGTTCTTTTTTTCCTCCCTTTCTTTCTTCACCCTCCTCCTCCCCCCTCACTTCTCTTCATCGCTTTATGCTTCCTTCTTGCTATACGCCGTACAAATAGGGGCACGTGTTCTAAGAGCGAAGCTGTAGATGAAGTAGAGGACGAAGAAAGCGCGTGCTGGTTCACGATTATGATAATTTTGGGTCACGACAACTTTACGCCGAGCTAGAACAGCTGCTCTGTTAAAAATCTCTTTAAATTTCGGTGCACGTTAAAGAACATGATGTGGTCCAAATTTAACCCACTGTCCATCCTTAAAGGAGCAGTGACATTAAAATTTCAAACTCGAGATGTGGCCTTCACTCACTTCACATTAGCTTTGGACGCTAAAGATTTTTCAGCAAAGCATGAAATGCCTCCGTTACGTAGAAGTTATTTTATTCCGAGGGCGAACAGAGTACGAAAGCTCAACGGGTCGCTCACCACCCTGCGACATCGACAGCGTTGTGAAGTGTTCAGCAGTTGCCCAGGCCCCGCCCTGGAAACCTTTACAACCGACCCGTGGGAGTTCTCCGTGACAAAGGCATTCCTTTGTGCGGTACTTGAAACGCCACTGGTGTCTGTCACGCATAGCTGTTTCACGACGTGCTCGCACGTAACACTGTTGAAATCGGCGCTCGAAATCATCACACGCTGACGAGCGCTCGACAAGTCATTCGAAGCGTCGCTACAGCATAGCGGCACGGCGAAAACGCAGTATTTAAGACAAACCATCACAGCAACCCAGACGACCGAAGTGAATCCGCTGCCAGCCGTCACCCGTAGTCGGCACCTCGATGACAACACTGAGACCGTAACGACGTTGTCATTACTAGCGCATCGTCACTCAGAGCCTGGGGCGGGGCCTGGGGAACCGCTGAACACGTCATAACACTGTCGATGTCGCAGGGTGCTAGGCGCCCCTTTGAGCTTTCGTACGCTGTTCGCTCTCGAAATAAGAGAACTTCTCGGTAATGGAGGCCATTTATCTTTCGCTCGATAAACTTTTGAATACCAATCTTTCTAGTGAAGACCCCATCTCGAGCTTCAAATTTTATGTCACTGTTCCTTTAAGATGGCTTTTATAGCGCAAAGGAAAGCTGCGTGAATAACCATTTAGCTCAAGGTGTAGCGGGAAATTCCACAATTGCCATGTTTCTTTGTCTTCCTTTCGACAAATCTTCGTATATTGTTTCCCATGTGATGTCAACGCCTCGGACACGCGTCATGATTTCAGACGTCAAAAAAGAGCAGCGGTTATGCAGGATGCGCAAGCTATCTTTAGCCAGAGTTTAGAAATATGCCATTTGCGACGTGACCAAATTGTCGACGCGACTCATTGACGACACGACCAAATGCATGTTGCTGATTATTGCCTGAAGTAACTAAGACTATTTTTGGGGGTTCTTATTCATTGCTTCGTTAGGCCACTTCAATTAACTAACTTCTGAAGCAACGTAGCTGGGACAAAACTTCTAATGAGAAAGTTGCAGATCGGTTTGCAAAGCGTCCGACTCTACAGTTTCTAACGATCTATCAATCAAGTATTAGTGTTTTTCTGCTTACTGCAGATGCCAGTGAAATACAGAAAAGTACAACGTGACATGCCGCTTGCGCACCAGTGTGCCTGATGATTCCAGTACTGCCTAATGTTCCGCGTGCAAACGACCACAGCATTTGCCCGGTTGTGTTACCTCGATAAGGCAGCGACGATGGTGGTGGCAGTGCACCGAAGCACGCTTTGCTAGCGGAAAAACAAACTATAACCACTGCGTCTGCTTATCGCTGTCACGAAACGGCGCGAAGGAATTAAACGTATAGTTCGTACGAGAAACGTTAGGGGGCATTAGAATCGCGACACGCGCAGGCGCCAAGCGGGCATTTCACGTGGTATCTTTAAGTTCGGAACACTCTAGGCGCCCGGGCTGTCGTATGCTGTCGTCGCCTCATGGCTATGCTATACGTAGTTTTGCCGGCTTAACGCTGGCAAAGCTACGTATAGCATAGCCATCTGTAGCATATTGAGCACGTGCTCCCGCCAAGGGGAAGTCTTCTTCCTCTTGTTCTTCGAACGCCTTGATGATGATATCAAGTGCGGAGCACTTTAGGGACCCAGACTGTCGTATGCTGTCGTCGCTTGGCGTAACTCAGGCAAAACCACGTATAAAAATAAAAAAGACAAAGCAGACCTTCCCCATTCAGTTACTAACTCTGAACCTTTTCTTTATGCCGACGACACTACCATACTAGCCACTGATAAATCCATTCACTCTTTGACGCTAAAGTTACAACATGATTTAAATAGCATTCTAAACTGGTGTAGTATTAACGCCCTCAGTATTAACCCTACGAAAACTAAGTTCATGATATTCCACTCAACTAACAAAGTTCTTCCTTCCCAAGTTACTATTAAACTAAATAACATACTCATTACTCCTGACACTGAATGCTCTTTCTTAGGAGTCATTCTCGACTTTAACCTAAAATACACTAACCATGTCATGCACTTACGAAAAAAACTAGCGTTTGGTATTCGAATTTTAATCAGAGCGCGTAACTATTTTAACACTTCAACTCTAATCAGGTTATATTACGCTTTTATTCATAGTCATATTAATTATTGCATCACTACATGGGGAAACACATACCTAACCCACTTATCTCCCATTCAGCACATTCAAAACCAAGCCATTAGATTAATAACTTTCAGTTCATATCGCACTAGTGCGTCATCATTGCTTTACAACTTTGAGATACTTCCTACTGCTAGTTTATTTAAATATCACCTTATCATCATGCTATTCAAGTCACTGAACCATCTTGTACCATCAAGTGTGTTTCGTCCTGATGCTCTGTGTAACTTTAACCGAACTAGATTTGCTTCAAATGGAAATTTTTTACTACCTGCTATCCGTACTAATTTTGGTCGTCACACTGCCTACTTCACAGCATTGTCATTATGGAATTCATTGCCATCTCACATCAAACAATGTTCTACGATTGGTTTATTCAAAAAACAATTGTATTCGTATTTGGTTAACTACTAGATATATATCTTTCTCCCAGTAATAATTTTTATGCCACTTTTTTCTTTGCCTGTACCTGAGTTATTGTTTGTTTTTTCAATTCAATCGTTTTCCTGTTTTCTCACTGATACTGCTAATTAAGTAATTTGTTATACAATTTTAAACAGGAGGTCCCCCCTGCAGCCTTGTGCTTTCGGACCTCCTCCTGTATATTTACCTTGTATGATCCTCTTTCTGTACTAATAACTGAAATAATAAACTGAAACAGACGAATGATAGAAAGAGAGAGAAAGAAAGGAAAGAAATAGGAAGAAAATAGAAATAAATAGAAATGAAGAGAGAAAACGGAAGTAACTGGCAAAGGGAAAAAGAAAAAAATGAAGAAAGAAGGAGAGGAGGCAAGAAAAAGAAAACCGGAAAGAAGCAAGGAAAGCTGCCCAGCTCCCCACTTCCTTCAGGCTTAGCACCACTAATGCAAAACAGTTTTTTTTTTCTTTTCTTTTTTTTTTTTTTTTTTTTTTTTTTTTTTTTTTTTTTTTTTTTTTTGTAGTCCGCGGGCATCTGAAGCAAGCAGAACAACAGTAATACTTAATAGGCAGACAGAAACTGTCTGATCGGATGTTTTTCTAACCGATCTATACCTTTCTCATCGGAATTTTTTGCCCAGCTTCGTCGCTTCAAATGTTAGTTAATTAAAGTGGCCAGCTCTTGGATATACATGATAAGATGGCATAGGTTAAGAGTTCGCCTTGTGTTATCTTCAAGCTCATTACAGTCGTACCGATCATGAAACCCATGAAATGTCGTTTAGAGCAGGACACGTCTAAATAGAAATGATTTTGTTGACGAACGAAACTCGTACAATGAAAGAACGAGGGCTTTCTGACTTAAATACAACTCGGCAAAACAAGATAAATAAATGAATTTTCAATGCGCAGCGCAGACGACATGCCGTCAGAGTTTGGTGCAGTGGGGAAATAAATTCAATTTTTGAACTAACTGGGAAGGTGCCTATCGGACGGTACTAGGCAACAATGCACAATGGTGGCAGTCAAGGCGGAGCACTAGCTCTAAGCCCAGCCTAAATACTGTAGGGGTGTGCGAATATTCGAGTTTCGAATTCGAATCGAATAATGCTTAATCGAATAATTCGATTCGACTTTCGAATATCTAGTATTCGACGTTTCGAATAATTCGACTGGACGAATATCTAAAGCGCGACAAAGGCCAATGTGGCCACTTGGTTAGGGTGGAGTGGAAAAAACTAACGCTAACGTCGTTACAGAAGGTCTTCGATTAAAACTTTCAGCGATATGTTTCTTCAAAAGTGAGCGCATGTTTACTTTAAAGGAGATTATGTCACTTGCGCGTGTCATGGCTCCAAAAGAAAAGGCCAGAGAATAGTCTGGGAGACTGTCGAACTGCTAGCGCCAACAAAACATAACCAGCACTCAGCGCAGACCTTATAGTAAAGAGGTTCAAAAATACTGCAGTGAGCCCATGATCCCAACAAAAGATCATCCTTTGAAATACTGGAAAGCGCATAGGGCTACACTTTATCCAGGTATCGGCAAAATCGCTTTGTGACGCCTTCCCAACCCTGACACTGAGGAGCAGCGCATCTTTCCAACTGCAGGAAACACCGTTGCATAACGGCGAGAAAGTTTGAAGCAACAATATAGGTCGTATGGAACAGCTTGTGCTTCTGCATAACAACTTGTAGACTTTCAGGGAAATCACTCACAGCGTTATGTGCTCGAGGACATGAGCCGATTCAATTTCTTTGTTGTTTCTTTCACTTTTGAACAAAATCTTTGATGTTCGATATTCGATTCGATATTCGATATTTTTGGCCACTATTCGGCACCATTCGATTCGAATTCAATTCGAGATTAAATTTCAGTATTCGCGCACACCTACAAAATAGTGTTATTATCAATGACAGTGCCACAGAATCATTCATGTAGCTTGTTCGAATGCACTTGATGTGTTTCATAGGAGCACTGCTAAGTCTATCACAAGTCAGGCCCGTGTGTTTTATATCTCTGGTTGCTCTTCGAAGTACAAACCTAGTTTGCTACGTGAAAGGTATGAACGTACAAAATATGTACAATAACGTTCTTAGGGGTACATTAGCGATCTGTAATGGCGTGTAGAAAATGATAAACGGCTGGTTAAAATTGTGGCAAATTAAACTATCTATAGAGGTCTGAATACCTACATAAGCATTTAACAGCGATACATCTCAACAGCACTTGCTGAGAGTGATTCCCTCATCAATCAATCGAAACCTCCTACGCGAAGAAGTTGAATACATTGATGATAACTAGAGCTCCGTGTTTTCCGAGTTTATTATTATTATTATTATTATTATTATTATTATTATTATTATTATTATTATTATTATTATTATTATTATTATTATTATTACTATTGAAATTCGGAGCTTGATTTTTAGAGTTTATTTCTTGACGGAAATTCGACGCTATTCGAAGTTTATTTCTGGAAAATTTTCTATTCTCCGAAATTGAAAGTTTGATTTTGCATTATTCTGAATACTTCAATATCGTAGATGTAGTGATATTTGAACATGAAAACATCAGAACACACGTAGCGTATTTTAGTTGTCTGGAAGCTTCGAACGCACAAACACTCATATACGCAAGCACAAATGCTTGAACACAAAACGCCTACGTTTGTGCGTATTACAGCCGTGAAGCTTATTATAGATGCGAGCATACTTTAGGAGGTCCGTACATTCGATGGCGTTTGGCGCACCCCACTGCCGCCAGGGGACCGTATATCAAGATGTTGTCAAACGCTCGGCGGCCCCACATATTTTGATGTCTCTCTCTCTCCGTGCGTGACAAGACATTTGTTAAATGTACGCTGGTTGCTGTGTACAAGATACTGTTTACGTAAGGTAAAGTTTACATCAGTCAAACCGGTCGTTGCATCAATGACCGCTTAGAACGTGCCATTTCGATCAAGAACGAAACAGGGTCATATTGTCCGTTAAAATTAGTGTTTATCGGATCAATCCGTATTGTCCAATGCCGAAAATTTTACCGGCGAGTGTTCATCGGATTTTTTCGGGTCTATCTGAAAACGCGGAGCCCTAATGGTAACCAACCGAATCGAGGCCGCTTTCCTCAACATTGTATATTCGGATGCGTTCTATCGCCTAGGACAGGGGTCTCATACTCACTTGAGCCAGCGGGCCGCAGTCACGCAGTTTAGTCCCGCACGGGCCGTTTTAGTGCAGAATGAAAAAGCGGCGAGGGGGGTAGGGGGGAGTGCTGGTATGTACAAATTGTTGGCGTATGTTGCCATTCGAAAGAAAACCTTTCCCATAACTCATATAAGGATAATTTTTGAAGGACATTTGGGGCCAGGATTCGAACAGCATGTCGATACCGATCTCCGAAATGACTGTATCTGGATGCCGATTCTGAAATACAGTTTTTGTTTCAGCACATAGTGATCACTAGAGACCGGATTTTAGGCAAATGCCTATTTTGTTCCTTGCATTTCTATCGCGCCATTTTGGTATATGAGCACGAATTAGATGTTGAGAAGGGCTTTTATAGTGTTTTTATAGTGCCTATAAATGCCTATTTTCGGCGTTCGTGCCTAAATGCCGATCAGGGCCTATAAATGCCTATTTTCGAAATCGACGCCTATATCAACAGTATTTAAGCTTAAATTTCGTTTTCGAGTGCTGTTTGAGACCGTTATTCTTTTCACATGTCGAAATTGACCTTTCCGAACTCAAAAGAGGTTCAATCCAGTCCTCTAGTTCAATCAACTTCCAAAACACAACAGCTAGCAGCAGTAAAAAGGGTCGTGGCGGCCACCATATATACGCGACTGCGCTGACATGACGCGAGCGGTTGGAGGAGGAGGAGGAGGAGGAGGAGGAGGAGGCGAGGTTCAGGAAAGGATATGACGCTATTTCTGCAGAGCTAAATGGCAGCACGTCTCATCGTCGGCAGGGCAATGGGGAGAGAGAAGTAAAGAGGGAAGAAGGAGAGGAGAGTGGCTTCCATGGCCTAGGACCAACAACACCTAGAATATGACGCGCCGAGCGGCTTCTACAGATGGTTGTCCAGTCTCCCGAAGGAATTGAACCGCCCTGAAAACCCCGGTCTGGCGGTGGGAAGGGAACAGGAGGTCCCTCTGTGTAGCCGCGGGAAGGTGGAGAACGAATTCAAAACCGTGGGGAGCCGTCAGGGGGAAAGGAGATTGTGGATCAAAAGAAAAAAAATGCGGTGCACGCGCCTTTTGTTTTGTCTGTAATTTACTTCTTAAAGGGCCCCTCACCACGTCACATAAGAAATTGTGGTTAGACACTGGAAGCTGTTGCGTGCCCCATGAAGAGCGTTGTACCACGATAATTTTTCAAATTTCTTCGTTACGAGCCACGAAACTATGATGCGAGAAGGGAAGATTGTAACCCTTGTCACTCGCCCAGTGTAGCCATCGCAAGCAATTCCTTCCCTGCCCTCTTCGGTATCGGAGCCGGAAGATAACATGACGTATACGCATCAACACGTCATGCGCACGCGAAGTCACGTGCTCATGACATGCCCGAACCTGCTCGTGCACGTATGTCATCCATGTTGTGTCTATTCAGCGTTCTCGATAGTGTATTGTCTGTTTCTGTGGGATGAATACCTCAGTGCGCGTACGTTTGAAGAGGCTGGCACAGATCAAGTATCCTTACCGCTATACAGCGTGTCGCTCCACTGAAATTATTGTCA